>JBBBDQ010000638.1:482500-872500 GCA_037127315.1 Ascarosepion bandense
TCTGTTTTACTTGCAAATAAATGTGTGTAAAGTTTATGTATGTCATGTCATGTGTATGTTAAGTTCCAAACATGGTAAGCACATTGTTAGCATGCTCATAATTGATGTTATTAAGTGTAAAATTTCTTTTTTTTATTAGTAATAAATCCATTATTTCTAATTTTTTTTTGCATGTGGGACACAAAAGATGCTGGTAGAATGGTCATTTTATTGTATCACACCAGAAGATGCCTAACTTCTGCGACCATGCTCTCTCTTTACAAAAGTCAGGTCAGACCAAGAATTTTTTTTTTTTTTTTTTTTTTTTTTTTTTTTTTTTAATCGTATCATCCTGAGTAAGGCGGTGACCCCACTGATGTGCAGGGGGCTACGTAATAGTGAAAAGATTAGAAAAGATAAAGCTGGAAACCACATCCTAAACAGGGAACAAGGGATGAGCCTCTTAACCTGTTCAATAGACATGGGTGGAGTGTGAACTGGGCAATAGATAGATCTATCTACTCCAATTGAAAAAAAAAAAGAAAAGAGCGAAAAGATTGGAAAAGAGAAAGCTGGAAACCACATCCTAAACAGGGAACAAGGGATGTGCCTCTTAACCTGTTCAATAGACATGGGTGGAGTGTGAACCGGGCGATAGATAGATCTATCTACTCCAATTGAAAAAAAAAAACAAAGTGAGAAAATTGGAAAAGAGAAAGCCGGAAACCATATCCTAAACAGGGAACAAGGGATGAGCCTCTTAACCTGTTCAATAGACATGGGTGGAGTGTGAACTGGGCGATAGATAGATCTATCTACTCCAATTGAAAAAAAAAAAGAAAAGAGCGAAAAGATTGGAAAAGAGAAAGCCGGAAACCACATCCTAAACAGGGAACAAGAGATGTGCCTCTTAACCTGTTCAATAGACATGGGTGGAGTGTGAACCGGGTGATAGATAGATCTATCTACTCCAAATTGTTGCCATATCTGAGCTGGTGCTGCCTAATTCATTCTGCCTTGACAGAGTTCAAAAATGCTTATGCAGCCTTGTGGATGAGGAATTATTCTCCATCCTTCAAAATTTATCTCATAGACAAAAAGTCACCAGTCTTGCACTACTACATCACTATTACCTTGGCAGATTTTCAAACAAGTTACATTCCTTCGTGCCACCAGCTCAAACCTTCACTGCTTGGTCCCACCCTGCCATGTTCACTGTAGCAAGCCATCCCTACTCCATTTATGTTCTTTTGATAAAAAGTAAGTTCCACTCAAACAACAACTTCCCCAGAACTGTTGCTGGAACAAACTCCCAAGGGGATGCTTCCCTGACAATTACAATCTTAGTCTCTAAGTCCAGGGTCAAATGATATCTATCCTACTCATCCTCATAATACTTTCTTACTTACCTTTTCTTCCTCCATTTATAGTTGCACTAAGAAACCCACTAACTTGAATGGCACTTGGGCCTTGTATTGGGTGAACTAACAGAAAAAAGAAATCAGCGATATTTAATTAGCATAATATTTTTTAAAAGTATATTTTAATAGATATTTCATCTGTGTTATTTATTTTTAATTCAAAATTAATAAAACTCATTCATGTTTGTGTCAATATTCAGTTGTAAGTTAGAAAATATTGAAATAAGATGTAAAAATAAATGTAATCTTGGCTTTAAAAAATATATTTTTTAGAAGCAGAAATAAATAATTTTTCTAATATTAAAATTTTTATAGAATTCCGTAATTTTTTGCCTGTCAATGTCAGTTGCAATTTTATTTCCTGCAGTGTTTGTAATAACCATTGTGTCTTTGACATTTCACATTACTGGGCAACAACTTCTATAAAATTATCTGAATAATTCAAAATAATTTGTTAAATTACATTTTCTTAAAACTTTAATAAATTGTTTGAGCAATTGAAAAATAGTAAGTTAGTTGAATCAGTTTTTATTATTATTACAAGTTTTAACTGATGAAAATTTAAGATGGAAACCACTGTAAAACTAGGAAGTGCAACAACATTGAGTAAACTTGAGAAACCCATTTTCCATGAAAATTTGTTTAAAAACATAAATTTTTTAAACTTTAACCAACATTGGCTACACAGTGTTACGAGGATGCATTTATATATAAAAAAAATAATATTAATAATGTCTAAAAAAGTTTAAAAGTTATAATAAGGGATTCTATTGAGTCCTACTTATTATTACAAAAATGTTTTAATTCATGAAGTAGTTGAAAAAATAAGGAAATTAGAAATTTGGAAAATCCTAGAATGTTTGAGAAAAATCTAGAGAATTCGAAAGATTTCAAGAAATATGCAAATTAGGTATCAGCTCCTATAAAAATAGGTTTTGGGAAGAGATTAGTTAGTTGTTAAAAGGACTTGCTGACATTATCAAATCTGGCCCGATTCAGGATTTGTATATCCAACCGAAAGAATCTCAACTAAAAGTTGCCAACCAACTAAAACCTGAAAGAGAACCTCATGAAACTAAATGGGTCAATAGAATGTTTTGACTCTTTCATTGACCAAACAAAAAAAAATTATTCTTTATATATACAATTTGAGTATTTCCAAAAATAGTACTTAGAATACTCGCTAGCCTAAAGTGTAAAAATTACTTCATCCACTCCTTACCTCTCCTTTCGTAACACTTCGCCTGCCAGTAGTAAAATCTGTTTTCTATTTGAATGTAAAAATTGTATATTGGTAAATATTTTATTTTGTGTTTTTTGTAAATTAAATATTTGCCTGTGATTTAGCTGTGTTTTGGGCAATCATTTTTTTCTTTTATTATAATTTACTAGCAGCATAGCCTGGCATTGCTCAGGTGTAATGAAAGCTTTAAAACTAATCCATGATCCTGGAGCTCAGACTCTTTGGAAGTTGGCACGAAAGACTAAAAAGCAATAGTTGTTTCCAGTTAATTCGAAACCATATACTGAAAGAAAAATGAATGGATGTAAGTTAAATTTTGATTTCCTGGTATCGAAATCAAATAAGTTTTTTCGTCATAAACTGAATTTTGAAGGCTAAATAAGTCCTCTGAGTAAATGCTATTATGGCTGAGACTAAGAACTACACTTATACCTACTTAGAGCCAAACCTGAAGCAAAAACTAAAATAAAAGGGCTGAAAAAAATACAGACATTCAAGGCAGATAAACAGACACACACACACACACACAAACATCTTGCCTTTTATATATATATATATATATATTATCAATTTTCTGCACTATTGTAAGAACTGCAACCTTGAAACTTCTGAATATTGTTTTTTATGTCTTTGTCTATGAGTGTATCAAATTTGATTAAAATCAGACCACTCCTTCTATAACCTGATTTTTTCGATTATCGATTTTCGATATTTATCGGGGGTACCTCGACACAAAGCCTAGCTAAGAACACTTGCAAATGCTTATAGTACAACTGTGTAAATTTTCAAGAAAATCGGTTCAGCCGTTTCGGAGTCTATAGGTAACGGACACGCACACACAGACAAAGTTCCATTTATAAATAAGTTTAGATAACATGTAACATCAGTCAGTAAATGCAGAATGTTTCCTTATAAGGAAATGGCTAATATTACAATTAGCATTATCATTGTTTTTAGTATACATGGAAGAAAGAGAATATAAAGATAGAAAAGCATTTAGTTGTTAACAGTTGCAGCCATGCAATGTTACGTGCATTGGCCAAACATATTTGTAACAAAAATGAGTTTGTATTACAGTTGCGGATAATGTCAGTTTGGGGCGTGTTAATGTCAAGAGAATCTGGTTGCTGGTAATCAGTGCCAACTGTCACAGTATCTACAAGTTTACGTCAATTTAATCTACTCTATTGTGTATTGTCTCTCACTGCTGGCTTCATCAGTGCTTTAATGTCTTTGCCCGGGAAGGAGGAGGGGAGGAGCTGGGTGTCTGACATTTGAGTAAAATGGCTGGATGCCAGGGAAGTGGCAGTTGGAGGAAGATGGGCAGAGGGAGTTAGGAAATGAAAGAAAAGAGAAAGAGAGGGGCTGACAAAATGGGAAAGAAAAAGAAGGTGATAAGAAATCCTAAAAGGGAAGCCGAGAAAAAAAAAGGAAACAAGTGAACATCTACAATAATAAATTTGTTTTCTAAGGTTTATCAACTGTTTGCAGATTATTTAAAACCAGGAAATATTTTTAGAATGTAAGAGTTTTGTTTTTGTTGGCAATAATGATTTAATGATACAAGTCATACTAATTAACCCATAGCAGGGGAAAGATGAGGTGGATTCACACCATTTCCAAAGGTATTTGTGTGTAAGTGAATATAATGAACCCAACTGAAGCTCTGCTCTTCAATTAATAATTACACCACCTGAACATCCATGCTTACAGCACCTGGTTTTCGAAAGTGGTTAACCCATCTAGGTTTGAGTTTGAGTCTTGTTTAACGGCATATCAACCTTTGTGGGTTATTTAATGACAAAAAAGTAGCGTTTTAGGGTATTTTTTTTAATAAGCAGTTTTAGTGAGAAAGTTGATTTAGTCAGATTTTGATGAGAAATATTTTATCTTAAAAAAAAGTTAAGATGTCTTCTAGTTTTTTATTCTCCTTCCAAAATGTATATTTTTCTATAAAAGTCTATTTTTATGTATATATTTCTATAAAAGTCTATTTCTATACTTTGATAGTATTTCGACCCCAGTTTGGGGGTTAACTATTTGCCCATGGCTGGGACCCTAACAGGTGCTACCACTCCAGGTCGGGGTGGACCTGGGAACAACAGCAATTAAGAGGTGGTTTCATTCTCTGCACAACCTCCCAATCAGAGGCTTTGCTGCCAGATTCAGTTTACTGTCATACTCAGGACCCCCATCTAAGTACTGACCAGGCTTGATGTTGCTTAACTCTGGTGATTGTACAGGAACTGATGTTTCAACATGATATAGCTGTAAGTCATGAAGGAAATAAGAGAAAAAAAAAGAAAGAAAAAGAGACAGACAGAAAAAGGGTGGGGGAGAAAGAGAGGAATCTAGAAAAGAAGAGAGACAAACAAAAAAACAGAGAGAAAGAGATACAGTAGGGAGAAGATGTTGGCAAGAGATCAAACAGGGAGGGTAATAGAAATATAAAGAGTGGTGACAGGTATGGAACAAAAGGTAGGAAATTGAAAAAAAGAGAGATGATGGGAGATACAGAGAGAGTGAGAGGAAAGTTGGAAATTGAGAGACAAACAATGAGAGAGAAAAATAGAGATGTGTAAAGTGAGAGAAGAAGCATGAGAAATAGAGAGATCAACAGAGAAGGAAAGAGAGATACAAAATAGAGAGCATAAGAGAAATAGAGTGGGGAGGAAAAGGATAAAAGGAAGATAATAACAGACAGAGAGAAAGAGTAAAAAATGAAAGGAAACGGTAAAGAAAAAAAAAAAATAAAGGGACCAACCAAACGATAAGATAAATAGATAATATTTGTCTCTACTTCTGAGATGAGGTATTGTAATATTTTACATTATTTACATTGTTTAGGCTGTTGTCCTCATCGTCAGAGGATTGGAATTTTGAACCAAACTCTTCATTTTGGTCTCTGGGGTATATATCAGAACATTTCTGTGAATGATGACGTCTGAGTGAAACTTTCTTTTGATCAATGGAATATGTGGGATATAAAGATGAGTTGACACTGGATGTGGTAGAGAGGGTTTCTAGATGTGAAGGCATGAACTGGTAGAACCAAAAAATCTTTTGCATAAACATCTGCCATGAAAACAGTGATAGAGTAGCAAGTGGCTACCAATATTTGGTCTGTAGTAAAGCGGATGCATGATGCGACCCAATTAAAAGAAAGAAAGAGGAGGATGGATATTTCATATATATATATATATATATATATATATATATATTGATTGTTTAATTACTTTTTTTTTTTTAATCATATCACCCCAAGCCACTGATGCGCAGGGGGCTATGTAAGGGTAAAAAGAATGGAAAAGAGAAAGCCAAAAACCACATCCTAAACAGGGAACAAGGGGTGAGCCTCTTCACCAGTTCAATAGATGTGGGTGGAGTGTGAACCGGGCGATAGTTTAGTCTATCTACTCCAATTGAAAAAAAAATAAAAGAGAGTGAAAATTTGGTCATAATTAAATCAGACCAGTACACAGTTGTATTAAAAAGTGTTCAATACAATTATATTGTAAAACTTTTGAATATTCTTCATTTGTAAACGAGTTATTACGCAACCCAAGTTTCTACCATGTGGTCTCTTCAGGCAATTTGTAATAACTGAGAAGAGAGTAAATTTAAAGGTGAATAAAGTGAGGGGGAAAGGATATACAGAAGTGGGAAAAAGTTAAAGGTAAATAAAGAGAGGGGGAAAATTATACAAGAGAGGGAAAGAGTAACGTTAAATATGAATAAAGGGAGGGGGAAATTATACGGGTGAGAGAAAGGGGATAAATTAAAAGGTAAATAAAGAGAGAGGGAAGGTTAGTAATTTATCAGTCTTGTGTGTTATGTTAGGCAACAACATTGTGAGAAATTCCTGCGGAAAAATAGCAAGTATGTCTGTCTTGTAAATACCATTCACTAATTCTTACTAAAAGAAAAAAAAAACTATACAGACACGGAATTGGTAAACAAACACCATAGAATACTTTCTTGATCTTCAAATCTACAGAGCAACTTTCAACAACAGACATATTTTCCAAGGAATAGAAACAAAAAAAAAAAAATAGAAGATATCAATGAACAAATTCTGTATCCTTCAAAAATTTTAATCAAATACAGCGAAGTGCAGTTGTGTAGATGGTGTTATATATTTCCTTAAACAACTCACCCTACCGAGAAGGTACGGATCCATTTTGCCAACTTCCCTTACCTACATTGATGCCATTGACGAGAGGCTGTACACTTTGGAGACCTGCAGTGAATGGTGGGTATGAACTGACTCGAGAGCTGCAAAAACCAGACCCAGATTTTCTGATAGTGCACCAGATGCCACCTGAGCCACAGCACTCAACAGGTACCTTTCCGTATCTCCTGACAAGCCGATTCCACAGACATGATCGTTCACAAAGAATTTTTCTGGGTCCCACAAAGCAAGCAGTTCATGATAAAATCCAAAGAAGTTATCTGCAATGTAATTGATCCTGACTTGAATCTTGACTTCAGTCACTTTCTCACTGACATGAATCATGGCTTCCCTCTGTCTTTTCTACATATATTTTAATGGCAGCTGCTCTGACAAGATTTTTTTCTCTGACACCCTGTCCACATAAATTTTAGTTGTGCTAATAGATTAGCATCTAGGTCCCACACTTACTTTTGAAATAATTAAATATAACCACTTCATCTACTCCAACAGTTTCTTTACTCACACTTTCTGCCTGTGGAATTCCCTACTGTTTACTTGCTCTGCTGATAACTACAATCTCAAAAAGTTTACATGCTATATCAATTGCCATCTTCTATCTTCTTAAATCCTTATTAATTTTTATCTTTTTCAATATCCCAATCTTTTCTCTCACTGTAACCCCCTCTGGCCAACTAACGGCATTCCCACCTTGCTTGGAGGGAAATGATTAAAAAAAAAAATGAACTTCTTATGGGTCATTTAGTACTGAAATTTAATTTTCTGGTAAGCATTAGTAATTTCTTTTACAAAAATGTACTGCTGTTAATTTTTTTGTTAATTTATTGCTGATATTTTTTTTATAAAAATCTATTTTTATACTTTGACAGTTTGGGGGTTAATTATATGCTCATATTCGTGACCCTAGCAGGTATTACCACCCCAGACCAGGGTGGACCTGAGAATAACAGCAATTAAGAAGTGGTTCCCTGCTACTCACAACCTCCCAATCAGAAACCTTGCTGCTGGATGTAGTTTATTGTCATATCCAGGACATTGTCCTCTTGTAATAGACCTTAAAAATGTGTTCCTGAACTGGTTCTTGTTCTTGCTAAACTGCATTATAAATGCTTCCCTTTCCAGCTTATTGGAAATCCTCTTCTATTGTCCCAGTCTTTAAGAATTCTGGTAAACCATCTGACCCTTCCACTTCCTTTTGGCAAACTACTTAACCCTCTAGGTCCATTCATATCATATTTGATACAGTATTTCCCTATAAGGAAACATTTGGTATTTCCCTATAAGGAAACATTTGGTATTCATTGACTGAGCAGTCAGTACTGCTTTCATTTGAAATTTATAAAATATTTCTAAAAAATTTTTCAGAAAATATTTCTTTCAAGTTTGTTTTCATGTATCAAATATACGTAATGGCCCTAGAGGGTTAATCTCAGTCTGTTTATCTATCTGTCTATCTATTAACCCTCTAGGGCCATTCGTATCATATTTGATACAGTATTTCCCTATAAGGAAACATTTGGTATTTCCCTATAAGGAAACATTTGGTATTCATTGACTGAGCAGTCAGTACTGCTTTCATTTGAAATTTATAAAATATTTCTCTTAAAAAATTTTTCAGGAAAATATTTCTTTCAAGGCTTGTTTTCATACTGTATCAAATATGATACGAATGGCCCTAGAGGGTTAAGACCCTAATCAACTCTGAATTAGTTAAGCATCTCACATTGTTGGTTTTATTTTCAGACAGGAAATATGGCTTTCGCTTATTTAAGTCAACTGCTGATATACTAACAATGATGACTGAAAGAGTCTATCAAGCTTTAGATAAGACTGTTGAAGTTCAAGCTGTTACTTTGGGCCCCTCAAAAATGTTCGACAGGGTTTGGCATACAGGTCTTCTTCACAAGTCAAAAGACTAAAGTATTCATGGGTGAATTTTTGAACTGATTGCGTCTTTTTTATCAAATCATGAAATGAAAGTTGTCTACAATGGCCATTCTTCTAGATACTTTTTTACTAATGCAGTGTCAACCATGGCTGTGTCCTACTTTGCTCTTAATTTTAATCAATGACCTTCTGATGACATCAGTTTCCAATTTGATATTTATGCTGATGACATAACCATTGACTTCTGTTTTGATAGTGTGATCAGTTCAGTTAGGTCAAATTGGCAGCTGATCTAAAAATGACCTATTCTGTTGTTAACTGGGGCAAGAAATGGTTTGTTCATTTTAACATCTTCAAAACAAATTATCTATCAATCACCTTCCCATCATCATGGCTGATGCTAACTGCCATGATAGTAACTCATTGCATCTTCTCAGGCGTACATTCTCAGCTGACATAAAATTAAAAGATTATATTGAATCCATTGCTACATCTGCAGCAAAGAAAGTTGGTTCACTGTGTTGTGCTAGTAAAGTTTTCTCCTTGATTCTATCTTACATATCTATAAGTCTACCATTCATCCATGATTCAAATACTGTTGTCACGTATAGTCCTGTTTTTTTATAAAATAGTTTCATCCCAAGTAAGGCAGTACCACCACTAATGTGCAGGGGGTTACATAAGAGAGAAAAATTTTAAACTGAAGGTGAGTGAAGAGTAAACTTAACCAGTTACAGGGGGTGTCCAAGAAAGGACAAGAGAAGGATTGGAATACAGATGTGATAACAATTGAAAAGGTAAAGGGAAAGAAAAAGAACAAGATACACGAGGTGATGTAGAAAGGATGAGGGAAGGACTAAAGTCAAGTGGATAAGAGATAGGAATTGACATTGCATTTAAATTCTGGGAGGTTGTAGCCATCAGGAGAGCAAGTATACGGAAGGGAGTTCCACAGGCAGGAAGTGCGAGAAAAGAAGCTAATGGAGTAGAAGTGTCAGTTGCATTTGGTAGATTTAACTGTAAAAGAGTGAGACCTTGTTGCCAATCTGGTTGCTCAAGTAAATTCTTTGTGGAGGGGGCACCAGTGACCTAAGAGACAGAGGAAAGCCACATATCACTAGTGAGAAAGTGGCTGGAGTCGAGATACCAGATCAGGACCAATCACATTACAGATTTTGCTCTGGAGCCTGTTAAGAACCCTGAGATGAACAGCAGGGGTGCCAGATCAAATATGACAACAGTATTCTGTATTGGATGCTTGATTTGTATATATGCAAGATGGACACAGGTGGAAAAAACTTCCTGGCCAGACACAGTGACCCAACCTTCCTAGCAGTGGATGTAGCTATTGATTCAATGTAGTGGTTCCACTTGAGGTCAGGTGAGGCCAAGGAGGCGCAGTGTATTGCTTTCAGGGAGACTCACTTAGTCCATGCTTATGGGGAGCAGGAGAGACTGCCTGTGATGGTTGACAGATAGCAGCTTTGTTTTAGAAGCATTGAAATTTACAAGCCATTTCTTACCCCAGTCTACCACAGAGTGGAGGTCATTCTCAAGATCAGCAGTGAGGTATCGTTTGTCCACCTCACCAGAGTTTTTACTGATACAGAAGTAAATGGTGGTGTCATCAGCGTAGATGCCTACTTGGGATTTGATTACATCAGCGAGATCATTTATGAAAATCAGAAAGAGCGTTGGGCCTAGGATAGAGCCCTGGGGGACACCACCATTCATGTGGTAAGATGTGGAGGCATGCCCATTCAAGACGACCTTCATTATGCAATTTGATGGGAAAGATTAGATTAAATCAACCAATCATCCAGTGATACCATAGCTTACGCAGAAGGCTGACATGTCAGACCCTATCAAATGCTTTGGAGATATTCAGGTCAAAAGCTCAAGCTTTGCCAGACTTATTGAGAGCCTGGTACATGTACTCAGTGATGGTCATTAGCATACTGGTGTAGACCTGGCAAAGCAGAAGCAATACTGTCTCTCTGAGAATAGTTTATATAGAGATTCTTGATAAAATTAAAAGAAGAATCAGCAAAATTATTAGTCTTGATCTTTCATCTTGCTTCCCTGTGTTTTTGCTATAAATTCTTTCATAATAATTGTTCAGATGAGCTCTTCAGTAAGGTATCTAGACTCTATAAATTTAAGTGCAGTACTAGATTGGCAGCAAGGTTTCATCATTTTACAGCTAAAATGGCTAGATGTAGCCTTCCTTAAGAATACTTTCATGATAATTCTTCTGATGAACTTTTCTCTATGGTACCTAGACTTTATGAATTTAAGTGCAGTACTAGATTGGCGGCAAGGTCTCATCATTTTATAGTTGAAATAGCTAGATGTAGCTTTCCCTAAGAATACTTTCATGATAATTCTTCTGATGAACTTTCCTCTATGGTACCTAGACTTTATGAATTTAAGTGCAGTACTAGATTGGCGGTAAGGTCTCATCATTTTACAGCTAAAATGGCTGGATGTAACTGAATGTTCTTTTCTTCTTTTTTTTTAAGCATATCACTCTGAGCAAGGCAGTAATGCCACTGATGTGCAGGGTCTACGTAAGAGTGAAAAGATTGGAAAAGAGAAAGCCGGAAACCACATCCTAAACAAGGAAACAAGGGATGAGCCTCTACACCTGTTCAATAGACGTGGGTGGAGTGTCAAACCGGGCGATTGTTTAGTCTATCTACTCCAATTGAAAAAAAGAAACAAGAAAAGAGTTTCATCATGTTATAATAATTTTTATTAATTTATCTGAAAGATAAATTAATTTTCTGAAAGTTTGAAATATCAAATTTTACGTAATAAATCTATTGCATTTTGGAGATATTCAAACTCCCAGAAAATATTGAAGACCCTAAAAATTGTTTAATATCTAAGTGTTTTCTATTCATACCAAGTGGTTTCAACATGTTTCACTTATTTTCATTAATTTATCCTAAGGATGAATTAATTTTCTGAGACTCTGAAAATTTCAAAATATACCTCAAAAAGTATCGCTTTTTAGCAGATTTCGCATAGTTTTTCAACGTATTTGTAAAGGTTTTTAAACTTCTGTAAATTATAGAAACCTCCAAAATTTTTTTTTAAATCTAAGTGTTTCCTTATTGTTACCTAATGTTTTCATCATGTTATAATAATTTTTATTAATTTTTCTGAAAGATAAATTAATTTTCTGAAAGTTTGAAATTTTCAAATTTTACATATTGCATTTTGGAGATATTCAAACTCCCGGAAAATATTGAAAACCCTAAATTTTTTTTAATATCCTAAGTGTTTTCTATTCATACCAAGTGGTTTCAACGTGTTTCACTTATTTACATTAATTTTTGCTCTGTCAGTGAATGCTGGATATTTCCTTATCAGGAAAAGGATAATATTACTATTAGAAATTAAAGAATAGATACTATGCTTGATCATAGCTTGATAGTCACATTGTGAAGAAAAGTGTAACTTGGGTAGCACTGACTGCTCGGTATATGAATGCTGGATGTTTCCTTATAATGAAATAGACAATATTACTATTACAAATTAAGAGAAATACTACCTCACCTGATAATCAGTTTGTGAAGAAAAGTGTAACTTGGGTAGCACTGACTGCTTGGTCAATGAATACTGGATGTTTCCTTATAAGGAAATGGATAATATTACTATTAGAAATTAAGAGAATAGATACTATGGCCTGATCATAGCTTGATAGTCACGTTGTGAAGAAAAGTGTAACTTGGGAAGCACTGACTGCTCGGTCAATGAATGTTGGATGTTTTCCTTTCTCTTAATTTCTAATAGTAATATTATCCATTTCCTTATAAGGAAACATCCAGCATTCATTGACCGAGAAGTCAGTGCTCCCAAGTTATACTTTTCTTCGCAACCTGACTATCAGGCTAGGATCAAAGCGTAGTATCTATTCTCTTAATTTCCAATAGTAATATTATCCATTTCCTTATAAGGAAACATCCAGCATTCATTGACCGAGAAGTCAGTGCTCCCCAAGTTATACTTTTCTTCGCAACCTGACTATCAGGCTAGGATCAAAGTGTAGTATCTATTCTCTTAATTTCCAATAGTAATATTATCCATTTCCTTATAAGGAAACATCCAGCATTCATTGACCGAGAAGTCAGTGCTCCCCAAGTTATACTTTTCTTTGCAACCTATCAGGCTAGGATCAAAGCGTAGTATCTATTCTCTTAATTTCCAATAGTAATATTATCCATTTCCTTATAAGGAAACATCCAGCATTCATTGACCGAGAAGTCAGTGCTCCCCAAGTTATACTTTTCTTCGCAACCTGACAATCAGGCTAGGATCAAAGCGTAGTATCTATTCTCTTAATTTCCAATAGTAATATTATCCATTTCCTTATAAGGAAACATCCAGCATTCATTGACCGAGAAGTCAGTGCTCCCCAAGTTATACTTTTCTTTGCAACCTGACTATCAGGCTAGGATCAAAGCGTAGTATCTATTCTCTTAATTTCCAATAGTAATATTATCCATTTCCTTATAAGGAAACATCCAGCATTCATTGACCGAGAAGTCAGTGCTCCCCAAGTTATACTTTTCTTTGCAACCTATCAGGCTAGGATCAAAGCGTAGTATCTATTCTCTTAATTTCCAATAGTAATATTATCCATTTCCTTATAAGGAAACATCCAGCATTCATTGACCGAGAAGTCAGTGCTCCCCAAGTTATACTTTTCTTCGCAACCTGACAATCAGGCTAGGATCAAAGCGTAGTATCTATTCTCTTAATTTCCAATAGTAATATTATCCATTTCCTTATAAGGAAACATCCAGCATTCATTGACCGAGAAGTCAGTGCTCCCCAAGTTATACTTTTCTTTGCAACCTGACAATCAGGCTAGGATCAAAGCGTAGTATCTATTCTCTTAATTTCCAATAGTAATATTATCCATTTCCTTATAAGGAAACATCCAGCATTCATTGACCGAGAAGTCAGTGCTCCCCAAGTTATACTTTTCTTTGCAACCTATCAGGCTAGGATCAAAGCGTAGTATCTATTCTCTTAATTTCCAATAGTAATATTATCCATTTCCTTATAAGGAAACATCCAGCATTCATTGACCGAGAAGTCAGTGCTCCCCAAGTTATACTTTTCTTCGCAACCTGACAATCAGGCTAGGATCAAAGCGTAGTATCTATTCTCTTAATTTCCAATAGTAATATTATCCATTTCCTTATAAGGAAACATCCAGCATTCATTGACCGAGAAGTCAGTGCTCCCCAAGTTATACTTTTCTTTGCAACCTGACAATCAGGCTAGGATCAAAGCGTAGTATCTATTCTCTTAATTTCCAATAGTAATATTATCCATTTCCTTATAAGGAAACATCCAGCATTCATTGACCGAGAAGTCAGTGCTCCCCAAGTTATACTTTTCTTTGCAACCTGACTATCAGGCCAGGATCAAAGCGTAGTATGCTAATAGTTTCTTTTCTCACACTTCTCACTTGTGGAACATTCTTCCAGCACCATGCTTTCCAGCAAACTTTGGTCTCTAAAAATATCAATGCAATGTCGATTATTAGGAAGAGAGTTCCTCAAATGAGAAGTGTAACAAATGAAACTGTTAGCATAGAACTTATGGTTCAAATTAGTCATTTCAACTTTTAAATGATAAGACCTAGCTGCCAATCTTTTACTGTGCTCAAATTCATAAAGTCTAGGTGCCATAGAGGAAAGTTCATCAGAACAATTGCCATGAAAGTATTTATAGAAAAGACACAGAGAAGCCACATTATAGTCATGGGAAAGTCACTGAAGCTCAGCTGCCAGGTCAGGAGCAACAAAATTGCAGATTGTTTTATTGGGAATCTCAAAATATATAACAGAGGCATCAGACCAGTTGTGGTAGCAATATTCAATGCATAGATGAATGGCAGACTTATAAATGTGTAAAATAGATTCTGGCAAGAAAGATTGTTTAGCACGATTTGGTGGACTAACTTTCCTAGCAGCAGAACTCAAAACTCATTCTGTGTCTTTTTTCTCCTGTTCTCAACAGTGATTTCCAAATTCTCCTGTTATTGAACACTGATAGGAAAACAAAACAATTTTGTTTTACATCTTGTTTTATTTTTTACTTAATTCTATAAATAATAACTGAATGTCTTTATTTTAAATTCAAGAATTACTTGGTACTTCCTGGCAGTGGTTGGCATATTGCCATAATTGTTTGAGAAACAAAAAGACTGTCAATTGCAGTTTTATTAAACAAGGCAGGCTTGTTTATCTAGAATTTCATTGCATCTATTGTCTTTCAATCGCAATGACATCACAGCCTATCATTTAAAAGCAATTAATTCAAACAGGTTAAAATCTGAGGGACTCGACAAACAAACGCTATTATTTTGGATTCTAAGGAAAACGGAAAATAATAGACAATTTTGAAATTACTCTGATTTTTTTTGTCAGAGCATTATGCAAACTACAAAATCCAAAACAAGCTGTAATTTTTCTTTGCGAAAGGAAAAAAGACAGGATTTATATAAAACATAGAAACAGGGTTTATATAAATATATCAATGTACACATATCTCTATTATATCAAAATTACACACAATACGCAAAGTGCAGATGATTGTCATAAAATACATTATTACCTTGCTTGGGGAGAAATGATTATATATATATATATTGTTTAATTATTTAGTTTTTGGTCATCATAAAATTAGACCAGTACACAGTTGTATTAAAAAGTGTTCAATACACACAGAAAGATATATATATATATATATATATTGATTTTCTAAGCATAGCTTAGATGTGACACAAGGCTGAAAGTAAGGGACACCCAGTGAGAATTGAACTCACTACTCAATTGTAACGATTACTAGACAAGCTTGCTAACCATTGCACCACCTCAAGGTGTCCTATATATATGAAAGGATCTGTTTGAACATTATTTTTTATCGATACTTATATTTAAGTAAATATTCTGTTTTTAATTAAATAGTATTATATATTTATACCTACTGGCCTGGTTATTTATGATAAATTTTTTTTATGAAAATGTGTCATTTGGCAAGATTCGAACCTGTGACACCTAGGGGAAGCTACCATGTGATCTGGCACATCTTAGACCTTTCGACCACAAATGACCATTAGTCTAAACGAGGTTTTAATCAAGCCTATATAAAACACAGTTTTCGATTTATCGCAATAACCATATCCGCTCTGAAATGTATCGTAATGTCAACAAATGTAAACATGTTATGGAAATTAACGAAGATTAACAAAACTTGGCTATAAACAACCAACAATTTGAAATGATTTGTTTCAAATTGTCGGTTGTTTATAACCAAGTTTTGTTAATCTTTGTTAATTTTCGTAATATATATATATATATATATATATATATATATATATTGTGTGTATTTTGGCAGCATTTTTTCATTAATACAGGTTTCATTGAATAATATAGACAAGTTCTGTCTATTTATTTTGTGTAAGATCCGTTCGTATGATCTGATTAGCTTGATAGTGTTGTCATGGAAAGACAAGAAATCGCAATAATTGTTGATTTTTTTATCAGGTCTGAGCTTTTGGCTTACATAAGACATTATCAAAGGATGAACATTTAATGTTCAGTGAACATAGAACATTATATATATATATATACCTATAAACTATTTACCTATTTAAGTATTGAGTGGTCCCACTATGTACCTTACTCAAACAAAATAATTTTTGTTAAAATTTAATTAATTACAATATTTCAGTTATAACTTATAGTCCAGCATAATTAAAAAAATGAAAATTATTTTACTAAAATACTTGACCCACACAATACTTAATTGTTGTTCTTAATACAGTAACTAAGTATACTATAATTATTTAATCCTCATACTGACCTAAACATTGCAGCCCTTTTATTTATGAGATAGTAGTAAAAAAATATATTGTTCAATAAAAATAATCTAAAATCCAACCTCTTGTTAAAAATTATTGTCTACCCATTTAAAAAAATCTAAGGTCCCACTATGTATCTTATCCAGACAAAATTAAAAAGTGACATGTCTAGATCCAAGCCATCTTGCCCCCTTTCATAACCCAAATATTAAATCTCTATGGTTGCATAATTCTCATTTTTGATTGAACAATATTGACATACCTAAATCATTTCCTCCCTAATTTTCTAAATAATCATGAATTCATCTGATATTTTAAAAATAAATCATTTTCCCCATTTATTTTAACATATCACCTGAAGAAGAACAGTATTGTTTTGAAACATGAAAATTTTTGTGTATTGATAAATAACAAAATTACAATATATATATATACATTTTATATATATATATATTTCATTATTTGATTACAAACAAGGCAACAAAGCCACTAAGATGAAAGAGGCAAGAGTATTAGGTTATATGAGAAAAATAAAAATCCTAAAAACAAAAAGAGAACAATAAAAGATTAAACATTATTTACACTGTTCAGACTGTTGTCCTCATCTTTGTTGCCATATGCACAACAGTTCAGCTGTACACTCCAACATTCTCTGAGTGATTGGAATTTTGAACAGAACCCTTTATTTCACCGGGGTAGATTGTTCTCATTCCATGAATCATGCTACTTCCAGACATCCAGTTATCTCCATTTAACTCAACTAGGTTTTCTGTTCACCACTGCTGTAGCTGGGTATTGAACTGACAACTTTTTGGGTCAAATCACTGGATCAAATCACTGGATCCAATTAACACTTTTATCTATAGGGCAATGTGTCCTTGATGACAAAATTCCAATCACCTGAATAAGGTTAGAGTGTTCACATTGTGAATATGGAAACCAAGCTTAGGAAAACAGTCCAAACAATGTAAATAATTACAATACTTCATCTCAGAAATATAGAGAGATCCTGAAGAAGGTTGGAGCATACAACAGTCGAAATGTCCTGAATATGGCAATAAAAAATAAACTCCAAGAAATATTGTGTCGCATCATGCAACCCCTTTACTACAGACCAAATATTGGTAGCGACTTGCTACTCTATCATTGTTTTTCAAGGCAGATGTTTGGACCAAAGATATTTTTTGGTCTTACCAGTTCAGGCCTTCACATCTAGGACCCTCTCTACCACATCCACGGTGTCAACTCATCCTTATTTCCCACATAATCCATTGATCAAAAGAAAGTTTCACTCAGACGTCATCATTCACAGAAATGTTGCGATATATATCCAGAGACGAAAATGAAGGGTTTGGTTCAAAATTCCAATTGTTTGACGCTGAGGACAACAGTCCGAACAATATATATTATGTAAATTATTACAATATCTCACTTCAAAAGTATAGACAAATATTATCTATTTATCTTATCGGTTGGTTGGTCCCTTTATTTTTTTTTTTTTCTTTACCGTTTCCTTTCATTTTTTACTCTTTTTCTCTCTGTCTGTTATTATCTTCCTTTTATCCTTTTCCTCCCCACTCTATTTCTCTTATGCTCTCTATTTTGTATCTCTCTTTCCTTCTCTGTTGATCTCTCTATTTCTCATGCTTCTTCTCTCACTTTACACATCTCTATTTTTCTCTCTCATTGTTTGTCTCTCAATTTCCAACTTTCCTCTCACTCTCTCTGTATCTCCCATCATCTCTCTTTTTTTTCAATTTCCTACCTTTTGTTCCATACCTGTCACCACTCTTTATATTTCTATTACCCTCCCTGTTTGATCTCTTGCCAACATCTTCTCCCTACTGTATCTCTTTCTCTCTGTTTTTTTGTTTGTCTCTCTTCTTTTCTAGATTCCTCTCTTTCTCCCCCACCCTTTTTCTGTCTGTCTCTTTTTCTTTCTTTTTTTTTCTCTTATTTCCTTCATGACTTACAGCTATATCATGTTGAAACATCAGTTCCTGTACAATCACCAGAGTTAAGCAACATCAAGCCTGGTCAGTCCCTTTATTTTTTTTTCTTTACCATTTCCTTTCATTTTTTTACTCTTTCTCTCTGTCTGTTATTATCTTCCTTTTATCCTTTTCCTCCCCACTCTATTTCTCTTATGCTCTCTATTTTGTATTTCTCTTTCCTTCTCTGTTGATCTCTCCATTTCTCTCACTTTACACATCTCTATTTTTCTCTCTCATCATTTGTCTCTCTAAAGATTAAAGATGTTATCTGACACCCAATAACACAAACTAAAATATTTTCATTGCTTTGCTTCCTGTAAATTCAAAGAAATATAAGTTCGTCATAACAATTTCATTTTAACGTATGGAAATATTTAAGATTTATAACATCTAGAAAATTAAAATCATTGTTTTATTAAACCTTGAGGAGCCTGAGGCTGCAGCCTATACAAGTATTAAGCAGAAATTGGCAACTTTTCAACATGTGCTGACTTGAGGTTTTAAAATCATTCAGTGTGCCAGTACCATAGGTATTTTTATACAAGTCGAGGTCAATATACCTGATCTACAATATATTCTATATTGTAATATATACAATAATATGCAAACTATATTAACAGAAATAAAATGTTTTTAAAAATTTTTTTTTAGTCTTTATTGTTAAGGAGAGCCTTGTCTGCATATCAGCAACATACTTTTTACTTTGAACAGAACCCTTTATTTCAATCACTGGGGTAGATTGTTCTCGTTCCATGAGTCATGCTACTTCCAGATGTTTTAGTTATTTTCATTTAACTCAACTAGGTCTTCTGTTCACCACTGCTGTAGCTGGGTATTGAAGTGACAACTTTTGGAGTTAAATCACTGGATCCAACCAACACTTAGCTACTGGGCCATGTATCCATGACGACAAAATTCCAGTCACTTGAATAAGGTTGGAGTGTTCACATTGTATGCCATGCTATGTGTGGCACATGTATTGTAGTTTGCCAGCCCCTAGGCTAAAGGATAATCCAGCCTTAGGAAACAGCCTATACTAGCCTAAAGGATAATCTGGCTCAGGATATGACATGTAATTCAAACAGAAAATGACTTAATCAAACTGCTGATGTTCCCCACTACTTTAAACAAAAGGTTAGGAAGAAAATGCTCATCAATACAGAAAAGAACAATAACAGTTATTGGACATGAGGAATCCAATTTCCTGAAAAACAGTTTTAAGAGAAAGATTTTATAAATTTTAAAAGATAACAGTATTGAATGCCCTGTCAATGAATGTCAGATGTTTCCTTATAAGAAAACAGCTAATATTACCATAATAAAATTTCTATATTGAGATTATTGCGCTATTTTCATACTTTTTACTATTAAATGATGCTATAAATGATGCTATATATGTTTCTGGGACTTTCTCTTACTCATCCACTAAGGATATTAGAACATATCCATATATAACCTTGGAAATTAGTAAATCAAGTTCATATTTCAGATAAAGCTGGATCTTGGGAAAAGCATGAATTGTTTCTCCCTGCAGTATCATCAGATATAATTTCTCATTCTTTGCAATTGACAGAGAAAAGATCAGGCAAGGGAGCTCTCTGGTAAACCACTCCCACTCCTACTTCATCTGCACAGGTAATAACAACAAAAAGCTGTTACCTCCTTAGCCAACCTTGAAAGAGGTCTAATCACTCTCTAATCCATAAGCATGTAGGTAAATTCCAAAAGTTTAGAACTGGCTTGAGACTCACAGAGCACAAAGAATCTTAGCCATCAAGCTAACTTAATCTAGATTATCATGTTCGGACTTAGGAGAAAGTTAAAAAAGATTTCTTTAGATATTGTTAGTAAGTAATCTCTGTATTAAATGGTAAGCTTTTTGAAAAACATGTCAGGCGGTATTGAATGAAATTCAAGCCAACCTTTGTTTCTTTTTTTTATAAATTTGCATAAGGCCATATTTTGTTTATGTCTCCCTATTTATATCAGTAGAGATTTATTGTTGCACCCACATTGCACAAAATGTGACACAAGGTCAAGTATAGTGAGGGATTCCAATATACTCATACAAAAATAATATTAATTTGAAACCTCCTAGCTGTAAGACAAAACAACTCAAATCTTTACATATAAGTATTTGTTTATGCAGAGTGAAGATAGTATTATGTGCAATTTCTAACTGCAAATTCTTTTGCATATTTTTGTTAACGTTGTTTTTTTTGTTTTGTTTTTTTCGCTTGAAAACAAAAACCATTTTTGTATTTGCTTCTTGAGAATGTTGTAGTTCAATGGACATCAGCTCAAAATGAGAAGTTGGAGAGCTGATTTCAAATTCCAGTTGAATTCGTTGCATTCACTTACATGCAAATAACCTTAGGAAAAGTATGAATCTATCTCTTCTCCTGGTCCTGGGCATGACAGTAAACTGCATCTGGCAGCAAGGCCTCTGATTAAGAGTTTATGAGGAGCATGGAACCACCTTTTAATTGTTGTTGTTCCCACCTCCACCCTGACCCAGAGTGGTAGCACCTGTTAGGGTCCCAGCTATGAGTAAATAGTTAACCCCCAAACTGTGGTCAAAACACTATGAAAGTATAAGAATACACTTTTATAGAAATATATACATAAAAATGCTTTTCTAGAAAATTATAAATTTTTGAAGGAAAAGTATTACCAACAACACATTTTTAATGAAAAAATTATTACAATAACACCTTTTTGAAGGAAATAAAATTATTCTCAGCAAAACATTTTTGAATACAAAACCAGAAGACATTTTCAGTTTTCTTAAATAATAAAGAATAAAAACAAAAAAATTTCATTAAAATCTGACTAAATCAACCTTCTCACTATAACCAAATATTTTTTAAAAATACCTTTAAACCCCACCTTTTTGGCATTAAATAACCCACAGAGGTTGATATGTCGTTGAAAAAAAAAACTCAATCTCAAATATCTCTTCTCCCCCTAGCTATGGACTGAATAGCAGGATAGATTGGATTCTATAGCCTTGGTTGGCAACCAGTCTAACACAGAAATAAATGGCACTCTATTGCAAGACAATGATCTGCTTAGTCAGTCATGGATCAAAAGAGATATGATTGCTCAAAAGTGTATCATGTATGGAACTGACTGATCTGGATAAAAGAACTGAATAACTGGACAAATTGGGTTCTATAGCCTTGGTTAGTAATTTGTTGCATTCACTTATGTGCAAATGCATTTGGGAAAGTTTCTAATCCATCTCTCCTCCCTTTAGTTATTGATTGAATAGCAGGAGAGATTGGATTGTATATCCTTGGTTGGCAACCAGTCTAACACAGAAACAAATGGCAACCTACTGTGGGGAAAATTTTCGTCCCAGTCAATCATGGTTCAAAAGAGACACAATTGCCTTATCATGTATGAAACTTAACTGAATGAATATCCCAGCTTGAGAGATATACAAAAATTGTCTTGTTAAGTACAGCCCACATACTAAGGAATATTTTGTCTATGTAACGCTAGGGATATTATGGGTGATAGAAAAAATTAAATGTAGCCATAACAACACACCACAACCTGCCTTAGGTCTTTTCACAGATTTGGTAGTTAGTGTGTCTGTAGTAGAAGTCGAATTATGATGAAAATTACATAATAATAATAATAACATAATAGCAGCAGCAACAAGATAATATTCAAGGATCTATTTTTTAATCATAATTAATGAAGCATGATTTGGAAAATCCCACATGCAGTTCTGCAGTCTCAATGACAAGCTTTCATGTAGATTACAGTCTTATCTTTTAAGCCCATTAAATAAATTTTATTGGACTTCAACGTGTCTTATTTCAACTACAAGATTAGATAATTTTTATGCATGTTTCTTTTTTTTTTTTTTTGAAAGCTAAAAATGGTGCATGCTGGGAAAGTAGCAATTCTTAACTTTAAACATGAAAAATAGTCGCTAGTTTCTGTCTATAAATAAGGTAATTATAACACATATGCAAATTTATCAAAGATTTGAAAACCATTGAATTTCATTGAGGCATCAGGATTGACTTATAGATTTTTACATGAAAGGAAAAGATATGAGCAATTTTTCTTCAGAGGCATGAAATCAATTTGCCACTTTCTAACAATAAATGATAAAAATGCAAAATATATAGCAATAAAAATTAGACATGAAAATCAGCTATTTTTACAGGGAACTGGGGTCAAATTACATATGGATATAATTTTGTTAGTTATTTACATGACTTGGACTGTTGTCCTCATCTTTGTTGCCATATTCACATTCAATATCTGTCTATATTTCTAGGATAAGGTACTGTAATTATTTATGCTATTTACATTGGTCGAACTGTTGTCTTCATCTTTGTTGCCATATTCACCTTCAATATCTGTCTATATTTCTGAGATGAGGTATTGTAACTATTTACACTATTTACATTATTTGGACTGTTGTTCTCATCTTTGTTGCCATATTCACATTCAATATCTGTCTATATTTCTAGGATAAGGTATTGTAATTATTTATGCTATTTACATTGGTCGAACTGTTGTCTTCATCTTTGTTGCCATATTCACCTTCAATATCTGTCTATATTTCTGAGATGAGGTATTGTAACTATTTACACTATTTACATTATTTGGACTGTTGTCCTCATCTTTGTTGCCATATTCACATTCAATATCTGTTTATATTTCTAGGATAAGGTATTGTAATTATTTATGCTATTTACATTGGTCGAACTGTTGTCTTCATCTTTGTTGCCATATTCACCTTCAATATCTGTCTATATTTCTGAGATGAGGTATTGTAATTATTTACACTATTTACATTATTTGGACTGTTGTCCTCATCTTTGTTGCCATATTCACATTCAATATCTGTCTATATTTCTAGGATAAGGTATTGTAATTATTTATGCTATTTACATTGGTCGAACTGTTGTCCTCATCTTTGTTGCCATATTCACAGCATTTCAGCTATTGTATGCTCCAACTTTCTTCAGGATATGTCTATATTTCTCAGATGAAGTATTGTAATCATTTACATGGTTTGAAGTGTTGTCCTCATCTTTGTTGCCATATTCACATCATTTTGGCCACTACACTCCAACTAACTTTTTTTTTTTTTTAATCATATCACCCCAAGCAAGGCAGTAAGGCTTCTGATGCGCAGGGGGCTACGTAAGAGTGAAAAGATTGGAAAAGAGAAAGCTGGAAACCACATCCTAAACAGGGAACAAGGGATGAGCCTCTTCACCTGTTCAATAGACGTGGGTGGAGTGTGAACTGGGCGATAGTTTAATCTATCTACTCCAATTGAAAAAAAAAAAAAGAAAAGAGTGAAAAGATTAGAAAAGAGAAAGCCGGAAACCACATCCTAAAGAGGGAACAAGGGATGAGCCTCTTCACCTGTTCAATAGATGTGGGTGGAGTGTGAACCGGGCGATAGTTTAGTCTATCTACTCCAATTTCAACTTCAGAATCTGTCTATATTTCTGAGATGAGGTTTTGTGATTATTTACGTTTTTACATTGTTTGGACTGATGTCCTCATCCTTGTTGCCATATTCATAACATTTCGGCTGTTGTACACTCCGGCCTTTTTCAGGTGATTAGACTTTTTAACTGAACCATTGATTTCATTCAATGAGTCATGATGTTTCAAGATGTCTCAGTTATCTTCATTTAATTTTGTTTACCACTACTGTAGCCGAACAGTGAAAGCAGTTGGTGGCTGCTGCTGCTACAAAGGGGGACACATGTTTGAATCCTGTCAGGACAGATTTCCTTAATTAAATGTTTTAGAATACGCAGGCCAGTAGATGAAATATCAGTCAGTTGAGTGCCATATGTGATACACGCTTGGGCGATCATGTCTCGAAAGACTGGGCAGAAGATTATCCCGCAGTAGGTTGCCATTGCTTTCTGCGGTAGACTAGTTGCCAACCAAGGCTATAGAACCCAATCTGTCCTGTTATTTAACCCATAACTGGAAGGAATAGGCAGATTAATACCTTTCCCAAGGGTATTTGTGCGTAAGTGAATGCAATGAATTCAGCTGGAATTCGAACTCTGAATTCATTACATTCAGATGAAATATATGCTGTTTAAAATAAGTGGAGTGTCTACTCAAATATGCATATCTACTAAAAATATCAATAAAAATTTGATATGAAAATCAGACAATTTTACAAGAAATTTGGGCCAGACTATGCATGGGCCAGAGATATTTTAAGATGAAATATGTGGGCTCCCAAAAGAACCAAAAGAAATTTTGCTAACTTGGAGATTTGTGTCTGCAATAAAACAGTGTATAAAAAGGAATTTTTTCCCCCATTGATACCACTATATTTTTAACTACCTTCACTCCTTGGCAATGTTTGTTTTAAAAAGTGATGATTAGAATTGTTTTAAAACCTAAATAACACAATAAAAATTAATTTATACATTTTCCTTATTCTTGACAATTTACTACAAAAATATTAAACACAGTATATTATATCATCAATTTAAAAGAATAATTTTATATTTACAATGGTCTAAAAACTAATTCAATTAGAACTAATGCAATATTTATAAAGAAATAAATGTGAAAACAATGTTTTATTCCTAAATGTATTAAAATATGTGAACCAACAATAAGAAAATCCTTATTATTTACTATTTTATAAAGTTTGAATCGATTTTCAATTAGCTTATATTTTGCCAACAGTGGGTATTGAAGAAAGGATAAAAGATGAACAAGATTCAAGAAAACAGAAGATGGTAATTGATGTTGTATTTAAATTTTCGAGATTGTAGCTATGAGGGAAGCAAGTAAACAAAAGGGAGTTCAACAGGGGGGAGAAGTACAAGGAAAGAAACTGTTGGAGTGGAAGTGGCGGCTACATTTAATTATTTCAATGGTAAAAGGGTTGGACCTAAGTGCCAATCTAGCAGCATGCTTAAATAAATAGTGTTTAATATATTTGTTGTAAAATCTGAAGAACAAAAAATGTATAAATTCACTTTCATCATTGTTTAGGCTTTAATACAAATCTAATAATCGCTTTTTAAAACAATAAACATTGAAGGTAGTTAAAACAACAGCAGTAGTAATAGAAAAACTCGTCTTTTTGAAACTACGCTTTTTGTGGGTTCAAGTTTGCAAGAAATTCTTTGCTTCAGATGCGAAGAATATTTACCAGTAAACAATTCAAACAAAAAATATTTTATTTTGTAAGAAAGAGTGAAGAAGTTGTGAGGGTGGTGCAGATTTTTTCACAAATATAAACAGTTAATTTCTCAGATAGAAAGCTACAGTAAAGTTTGGAATCTGAGCAGCCGGAAGACAAATATCATTCAACAAGAATACGGTAGAAATTGTTGAAATGGGAGGATTCTTATTGTAATGTAATAACAATGTAGACTACAGCTGGTGTAAAGCAGTGGAGGAGGAAGATGTGAGGTAATGTCTTTGTGACACAGACTATAATCGCAGACAGCTGCAAAACAATCTTTGGAATCATACAGGGTTAAGTGTAGAAATTAAAAATTATTGGAAGAACAATTTCCAGCAGAAATATATACCGAAAACCAAAGACGAGGAGAGGCTGGGGTAAAAACAACAAATGTGAATATGATTTGACGAGCTGAATACCTGTTCTACAGAGAAAAGTAAAACATAATAGTGAGTTTTCTTACCTCTCTAAAATTTCTGTACGAACAATATTTTCAGCAAAATCTCTCTTTTCTCCAAATACTTTTTTGTAATTATGCTAAGTCCACTTCAATTTCCTTCTCTGGATGTCACCGTATAAAACTGACCCTGAAGGAAACGTCTGAACAATTTTCTCATGTCTATAACAATAACAAGTGGGCCTGTACCGTCAAAAATGACAGCAAAATATTTATGTAAATATGCCATTTAAAATGATGTCAACATATATATTGATATACATACTCCTGAGTATCCTATATTAAGACATAAGAAAAAAAAAATCCATCCCCCCAACTGAGCGTGACAGAAGGGAAATATATATATCTATATTGTTAAATACAACAAACAATAAATGCGTATTATGTTTAATCATGAGCCGTTCTAAACATCGTATTTTGGCTTTAATTTCAGGTGAAAATAAAGACAAAAATTCTCCAACATTTGGATATATTTTTATTATGCTGGTTCTAAGTTTTCGGCTCACATGAGCCATCTTCAGAGAGGTTACAGGGATGTTAACATAAAGACATCCACCATCAAAGATGATATTATCTTGTGTTGACATAAAACATTGCTATGCAACAATAAGTCACCGAATAGCAGATGCAGTTTGAAAATTTATAATGCAGTTCTTGGACATCACACTGTGTGAGAGACAGAAATGTTAACAGAACCATATGTCTAAATGCAATGTAATGTGTTGTGACCAGATTGAAATGTGATTTTATTAAGTGTGGGTTGCTTTGATTTAATGTAGATGGCCTCCAATATTAAAAGGTTCTTTTTACTGTGTGTATGTGTGAGTACTATTGTGTTATCAACTAAAATTTGTCTAATATTACCTACATGGCTATGTTTTTCTAAGAAATGTTGTTTAATTGAACTATGATCAGAAAGATGGCAGGTAAGTGTACGGGAGAGTGTGGTTGTAGTAAAACCAATATATGTAGTGGGTTTATTATTAGTACCAGAGATACAATCTCTGTAGGGTTATTAGAGACTATGAGGTCAATTGTTTTAAATTTTTGATAATATATGAGCTTAATTTGATTATTATTATTATTATTTATTGGTTTAACATTTCTATGTATTGTGTTTTTGAGTGTTGTTTCATCATGTTTGTAATTATTATGCATTTGGTTGCAATAGAATAATTAATAGTGTTATGTTTATTTTGACGTACACTATTATTATTGATATTTCATGGATGGGAATCTTAGTGAATAAGTTTTGAACATCCAAAGATGCAATTATTTTGTTGTTAGGTTTTAGGGAATGAAAGAAAAATTTGTATAAATTCATTCGTGGAGTTAATACCATATTTACTTCGAATGTAGAGAGTAATTAGTATGTTAAGTGTTTTGGAAAGGTTATATATTGGTGTGGGTATTTGTGAAAGGATAGATCAGAGAGGATGATCTTTTTTATGGATTTTTATATTTCCATAAAGGTAGCCTGGATGATAGTCACCCGTAATCTTTTGAAATTTATAGGATCTTCTTTCAGCATTGTCTGATAAAAGTTAGCTGTTAAAAGACTTAACTCAATGCACACAAATGATATCTTCTTCCAAATCCATATTCTATAAAGAATTATACAACATTAAACAAACACTTGTTAACAATGGATTTCTATACTACGGCATTGACCAATGTATCTCAATAAACTTAATAATACCTCTAACAATATTGATAATGATAATAGTGTACGTTAAAATAAACATAACACTATTAACTTATACTATTGCAACCAAATGCATAATAATTACAAACATGGTGAAACAAAATTCAAAAACATAATATGCAGAAATGTTAAACCAATAAATAATAATAATCAAATTAAGCTCATCATATATTATATAAAATTTAAAACAATTGACTTCATAGTCTCTAATAATACTACAATCACACATTTAAATCCTCTACAAAAAAACCAATGTAGTGTATCGATTTACATGCCCGTTCAGAGATTGTATCCCTGGTACTAATAATAAACCCACTACATATATTGGTTTTACTACAACCACACTCTCACGTACACTTACCTGCCATCTTTCTGATCATAGTTCAATTAAACAACATTTCTTAGAAAAATATAGCTGTGTAGGTAATATCAGACAGATTTTAGTTGATAATACAATAATACTCACACATACACACGGTAAAAAGAAACCTTCAGATATTGGAGGCCATCTGCATTAAATCAAAGCAACCCACACTTAATAAAATCATATTTCAATCTGGTTACAACACATTACATTACATTTAGACATATGGTTCTGTTAACATTTCTGTCTCTCACACAGTGTGATGTCCAAGAACCGCATTATAAATTTTCAAACTGCATCTGCCTATTCGGTGACTTATTGTTTTATGTCAACACAAGATAAAATCATCAATGATGGTGGATATCTTTATGTTAACATCCCTGTAACTTCTCTGAAGATGGCTCATGTGAGCCGAAAACTTAGAACCAGCATAATAAAAATATATCCAAATGTTGGAGAATTTTTGTCTTTATTTTCACCTGAAATTAATGCCAAATTACGATGTTTAGAATGGCTTATGATTAAACATATTAGACATTCATTGTGCGTTATACTTAACAATATATTTTTAGAAAATTATCTGCTGCCACAATATACTATATATATAAATATATATATATATATACAGTACTGTGCAAAAGTATTAGGATAAGAACTATTTTATATTTTATGAGGCATATTGACAGAAAATAAAGAATTTCATGAAAGTAATTTTATTTGATTTACTCAACAAATGCTTTAACAAGAAAAAAAATACTTGTTACAAAATAAGTTTAATATTTAGTATAATTGTCTTTTACTTTGATCACAGCTTTCATTCTGTTAGGCATTGGCATCACAAGCTTCTTTAATGTATCTAATGGTATCTACTGCCAAGCAGCTTGTATTTGTTCCCAAAGTGTGTCTTGAGAAGTAACATTAGAGTTATCAATTTTTTATTCAAAACTTCCAGCAATAGGTATTAATAGAATAAAAACAAAATTTCTAGTAATAGATATTAATGAAAAAAAAAAAAAGAAAATTTCCAGTAACAGATATTAATAAAATTAAAACAAAATTTTCAGCAATAAATAATGATAGACATTAATAGAAAAAAAAATTTCCGAAGTGGCCAAGAAAATTAGATTTCAGCATTAAATAATCCATAAGGAGTTGATATGCCGTTAAACATACAAACAAAACCAAACAACAGTATTTACATTTTTTTTAAACTATTATCCTCATCTTTGTTGCCGTTGTACGCTTCGGCCTTCATTAGGTACTAGAAATTTTGAACCAAACCCATTATTACAATCACTGGGGTATACCTTCCTCATTTCTTGCATAAAGCCTCATCTCAGAAGTATAGACAAATACAAAACCAAACAATTTCAATGAAAAAAAAGAAATATTCATTAAAATATTTTTAAATTCATAATTTAGAGTATTTAAAGAGGTTTTTTTTTACGTTTTAAGAATTCACAAATGTTCAGTAGACTGATGAATTCAACTTGAAGAGAATAAGAATAAACAAACACTTCTATTGAAAAATGTTAATGGAGTAATATAGGTTACAAAAGCTAAGCAAAGTATTAAGAAACAGGAAAATTTCATAAGAAACAAACAAGGGTGCTGAACTGTTAGATAAGAGCAAGCCACCTCTATGAGAGAGAATATTCAATAATCTTGAAATTTCTATAGCACATCATGAGGAAAGAGGGCTTAGAAAATCTGATACTCACAAAACATACAGAAGGTAAGAGGAAAAGAGGATAGCAGTAAATAACCTATGTAATGAGGTTGTGTAAATGATTGATGGAACTGGGATTAGGTGAGACAGCAAAAAGACAAACCTTACTAAGAACTACAAAGCACAGGAAATTGTGGAGAGCCCTAATCACCCACATTATGAGGTGACATGATATATAGAAGAATAAAGGCTATTACTGAAGAAATAATTTCATCTTCCTAGAAAGAAAAAAAAAGAGATTTCTATCAGATATTTTGCAGAGAGTAAAACTGCAAATAGCATTCAATATCCCATCAAATTCAGGGGAAAAGTAGAAAATAATTTTGTATTAAAATCAACATTTTTCAAAAGGAGCTGCCAGTGGCCTATTTTCATTTTAGATGTCCATAGACATAAGGCTTGGATACTTTGAGAGAAGCAAATGCTTCTTGTTCTATATGCTATGTTTCTTCAGGACATAGATAATCATGAATCTCCACAACTTGCTGTCACATGTCACTCTTAGCACTCTTACTCACTACCTACCCTGATGATGACTTGTAAGTTGGAGTGAAATGTAATTTGGAATAGATACAAAAACCAATCAAAAAATAGTAAATTTCTTAGATATAATATTCAACCTAAACGTGACCTACAAAAGATACGGAAAACAAACAACAATCCAATATGCATTAAGAAAAACTCCAACCACCACTAATGTATTCAAGTAAATACCCATTCCTATAAATAAAAGAATCTCAAATTCTAATAACCTAAAAATATTCAATGAAAACAAAAAAAAACAAAAAAAAAAAACATGAATCAGAATCAGCATATATTCAAACAAACTAAAATACAAAAACTAAAACAAAAACAACAATTGAAGAAATATAATTTTGGTTCCCTCCACCCATCACAACAAAAATAGGGAAAATATTTTTCAAAATAACTGAAAAGCACTTCACTACAAACACCAAACTATAAAAAATTATCAACAAAAATAGAATCTAAATCAGTTACAGCTGCATGGATAACACTGAGAAATTAATAACCAAATACAATAAAAAAATACTCAGCAAAACCAATAGCAGTCACAAAAATAACAACCAACAAAATAACACCAATAAATATAACTGCCAAAATAATGAAAATTGCCCTCTGAACAGCAAATATTTAACCAATAACATAACATACAAAGCTACTGTAACAAATAACATTAACACAGAAGAAAAAAATTACATAAGCACCATAGAAAAAAATTTTTATTAATAAATTGTCATTCAAAACAGAAAAATTCACAAACAATATATTAAAATACATGTGAAACCAAAAAGAAAGTAATATTCCCACCAAAATCAAATGGGGAATCATAAAAAGGAGAGCCCCACATAATATTAATAGTAAAAATTGTAAATTATGCTTGAAGGACAAACTAACAATAATTAGTTTTAAAAACCAACATAAACTCTTAAGAAAAAAAAAAATAATGGGTGAATGCAGACACATAAATACTTACTTTGCCACCTAAGCACTAATTAAAATAAAACATACAAATAAAATACAACAAACTTCAAATAAACAAACAAAATCAATATAAACTACAAATATACACACATAAACCTAACCAATAAATAATATTTGCCTATAAATTCATCTTTCTATAATTAATACTTTATCCCCATCAAAATCAAATGTGAAATCATAAAATGAAAAGCCTCAGACAATGTTCTTTTTTTCTTATAGTCATTCACACTCATTAATGCCTTGCATTACTTAGTTACTTTATTACCTTGCTTGGGGTGAAATGATTAAAAACAAAAAGAAAAAAAAATACTCTCAAATAAACTGAATACCATGCCCTACTGGATTAAATCGTGTCAACATCCTAGCTTAGTAGGAGTTAATTAAACCAAAAAACGAATGAAACGGACGAATTATTAAATCCAGAAGGTGGTTACAAAATTCTGGCCAATAGTATACATATCTACATTATATATGCAAACAGTGTGTGATGAAAAGAGAATCAGCTCTTTTATAAATCTTGATTCGTTCACAATTACCTGATGCCCCCTCCTCTGGACATGGTGAAATCATAAATGCATTTGTAATAGCTACAAAGATGTGACTGAAGATAATCCAGTGTATATAATTTGTTTCTTTCTTAGTTTTTCTTTCTTGTTTTCTTTTTCTTGCAAATGCTGCTCATGTCACTTTAAATTATAACCAAATCCGTGAACTGACACACAAAAAAAATAAGAAAAAAAAAGACAGTCAAGGAAAAAAAACAATAATTACATGAAACTTGCCTAAGGTTAAGTTAGTGTCATTTACAAAGATGGAGGCTCAAAACAAACTGAATGACAGACTGTAACATATGAGACAAATAAGAACAAGGAAACGTTTGAGATAAAGCAATGAAAACTAAAATTTCATTCAATATAAAAGAAAGAATATGAAGTTGTCATTTAATTGTGGCTTGGTGTCAGAATTAGCACCACAAATGGGATAATGACAAGTTGCAGTAAATTTAATGATATTGACTTTGATTCTACAAAAGAAAACACATAATTTGCAGCATAAGGGCCATTTTGACATAAGGTGTCTTCCCATGTGGCACAAGAGGGTGTGTATCTCACAATGTGGCACAAGAAGGTGTGTATGTTTCCACAAAGCACAACAATGTCCATGTCTTTCCATGTGGCACAAAAACATGTGTAATATCCTGTAGAGCATGAGAAGATGTGTTTATCCATATGGCATAAGAAGGTGTGTGGCACAAGAGCGTGTGTATGTTCCATGGAGCATGGGAAAGTGTGTGTATTCCTATGTGGCACAAGAGCATGTGTATGTTCCCATGGAGCATGGGAAGGTGTGTGCGTTCCCATGTGGGACAAGAATGTGTGTAATGTTCTATGAGGTATGAGACAATGTATGTCTCTATCCATGTGGCATGAAAAGGTGCATGTTTCCCATGTAGCACAAGAAAGTGTGTTTGTTCTCATAGAGCATGAAAAGGTTTGTGCACCTATGCAGCATGAGATGTATATCCATCTAATATGGGAATATGCACCTCCATGTGAAATGAATGGGATTGTGTATGCGATGTGGTATGAAAAGGATCTGCACACATCATACAGCAAGAGAAGGTGTATATGCACCATGGAAGCTGAAATTTGTGTGCACACATCCAGGTGGCAAGAGAAGGTGTCTGTGTGTACCTATGTGGCACAAGCAGGTGTGTGTATATGTCTGTGGCAAAAAGTGTATATTCATGGACCATGAGGCGTGCACTGAGTGGCATGACAAGGTATGTGTGCATCCATACAATACAAGTAGACGGGTTTGTTCACTTATGTGTCCTGTGAAGAGATTAATATGGATTATTTAAGAAGCTTAGCTGAGTTAAGAGGGGAGAATAAAATCACTGGGGCAAGAAGAAAAACTGTGCCTCCCAAGGTTACAAAAGAAAGTGAGCCTGCTTGTTTGCTTTGAAAAATAAGCATTCATAATCATCGCTTCTAGCAGTGCTTGAACACCAATTATTTACATTGGTCTGAAAAGCACAACTAATTCAAGTACATAGCAGACCTGCCCCTAATTTTATGGGATTTTATTGGGGATAGGGGCAGGGATAAGAATCAAGTGCTTTAAATAGAAGCAATGTTGTTAACATTTCAAACAAAATGTAAACGAAGAGCTTTCAATTATCAAAATGCAATATCTAAGGTGGTTCATTTTTACAACCTTAAATCTACGAGGTTAGAAGAATGATTTTAAAAATTGAAGATAAAATTTAATTTACATTTAGCCATAAATATCGAAGGCTTTTCTTTGTAAAATTTATTTGACCATTTATAATTTGATATGAAATTAAGTTGCAGTTAAAAAAAATACGTGCTGTATATAAAGGACAAACAGACAGTTAGACAGATACATAGATAGATAAATAGATACACAGAGAGCTCTGTGTACAGAGAGATGGACAGAAATACAGACAGCTAAAGAGACAGACTTACAGATAGATAGATAAATAGATATGTTTTTATTTTTTTAGGTTTAAAGCCAAAAAATATTTTATGGATTGTAAGAATAATTTTTTTTTATTGCAAGTAGATATTGCATTAACAATTTTTTACTGATCACAATGATTTTTCTAAATATAAGTTTAAACTATTTAACTCATAGAAGTTATTCAGTACCATACATGATACACACTTGGATGATCATGTCCCAAAAGAGACATGAGTGACTGGGCAGAGGATTTTTCCTACAGTAGGCTGCCATTACTTTCTGCAGTAGACTGATTGCCAACCAAGGTTGTAGAACCTAATTTGTCCTGTTATTTAACCCATAGCTGGAGGAAAGATACAGATTAATACCTTTCCAAAAGCGTATCTGCACATAAGTCAATGCAACGAATTCAACTGGAATTCAAACTTGGCTCTCTGATTTCTTGTTCCGAGCCAACATCACAACTCATTTCCTACAGTAGGGGGCAAAAGAGTTGACAGATAAAACAGACTGAGATACAGATACAAACAGATTATATATATATATATGTGTGTGTGTGTGTTCAGTTATGATAATGTTTAGTGTCAAGATTATTGTTTTTTCAGTAGTTTTAATGATAAAAAGTATTTTTGCAAGCAGATTTTTATCATAAAGTGCTGAATATCAGGGTGGAGACAGAGCATTGATAATTTCAGTGCAAAGAATTTATCACTTTAACTGAGCAGATTCATGTCGACTTTAAAGTTTTGTGAGGACGTTTACACTCATCATAATGGTGTCCTCACCAAACTTCAAAGTCAGCATGAACATGCTCAATTAAAGTGACAAATAATTTGCACTATATATATATATATATATATATATATCAGTAATGGCTACTAATGGAAGTACATTCCAAAGTTAGATATTTACTTTTAAAAAGTGCTCAATACAAAAGTAAAAATATATGGTAATTATTATTGTTATAAGAATAATAGCATACTCCAGCTCAGTAGCTATAAAGTTTTGGTATTAAAACATCCTCAACAGACTGACTGATGATGGTTTTTTTACACCAAAACTTTATTGAGTTGCAGTATGCTAATAATAATAATAATAATAATAATTACCACATATATATATATATATATATAGAGAGAGAGAGAGAGAGAGAGAGAGAGTTCAACAATCGCTTTAGATGATGTGTTGGGTTTTCCTTTATATATATTAGTTAGTTTTTGGTCATAATTAAATTATACCAGTACACAGTTGTATTAAAAAGTGTTCAATACAATTATATTGTAAAATTTTTGAATATTTTTCATTTGGAAATGTGTTATTTCGCGACCTAGGTTTCTACCTTTTGGTGTTTTCAGGCAATTCACAATAACTGATTTTACCATTTTTCAAACACTCATATATATATATATATGTGCGTGTGTGTGTGTGTTTGTAGTTTGTTCATGCAGTAATCTTTTAAAATAGTCATGATGTTGATAAGATAAATAAAACTGACTCTTGTTTCATCCTTCCTTACAGTTAGAAATTTGCAGAGCTACTACAAAAGTAAACATTAAAGTGATTGAAATTTATGTTTTTTTTATTATATCCTACCTATGATATCATACATGTGCTCTGATTTGAAAACTTTGAAATATTTCAACATTCCAAGAGGCTGTATTCTTGTATTTAAAATAAAAACAATCAATGAATTTGGCAATTATATATATATATATATATATATATATGGTAGGTATGGATGGAATAAAATTCTGTACCCACAAAAAAATTCTTAAAAAAATGCTCAATACAAAGTAGAGTGAATAATATTTATTTAGAATTTATAACAAATATGATATACAATATCACTATAAAAGTAGTCATTTTGTTTCAACACTAACTGTGTTAGTAATGATGTTGAATTTAAGTTGAAGAGTTTTAAAAGGCTCAAAACCAGCCAAACCCCCTTATTTAGGGAGACATTCTTGCGTAGTCAGTGGTGACCAATCAAAATACAAGTAATTTCTAATTTGAATAACATAAGAACAGACTATAAAATTAATTTGTTAATGCTTTGTTAAACTTAAAATTTAAAATTCGTAGTTTCTAATATTAATTCATATATTAATGTATATATTTTCAAATAAATTTTAATTTTTATTGTAAAGTGAAGCTAATAGTTGATAAATTATGCTGATCTCTTTTCTAATCAAATATTAACATTAATGCCCCAATAAATTATTTTTATAGTTTGTTCTTATGTTCGTCAAATTAGAAATTACTTGTATTTTGATTGGTCACCATTGACTACTACATTATATATATATATATATATATATATATATATATATATATATATATAAGCAATTTGTTCAGAAGAAAAGTTCTCAAAAGCACCGCCATCCAGTACTACCAAAACATCAATGTGCTCCCCAGATTTTTCCCAATCTTAGCTTTACTTATGGAAATTATACTAAAACAGAGTAACATACACAATAAAAAGTCCAAAGAAAACGGTTGAATTCCCATCATTTTAACATCTCGTGAAGGAATTCTAAAACTAAAATATTCTGTTAATCTTATTGAATGATTTGTGAGCGTTGTTATAATTGTCAACACTGTTTATAGATACGTCATTTAGAATAAAGCTCATTTCATTTTTTTGCCTTCATAAAGTCCATCACAGGATGAAATGCATAGGCAATTTAAATACAGTTTTCCTCTTGTCTTTTTTTATTTAACCATATATATATATATATATATATATATATATATATATATATATATATATATATATAAGCATATGTGTATAGCCATTTTTATCCTGAGATAGACTTTAGTAATGTAATATATAACTGCATTCATTTCAATAGTAAATGTTTATCCAATATTCCTATAAAAGCCTTATTCTGTTAAGCATGCTTGCATTAATTTCTGACCTTTGACAATCTTTCTTTCTTTCTCATTTGTAATTGCTTTCTATAGGAAATGTTTATCATTATATATCTCTGAAGTATTTTTTGTCAGCAAATCTTGCACTAATTCCTGACCATTGATAATCACTTATTCATCATTTGTCATACATTGCTAAAGTAAACATTAGTCTTTTATACATATTATAGCCTTATTCTATTTCTCCGCAAAATGGCTTACTACAATGATACCTTTAAAACTAACCATTCAGAATGGCAACTCATTGGTAGCAGTGTAATATTTGGATATTTTCCTTTTTTATTTTTAGAAAAAACAGTGTGTCTTAACTTGCAAGTAAGGCAGCTTCTCAATTGAATGTGAAGAATGAAGTCAATCCACCCAGTCAGGGGCCAACATGCTCAACAACAATGTCCAGAGGCTTAGATAATCAGGAACATCTACCCAGCTATTCAGGGTCCACTCATTATAGCCTTGTAATTGTTAGCTCCAAAACATACCAGCAAATTAAATCAATTATAATGAAGAGGCAGTCCTCAAAATGTTGGTGTCAGTAGGCAGGCTGGTGTATGTGTGTGAGGAAAATTTATTCAGAAATAATTGCTGTCACCAAAATGGGAGAAAAGACAGTTTGTTGATGTTTACAGAGGGGCTAAACACAATCTTTTAGCATATAAAAAGAGAGAGAGAGAGCCTTCCACTTCCCACATGCCATAAAAGATTGGCCTTAAAAAGGACAAATATCAGATAGGGGACAATGAAAAAAAGAACAAGGATATCTTTCCATAGAGGGGACAATAAAAAAGGTCCCCCTAACAGTGTTAAAAATACCCTTCCCCTAACCAACTTAGAACAGGATTTAACCCTTGAAAACTATTTACTCCTGTATAGTGTCAGCAGATCATCAATTCATAAGCGAATTCATCAAAAAGACATTTTATGGACGTTCTGCTTAATGTTGTACCCACAACCATTGCAGGATTATACAAACAGAAATAATACCAGCAGTTAACAAAAGAGGAAACTTAATCTATTTTTATAAGACTGAAGACTAGAGAAGCAGGTTTGAAATGACCAGCTGCTACACATTTCCGAACACCCCCACATTGTTTACCATAGGGGCTAACCAAACCTTATTACAAATGTCTGCTCTGTTTTTATACGACAATTATGCTGAGCAGATAGAGTTTCTGGGAGAGAGTGTGTATCATCTTTTTTTTTTTTTAATCATATCACCCCAAGCAAGGTGGTAACGCCACTGATGTGCCGGGGGCTACGTAAGAGTGAAAAGATTAGAAGAGAGAAAGCCGGAAACCACATCCTAAACAGGGAACAAGGGATGAGCCTCTTAACCTGTTCAATAGACGTGGGTGGAGTGTGAACCGGGCGATAGTTTAGTCTATCTACTCCAATTGAAAAAAAAGAAAAAAGAAAAGAGCGAAAAGATTAGAAAAGAGAAAGCCGGAAACCACATCCTAAACAGGGAACAAGGGATGAGCCTCTACACCTGTTCAATAGACGTGGGTGGAGTGTGAACCAGGCAATAGTTTAGTCTATCTACTCCAATTGAAAAAAATGAAGAAGAAAAGTGAAAACATTGGAAAAGAGAAAACCGGAAACCACATCCTAAACAGGGAATAATGGATGAGCCTCTTAACCTGTTCAATAGACGTGGGTGGAGTGTGAACTGGGCAATAGATAGATCTATCTACTCCAATTGAAAAAAAAAGAAGAAAAGTGAAAAGATTGGAAAAGAGAAAACCGGAAACACATCCTAAACAGGGAACAAGGGATGAACCTCTACACCTGTTCAATAGATGTGGGTGGAGTGTGAACCGGGCGATAGTTTAGTCTATCTACTCCAATTGAAAAAAAAAAGAAGAAAAGTGAAAAGATTGGAAAAGAGAAAACCGGAAACACATCCTAAACAGGGAACAAGGGATGAACCTCTTCACCTGTTCAATAGATGTGGGTGGAGTGTGAACCGGGCGATAGTTTAGTCTATCTACTCCAATTGAAAAAAAAAGAAGAAAAGTGAAAAGATTGGAAAAGAGAAAACCAGAAACCACATCCTAAACAGGGAACAAGGGATATGCCTGTTCAATAGACGTGGGTGGAGTGTGAAATCGACAGCTAAGTGAAATATAATAGGAAAACTAGTTGATTAATCTATCAGGATCATTTAAAGGAGAAACAGATAAATTAAATAATAATATGAAGAAAAATTCATGTTTACGTTAAAATAGTAAAAATAACAATTTCATAAAGTTAAAAAAAGCGTTAAGTTTTCAAGAGCTTCGGAAAACATGTCATTCTCGTAATTCCAACTGTGATCAGGGAAAGTGTGAAAGATCCGAGGAAGACATTATTCGTTTTGATTCAACTAATTTGCACAAAAGTATATTATTATTATTATTATTATTATTATTATTATTATATTGCACCAGAAGCCTAAAAACAGGTTTTATCCTGGGAGTGAAAATCTTCATACTTCTCTATTTTCAGTTTTGATTTCAAGTGAGTGACTAATAAATTCTTCTTTTATATGGCATATCCCTTCAGGATGTAGGCAATCATGCCCCACCCCTTCAGTCCCTTGTAGATCTTTTGTCATTTTCTCCCAAACCCTGGTCCCCCATCCATTTGCTCAAGCCCAGCAAGCATGTTACACACTGCTTTCCTCTGTCCCTCAATGGAATGAATATATATGAGAACTCTTCCTTGATAAAAGAGGGCAACCACCAATACACAAAAATACTGATGGTCTGGAAATATTAAAAACACAAGTGGAAGCTGAAATGGTCAAATTGAACAGAAACAAAGTGGTAGGGACAGACAGAATTGTAATAGAGATTCTGACAACCTTAGATGATTTTGGAATAGACAAGATTACAGACATAATAAATGAAATCTACAACAGTAAGTGACATACTAGAAAACCTAAGCAGATTTATTTTCATAGCACTGCCTAAGAAACCAGGTGCAAACTCCAGCAAACAATCAGCTTAATGAATTACATAACAAAACTCATTATCCAAATCCTGACGAATAGAATGCGCAGCAGAATTAGGCCAGAGATGGGACAAGAACAATGTGGGTTCATTAACGACACCAGAACAAGAAAAGCAATATTTATACTTATAATGTTATCAGATAAAGCAATACAAATGCAGAAGGATTTGTACCTGTGTTTTATAGACTACACAAAGGTGTTCGACAAAGAAAGCCACAAAGATCGGTTAGAGCTGCTCAGTAACCTTGACATTTGAGAAAGACATTAGGATAATCAAAAATCTATACTGACAGCAAACTGCATACAGACAAGAAATGAGTTCAACAGATATACAAAAATAGAAAGCAGTGTAAGACAAGGATGGGTCTTCTCACTAGATTTATTCAACCAGCAAGGCAATTCTGAGAGAATTAGAAGTCCTACCAGGGTTCATTATTGATGGCCACAATCTTAACAATATAAGATATACAGATGATACAGTGCTGATAGCAGACACAGAAAGGAAACTACAAAACTCCCACAGAAAATAGCAAAGGAGGGCAAGAAGAAAAGACTAAGTGTAAACTACAAGAAGACACATGCATGGTTATCAGCAATAGGACAAAGGCAAAATACAAATAGGCTGAGGATACTGAAATCAAGCAGGTAGAAAAATTTAAATATCTAGAAAGTGTTCTAACAGAGAATGGAAAGTGCAACACTGAGATGCTAAGGCATATTGGGATGGCCAAAGATGTATCCCAAAAGCTAAGCAGAGTATAAAGAGACAGAAAAATTTTATTGGAAACAAAGAAAAGAGTACTGAACTGTTATACGATATCTGTTCTCCTGTATTGCAGTGAATGCTGGACAATCACCTCAAAGATGAAGAAGAGACTTAAAGCAACAGAAATGAGATTCTACAGGAAGATGCTGAAGATACCATGGGCCAAACATGTGAGCAACAATGAGTTTTTGGAGAAAATAGAAACAAAAAAGAAACTTATGCTTAACTTCAGGAAGAGGCAGTTGAAATTTCTGGGGCATATGAGGAAGGAGGGATTGAAAAATCTGAACCATAAACGAGATAAACTTGATGCTTTCCATTGTGCTAATTTAAGAGCACCTTATCTTAGCTCTAAAAAAAAAAAAGAAGAAAAAGGCAATTTTTTTTTAATGAAGAGATTTTCCACCCAATCTAAGCATTAGATATAGCAAATATAGTTTAACCATTTTAATTACCAAAATGATTATCCTAACAGATTTCCTATACATTCAAACATCTTAATCATTTCAATTTTGTTGCCCTCAAAAACTGACCAAGCCTTTCAGTACCAAGCCTAATTCCGATAGTTATATCATTCATCCATTGTCATCCTTGCATTCCTAATTTCTACTTTAGTCAAGTCACTCCTTCAGAAGTCAAAAGTTTTAGCACGGGTTGCATATACTGTTTCAGCAACTTTTTAAAAAATCCCTTAAACTTATAATAAAGTGTAAAATATTTCTGGCATAAAAAATGTTTTTAACAAGGCCAGTACAACTTAACCCTCGATCATGATGACTTATGACTTACTAGCACAACCATCAATACCTTCTGAATATTTTTGTCTACACAATTTCATTCACATGGCTTGGGTCAATAAGTGATATAGTTTTTGAACAAGGCCAGTACAACTTAACCCTCGATCATGATGACTTATGACTTACTAGCACAACCATCAATACCTTCTGAATATTTTTGTCTACACAATTTCATTCACATGGCTTGGGTCAACATGTGATGTAGTTTTTGAACAAAACTGTTATAACTTAACCCTTGGTCATGATGACTTATGACTTACTATCCCAACCATCTCTAATCAACCAAAAGTAAAGAGCTTACTCTACTGAAATATTCACCCAAAGCTGAGTTGCTGCACATATATTGGTTTCATATGAATCCCAAATATATTTGCACTTCAATGAATGCAACAAACTTAATTGTGATTAGGACTTGCCTCTACAAAATTAATTACAAAATCAATTACACCGTCCACAGATGCAGTAACAACAATACCAAAATTCTAAGATAATTTAAAAATATTCCCTGCAAGAAAAAATGAACTTGGTCATAATAGACCACTTTTCTATCTACACAAAATGAACAGGACTTAAAAAAAGGATATATTAAATCAGCATGAAAGCATTTTGACCAAAGGTGGGCTGAACAGCAGAACTTGTACCTTGAAAATGGATCAACAAAAGCAGAAACTAAGAGTAAACAGAAAGAAAAAGTTTTGATCAAATGACATTTGGCTTAAAAGAAGGCCAGACTACTGGATTTATATCTGTAGAATGAATTGATAAAAAACACAACCAAAGAATAAATTTCAATGAAAGATTTTGATGAAATGGAGGCCAGATTAAAAAAAGGTTCAACTAAAGGACTTATATTGGAGAATGAATTGTCAGAAATTCAAATAAAAAGTAAATAGGGATAAAAAGTTCTAATCCTGTGTTGGTCTGATGAAAAGAGAATGAACTGTGGGAAACAGTAAATGACATCAAGTCTTTGACATTTTTCTAGAACCTACCAAATATTTAAATCATTTTGTTCTACAAAAAGTCTTCAAAACAATTGCATTTGATCTCATCTGAATTGTCATTTGATAAAATGGTAGTTGGAGTATTAGATGATCGGATTATGGGATTTTATATCTGCAGAATGGATTGATGAAAATACAAATAGCAAGAATTAATGAAAATGTTTTGTTCACATGTCATCCAGAATAAAAGAAGGCAAAACTAAAAAACTTGTACATATTGAATGGGTTAATTAATAGAAGCAGGTGGAAACAGTGAATGTGAAGAAAATGGTTTGATCAAAATTTGGTTGAATCAAAAGGAAGTCAGACTACAGTTCTATTTTATTTTTCAAATCATTTCACTCCAAGCAAGGCCACTAAAATGTAAAGGTTTACTGAAAGTATAAGAATCAATCATATCACCTCAAACAGGGCGGGACTACCACTACTGTGCAGGAGGGGGTTAGAAAGAGACAGAGAAAAGAAAAAAGGGTACCAGGTGTGTTGAAAGATGGAATTCAGGGAGATAGAAAATGGCAATTGATGTTGCATTTAAACTTTTGAAGATTGTAGCTATCAGGGAGCAAGTATACAGAAGGAAGTTCCCCAGGTAGGCAATGTGAGAAAAGAAACTTAGAGTAGAAAAAGTGGTTACATTTAACATTTTCAGTGGTAAAAGGGTGGGACCTAGATGCCAATCTAGTAGCATTTCAAAGCAGTTGCCATGGAAACACTTGTAGAAAGGACACAAAGAAACCATGTCGTGTTGGTGAGAAAGTGTATGAAGTCAAGATGCCAAGTCAAGATCGATTACATTGCGGAAAAAATTATTGAAGAGAAACTACAATAAAAGAATGCGATAAAAAATAGGAGATGATGACTGATGATACATCTGCTGTTCAGAATAAAAGATTGGATGACAGGATTTGTATCTGTTGAATAGACCAACAAAGAGCAAATGGTAATAACATGTTTTAATCTGACATTCAGTCAGTTAAGTGCCATACGTGATACACGCTTGGGTCATCATGTCTCGAAAAAGACATAACTGACTGGGCAGAATATTATCCCACAGTAGGTTGCCATTGCTTTCTGCGGTAGACTGGTTGCCGACCAAGGCTATAAAACCCAATCTGTCCTGTTATTTAACCCATAACTGGAAGGAATAGACGGATTAATACCTTTCCCAAGGATATTTGCGTGTAAGTGAATACAATGGATTCAACTGGAATTCGAACTCAGCTCGCCGGTTTCTCGTTCCGAACCAATATCCACTGTACCACAACAACACATCCTAATGTCAAATCTGACATTAGGCAGATTAAAAGAGAATGGACTGTGAGAAACATAGATAGTAAATAACATATCAAAATTTCGTAATTTTTCGAGAACATACCAAATATTTTTCTACAGTTGTCTCCAAAACAATTGCCCCTTCTCCTACCTAAGCTCTCATTTGATCAAATGTGGGTCAGATTAAAAGATAGCTCAGCTATAGGTTTCGTACCTGTACTATGGGTTGATAAAGAAAACTAAAAAAAAACAAAAAAACACAAATAGTAAATGGGAATAAAACATTTTAATGAAATGCTGTTTGGAACAAAATAAGGTTGGACTACAAGAATTTGTACCTGTAAATGTATCAACAGAAATAAAAGCAATATAGCATATGGTAAAAAATGTTTTGGTAACAGGTCTGCTAGATTAAAAAAAGTCAGACTAGAAAACTTGAACACACCAAGTAGATTGAGAGAAACACAAACAAATAGTAAATGAAAAGAAAAAATGTGTTGGTAACACGTCTGCTAGATTAAAAAAAGTCAGACTAGAAAACTTGAACACACCAAGTAGATTGACAGAAACACAAACAAATAGTAAATGAAAAGAAAAAATGTGTTGGTAACACGTCTGCTAGATTAAAAAAAGTCAGACTAGAAAACTTGAACACACCAAGTAGATTGAGAGAAACACAAACAAATAGTAAATGAAAAGAAAAAATGTTTTGGTAACACGTCTGCTAGATTAAAAAAAGTCAGACTAGAAAACTTGAACACACCAAGTAGATTGAGAGAAACACAAACAAATAGTAAATGAAAAGAAAAAATGTGTTGGTAACATGTCTGCTAGATTAAAAAAAGTCAGACTAGAAAACTTGAACACACCAAGTAGATTGAGAGAAACACAAACAAATAGTAAATGAAAAGAAAAAATGTGTTGGTAACATGTCTGCTAGATTAAAAAAAGTCAGACTAGAAAACTTGAACACACCAAGTAGATTGAGAGAAACACAAACAAATAGTAAATGAAAAGAAAAAATGTTTTGGTAATAGGTCTGCTAGATTAAAAAAAGTCAGACTAGAAAACTTGAACACACCAAGTAGATTGAGAGAAACACAAACAAATAGTAAATGAAAAGAAAAAATGTTTTGGTAACACGGTCTGCTAGATTAAAAAAAGTCAGACTAGAAAACTTGAACACACCAAGTAGATTGAGAGAAACACAAACAAATAGTAAATGAAAAGAAAAAATGTTTTGGTAACAGGTCTGCTAGATTAAAAAAGTCAGACTAGAAAACTTGAACACACCAAGTAGATTGAGAGAAACACAAACAAATAGTAAATGAAAAGAAAAAATGTTTTGGTAACACGTCTGCTAGATTAAAAAAAGTCAGACTAGAAAACTTGAACACACCAAGTAGATTGAGAGAAACACAAACAAATAGTAAATGAAAAGAAAAAATGTTTTGGTAACAGGTCTGCTAGATTAAAAAAAGTCAGACTAGAAAACTTGAACACACCAAGTAGATTGAGAGAAACACAAACAAATAGTAAATGAAAAGAAAAAATGTGTTGGTAACACGTCTGCTAGATTAAAAAAAGTCAGACTAGAAAACTTGAACACACCAAGTAGATTGAGAGAAACACAAACAAATAGTAAATGAAAAGAAAAAATGTTTTGGTAACACGTCTGCTAGATTAAAAAAAGTCAGACTAGAAAACTTGAACACACCAAGTAGATTGAGAGAAACACAAACAAATAGTAAATGAAAAGAAAAAATGTGTTGGTAACATGTCTGCTAGATTAAAAAAAGTCAGACTAGAAAACTTGAACACACCAAGTAGATTGAGAGAAACACAAACAAATAGTAAATGAAAAGAAAAAATGTGTTGGTAACAAGTCTGCTAGATTAAAAAAAGTCAGACTAGAAAACTTGAACACACCAAGTAGATTGAGAGAAACACAAACAAATAGTAAATGAAAAGAAAAAATGTTTTGGTAACACGTCTGCTAGATTAAAAAAAGTCAGACTAGAAAACTTGAACACACCAAGTAGATTGAGAGAAACACAAACAAATAGTAAATGAAAAGAAAAAATGTGTTGGTAACACGTCTGCTAGATTAAAAAAAGTCAGACTAGAAAACTTGAACACACCAAGTAGATTGAGAGAAACACAAACAAATAGTAAATGAAAAGAAAAAATGTGTTGGTAACACGTCTGCTAGATTAAAAAAAGTCAGACTAGAAAACTTGAACACACCAAGTAGATTGAGAGAAACACAAACAAATAGTAAATGAAAAGAAAAAATATTTTGGTAACACGTCTGCTAGATTAAAAAAAGTCAGACTAGAAAACTTGAACACACCAAGTAGATTGAGAGAAACACAAACAAATAGTAAATGAAAAGAAAAAAATGTGTTGGTAACATGTCTGCTAGATTAAAAAAAGTCAGACTAGAAAACTTGAACACACCAAGTAGATTGAGAGAAACACAAACAAATAGTAAATGAAAAGAAAAAATGTTTTGGTAATAGGTCTGCTAGATTAAAAAAAAGTCAGACTAGAAAACTTGAACACACCAAGTAGATTGAGAGAAACACAAACAAATAGTAAATGAAAAGAAAAAATGTTTTGGTAACAGGTCTGCTAGATTAAAAAAAGTCAGACTAGAAAACTTGAACACACCAAGTAGATTGAGAGAAACACAAACAAATAGTAAATGAAAAGAAAACATTTCAATAACATTTTGGTTATATTAAAAAAATCACTATACAAAATTTTTACCTGGTGAAGGGATTGATTTAAAAACAGGAGTCGGAGTCAAAGTTTTGGAGTCAGAAGCAAATAAGAACCATACTAACTCTGACTCAATTTCCCCTTTTTATGGCCCTAGTTTAAAGTATTTTTACTTTTTTATCTACGAAGCTATACATGTAAAAAGTCTTACATTATAGAATTTTTGGCAGACCTGAAGGAGACTACCACCACCTGTAAATTGGGAGATTATCAATTTTTATTTTACTTTTTTCAGTGCAATCTTATCGATTAAACCCTAAACTTTCCAATTGACAAAAATAATTTGGAAAAATTTCAATGATTCAACAATTTTAGCGGTGGTGGTGGTGGTGGGGGCTCAGTTTTTCATACAACATTATAGTAAATCGCTCCTCCATTTTTGAACCATTTGCTGGTACAACATTACCATCACCTGTAAATTGGTTGATTATCAATTTTCTTTTACTTTTTTCAGTGCAATCTTATCAATTAAACTCTAAACTTCCGATTGACAAAAAAAATTGTAAAAATTTCAACATTTAAACAATTTTAGAGGTGGGGGCTCAGTTTTTCATACAACCTTACAGTAAATCGATCCTGTGCAATTAACTTTTTTGCTTACGCATATTCAATAACTGAATTCTTTGTGAAATTTTTGAATAAAGCCATTCTTGGAGTTTCCAAGGAAGATACTATCGTAAGAACTGAAGAAAACTTGAAAAAGACAAAAACAAGAACAACAACTTGTCACAAAAAAAAAACAAAGCGACCCAAACGCGAGTGGTTCCAAAATGGAGGTTCGATTTACTATAACATGGTATGAGAAACTGAGCCCCTTCTAAAACTGTTTAAATATTGAAATTTTTTCAGATTCTTTTTGATAATCGGAAACTTTATATAACAACCGATAAGACTGCACTGAAAAAAGTAAAAAAAAAATGAAAAACAACAAATTTAAAAGGTGGTGGTAGTTTCCTTCAGGTCTGCCGAATTTTTATCTTCATTGTTATTTCTTCTTCTGTATATTTACTAATTCCTTTAGTTTGAGTTTTGCTTAACAGCATATCAACACCTCTGTGGGTTATTTATTTAATGCAAAAAAAAAGTGGGGTTTTAAGGTATTTTTTTAAATGTTCTGTTATAGTGAGAAGGTTGATTTAGTCAGATTTTAATGAAAATTTGTTTGTTTTATTCTTTTTTATTTTAGAAAATTGAAAATGTCTTCTAGTTTTGTATTCAAAGATGTTTTGCTGAAAATATTTTTTTTCCTTCAAAAATGTGTAATGGTAATAATTTTTTCTTCAAAAGTGTATTTTTGGTTATATTTTTCTTCAAAAATGTATATATTTCTATAAAAGTCTATTTTTATATTTTCATAGTGTTTTGACCACAGTTTGGGGTTAACTATTTGCCCATAGCTGGGACCCTAAGAGGTGCTACCACTTTGGTTCAGGGTGGACCTGAGAACAACAGCAATTAAGAGGTGGTTACATGCTCCTCACAACCTCCCAATCAGGGGCCTTGCTGCTGGATGCAGTTTTTATTTCTTTTAAAGAAATTCATCTAAATTTTTTTTTTAAATCATTTTATTTTTTTGTAGTTACTTTGTATTTGCAAAACTATATATGTAAAAAATTTTACATTATTGAATTTTTATTTTTTGTTGTCTTTTAGAACTTGTAAAGGATTATATTTTGACATCTGTTATAAACTAGTTTTATTTTTGTTCTGTACTTATTTCTTATTTTTATATATATATATATATATATATATATATATATATATAAAATCTTACATTATTGCATTTTTTTTGTTATTTCATCTATATCCTTTTAAAGATTTTGTGTCTAATTCTGTTAGAAAATATTAAAGTATGGATAGGTATGATATAGAAGCCACAATATCTTTATTCTTCAATATAAACTAGTTATAATGATATAGACCTACTCAAGTCCGGAGCATATGCCATAGGCCATAATCACTTTATTCCATAAAGGGAAGTTGGAGTCGGAGTTGCCAAAAATAAAGGAGTCTGAGTCAAATGTTTTGTGTTCTGACTTCACAGCCCTGTTTAAAAAGTAAAAAAAAGAGGATGGTCATCTTCTCTGCTAGATCTACTTCTACATGAAGAATGTAGTTGATTACGGGTCTCCACAACTTCCTTTCCTTTGTAGCTCTTAATAAATTTTTTCTTGTTGTCATCTCTCCTAAACATTTTTCCCCCATCCATTCACTCATGCTCGCTAGGTAGTTTATGCATTGTTTTCCTGCATTTCCTTTCAATCTGTTCTGTAAGTACCCAATTTTCCAAGCACTCTTTTCTCTTTAAATGCTCTAAAAATTTCAACAGTCTCTTTCGTATATTAAGCATGTGTCATTTTTGTTTCCATTTTCTTTGTTGTTGTTCACATGTTCAGTCCATGGCATTCTCAGCATCCTTCTTTAGAACAACATTTCTGCTGTTTCAAGTATCTTTTCCATTTGTGAAAATATTGTCTAGCAGTACTGAATTCTAAAGATTTTTTTATTATCAATAAATAAAATTCTCAGGATGTAATAAATGCCATTTTTAAACATTTAAACTATTTTTCTTTTAAATGAAGCTTGAATAAATTTTGTTATCGCCTTTCATTTTGAAGGAAAAAAAACTAATAATAAACCCACGTTTCTTAAAAAGGCAACTCAAATACAACTTGTGTAAAATCTATGTTAAACATGAATTCAATAATAATCAGGATTTAAAATGTACAGTCGTATCACAAGTTCTGTATCCCATTACGGTCTAAGTGGCATCATACTTTTGCAGCCATAGCAGCAGCAGTGTGTCTAGAGCAAGATAGCCTGACGGAGACCATCCCTCTTCAGGCTGGTTTTCCTTCTCCTAGACTGGCTGCCAACTCCAAGCATAAACCATCATCCTTGCTCTTCAAGTCATAGTTGAAGGTAAGAAAAGGAAGTGGTGTCATATGTTTTCTAAGGGTCTTTGTGCAATAATGAACATAATGAACCCAGAGAGAATTTGAACTCAGCTTTTTTTTTTTTTTAATCATATCACCCCGAGCAAGGCGGTAATGCCACTGATGTGCAGGGGGCTACGTAAGAGTCAAAAGATTAGAAAAAAAGAAAGCCGGAAACCACATCCTGAACAGGGAACAAGGAATGAGCCTCTACACCTGTACATTAGACGTCGGTAGAGTGTGAACCAGGCGATAGTTTATCTACTCCAATTGAGAAAAAAAAAACAATGAAAAAGAAAAAAAGGAAAGTGAAAAGATTGGAAAAGAGAAAGCCAGAAACCACATCCTAAACAGGGAACAAGGGATGAGCCTCTACACCTGTACAATAGACGTGGGTGGAGTGTGAACCGGTTGATAGTTTAGTTTGCCACATTCTCTTTCTGAATCACTAGCCAATGCACCACCTGCATATTCACCATGATAACTGTGATTTAATAATAACATTGGAAGAAACTGATTCTATCTAATCATTTCCCAGAAGAGGAAAGATTTAATATGAAGCAAAATAATGAGATTGTAAATAAAGATGTATTTTACTTACTTTAAACAAAGTTCCTGCATAAAGAAATTTTCTGGGGTCAAGAGAATTTGTAACAAAATTAAAAGTTAATTTCTGAAAAAAAAAAAAGAAAAAAAAGTAAAACTAATTTCATAGCAACAATTGTTTGAAAAAAAAATTCTTCAAAATAAAATTACCATCTGAATTTTTAGGATGAGGAATTATCATTCTTTACGTTATTCATATACACAACTATTGTCCTCATCTTGATCTCAACATTTCGACCATCGTGCCCCACTGGCCTTCATCAGGTGTATGCCAATCTGAGTGATCATTTGAAATGTCCTGTATGTTACCTGGATTGACATACACCTATTGAAACTGCAAATAGAGGACTGGGCAGCTCTTTCACAAATATGACATCAGTGTTCCACTTCAGACCAGATCTGGCTCTTGAAAGGTCAGGCATTTACATCTAGTCCTGCCCAAATCACCTTAGAACAATTGCTGGTCAGTGTAAAGCCAACGTTCAGAAATGGGGATATGCCACTGACAATGATTTCAACTACCAATGCAAGCATTAACAAACTATGGAGTGTCTTACAGTTTGCCTTAATCTTGAAGATTTGTGAGATTAATGAAACTTTAACATTTCAACTATTATGCCCTCTGGCCTTGATCAGGTGTATGTTGATCTGAGTGAAATCCCCTGTATGTTACCCAGACTGACATACACTTAATGAAGGCTGAAGGGCACAAGTGAAATGTGATAACAACAACAAAATGAGGACAATAGTCCCCATGTAAACAATGTAATTAAAATAAAATTAATTAAAAGATGTTGTCTGGGGTTTTGATAAAAAGATTAAGGTTTGAAAATATCAGTTGATATTCACAGTCGATGCTCTGTAAGTAGCATCTGATAAAATACAAGATTACTGTCAGGTACCTAAACAAAGTCGGGGTCTTAATAATCAGAGGAATGGTGGAATTTTTCTCAATAAACAATATATGGTAGAGGTCTTAATAAAAGTGGAGATCAGAAAATCATTTAAAGAGTCAAAAAGTGTGAAATTGATAAACAGGATGTTCTTAATAAATAACCTTCTAGAAAATTTCTTCAAAATAAAATTACAGTCTGAATTTCTAAGATGAAAAATTATCATTATTTACATTATTCACATGCAAACTATTGCCCTCATCTTTTGTCGCAAATACAATAAAACAAAAAATATTGGTTGGAAGCACACACAGGAAAAGAAAGTATCACAAGTCCAAACAGGGAAACTAAATTCTCACTGCTCATCTTTATCTCCAATACGCTGCTCACAGACACAAACGAACAATGTTCCTGTTAAATGAGCATACCATGTTTTATACACTCAACCCAACTACCACTTAGCCAATAAAATGGCTACAAGTGACACCAACACCTCTCTGAGCACAAAGTGCTGTCGAATTCACCATTTGTCCGATGCCTGTTGATTTTCTGTCTCCACACTCCCTTGCAAAACATACACTCTGGATCTTTTGGGTCGCCAAGGTAAGACACTGCTACATCTTTGTTACTGTTATCACTGGTACGATGTCTGATGAGAGTGGTGTTTGCAGACTCATATCTCAGGATTTCTGACAGGTCTGTAAAGAGATGCTGGGTTTGGCGTTGTCCTGATGAAAAACAACACCTTAACATTTGGTCAATTCATCAACCACTATGTTAATCAAACCAATTGGCAACAGTACTTTACTTTTTTAATCAGGTCATAAACATATTCCAAGTAATGATTCACTAACAACAAATGGCAATCTCGAACTTTCATGCTCACAGAACAAAAATGAAAAAACTTTTCCAATCTTCTCACTTTGTTTTTTTTTTTTCAATTGGAGTAGACAGATCCATCTATCGCCCGGTTCACACTCCACCCACGTCTATTGAACAGGTTAAGAGGCTCATCCCTTGTTCCCTGTTTAGGATGTGTTTTCCGGCTTTCTCTTTTCCAATCTTCTCACTTTGTTTTTTTTTTTTTCAATTGGAGTAGATAGATCTATCTATCGCCCGGTTCACACTCCACCCACGTCTATTGAACAGGTTAAGAGGCTCATCCCTTGTTCCCTGTTTAGGATGTGTTTTCCGGCTTTCTCTTTTCCAATCTTCTCACTTTGTTTTTGTTTTTTTTCAATTGGAGTAGATAGATCTATCTATCGCCCGGTTCACACTCCACCCACGTCTATTGAACAGGTTAAGAGGCTCATCCCTTGTTCCCTGTTTAGGATGTGTTTTCCGGCTTTCTCTTTTCCAATCTTCTCACTTTGTTTTTTTTTTTTTCAATTGGAGTAGATAGATCTATCTATCGCCCGGTTCACACTCCACCCACGTCTATTGAACAGGTTAAGAGGCTCATCCCTTGTTCCCTGTTTAGGATGTGTTTTCCGGCTTTCTCTTTTCCAATCTTCTCACTTTGTTTTTTTTTTTTTCAATTGGAGTAGATAGATCTATCTATCACCCGGTTCACACTCCACCCACGTCTATTGAACAGGTTAAGAGGCTCATCCCTTGTTCCCTGTTTAGGATGTGTTTTCCGGCTTTCTCTTTTCCAATCTTTTCACTATTACGTAGCCCCCTGCACATCAGTGGCATTACTGCCTTGCTCGGGGTGATACGATTAAAAAAAACACACAGCTATTATTTTGATTTCCTTGGCAATGTTTATTGTTTTAAAAAAAGTGATCATTAGAATTGGAATAAAATGTTTCTACAACTATTTTTATGGTAACTGCTCTGATGAGTTTTGTTCCCCCTTGGCACCTTGACCACATGTATTTACTAGTGCTACTAGATTGGCATTAAGGTCCCACCCTTTTACTGTCAAACTAGTTAAATGTAACCACCTCTTCTACTCTAACAGTTTCTTTTCTTGCACTTCACATTTGTTGAACTCATTTCTATTTGCTTGCTTCCCTGATAACTACAATCTCCAAAATTTTAAATGCAACGTCAATTGCCATCTTTTATTGGCTTGTTTCCCATCCATATCTTATCTTTTCTTCAACATGCTCTGTACATTTTTTATTCTCTCACTGTAGCTCCCCTGCACACCAGTGGCATTTCTGCCTTGCTTGGAGTGAAATGATTACAAAAAATTTTTTTTTTAAAAACATATGATGAAAGTGAATTTATAGTTTTTTTTTATTATTAAATAAAAAATATTAAAAACTGTTTATTAAATTGTTTATTTACAAAGATAATTTTATATTTACAGCATTCTAAAAAATAATACAATTCTAATAAAACTAATGCAATGCAATAATTATCCGTAAATTTATAAACATTTACTAAATTATGAAAATAAGTGAACTAACTATAAGGAAATCTTTATTATTTATCACTTTATAAAGATTGAATCAATTGGCAATTAGCCAATGTTTTGCCAACCATTCCAATAAACAGACTTATAAATAAAGAAGGTTTAATATTTTTGGTGTCAAAGAACAAAGAAAATGTATAAATTCATATATTTAAGTATAATTAAAATAATTTATAAAAATTAAGTAGTTGTTTTAAAAAGTGATGTTCAGAATTGTAAAAAACCTAAACATATGAATATTTATTGTTGTGGATTCCGGATGAGGAACCGCCCAAAATAATGAACAATAAAAACAGATATGGAGATAGAAAAGTAGGTTATATTGAGCGTAATATACAAACTTGAACACCAGTTAGTAAATCCAGGAATACTATTAGTAAAAATAAGTATATACAAGTCTTGAAGTGAAGTTGTTGGAAATAGTATGTCCGGGTATCTGGTCTCTGGGTAACTTTGGTATATGTTGGAACTCTTTGATAACTGTAACTGATCTCTACAATTACTCTCCCCTGCAACTACTTCTATGGCAGGATTACATGTACCCTCAGTTGAGTCCATTAGCATGTACAAAAGGGGGAGATCCCACAACATTTATCATTTGCAAATTTATAAAGAAAGAAATATGAAAACAATTTTGTATTCATAAATTTATAAACATTTACTAAATTATTAAAATATGTGACCCAACAATAATGAAATCATTATTTAACATTTTAAAAAGTTCAAATCAGTTGGCAATTAGCCAATGTTTTGTCAACCATTTCAATAAACAATTTAAGAAATAGTGTTTATTATTTTTTGTTGGTAATTCTCATATTGTATGAAATTAATGTTATCATCTCTATTATAGCAAAGACCATTGTATATTTCTATATATATTTCCCTCCTGTCACATTCATAGAGAGAGAGTGAGAGACAATAGCAAAGCAGCATCAGCTCAGTTTATTCTCTTTATGAAAGCTCTTGCTATGTGTTTGCTTTTTAACAGTGCCTTATTATTTTATTCTTTTGCAATAATTAGGTGATTGAGTAGTAAAATATATATATATATATATATATCCAAATGAATAAGGAACAAAGAAAATAATTGCAACACTCAAAACAGTAATTTAAAACAGTGCTCAATATAAAAATAGAGCAATGAATATCCATTATTAATTACTAGCGGAACCTGTGGAATTTCCACGGAGGGATAATTATGATTTCCTGGAAAAATTTTACTTTGTCATGCTACAAATGATAGTAACGTCTTCAAACATAAAGGTATTGGATAATAAAATAACGATAACACAGTGTAATTTTATTAAAAGATCTATAAAAGTAATGTCCATAGAAGCTACTTTACTGTAATCTTATATTATATTAAGCGGCATATGCACAGACCGTATCCAAAATACTGTACGCTATTTTGTGAGAGATTTTGAAAGAGAAAATGTTTTTTTTTATGACTGAAAAATCATGGCTCCTGTGTCCATTGTAAACAGAAAAGACCAACTGAGTAATGGCCAAGGGTGTAAGGACCAGAAATTTCATTATTAGGTCACGGGATATGACAACACACCTACCTATTTTTACTATATTGTACAGTACATGCACATATATACACACACACACACACACACAATTACTGCTACAACCACCAGCTTAAGCTGCTACAGATACGGTAATGCTATAATCTCTCTCCTCCTACTCTCTCACTCTTTACTACCCTTCCGTTTAGCAAAGGTGAGAGAAAGGCTGAGGAGACTAGTGTTTATAGATTATAAAAAGATAGAGGGGAAGGAAAAGCTCATGTAGAGAGTAAGTGTAACGGACGGAGGAACTAAGTAACTATATAAGGAAGGAACAAGCAGAATTATTATATGATTACTTTAGTAATGCACAATTTTGTAATAGTTTGTACATGTTATAAAGTAATAATAATATATATTTGAACAGAATAGACGTCATAGTACACCTTACACCTTAGAATTCTTTTGTTTTTTTTTGTTTTTTTGTTTTTTTATAAGCGTTTCACCCCGAGCAAGGCATGTCACTGCCACTACTGTGCAGGGGGCTACGTAGAGTGGAGAAAGGCTGATTAAATATAGGAAATGACAGAGGGTGGGTGATAGGTGGGTAAGGATACCGAGAATGAACACATTATCAAAGGCATACGTACACCTTTGATAATGTGTTGGCCAAAAGAATTCTAAGGTGTAAGGTGTACTATGACGTCTATTCTGTTCAAATCTATATGACTTTTCTGTGGGTACAAATCTCTTTGTGTGTGTGTGTGTGTGTATATATATATATATATATATATTAATGCAGGTTTCATTGAATAATATAGACAAGTTTTGTCTATTAATTTTGTGTAGGATCCGTTCATACCATCTGATATACTTGATGGTGATGTCATTGAAAGACAACAAAAAATCACAGTATTTGTTGAATTTTTTATTGGGTCTAAGCTTTTGGCTCACATAAGCCATTTTCAAAGAGTAAATATTAACACACAGTAAACATAGAACATTTAAGCTATTAACAATAAAGAGAATTAAATTGAAAATATAAGTCCATCCCTACCGTGGCGGATGGCCAAAGACAGTGACGAAATAGTGGTGTTGTGGTCCCTGGTCTAATATATATATATATATATATTTCTATCCTGTCATGTTCAGGAAGTTATATTACTTTGTTTATTTTTTTCCTTATATCTTAAGATACTCAATAGTAGGTACATCAATATATACGTTGGTGTAATTTTAGATGACATATCGCTATATTTTTTCATCATTTTTGATGGCATGAGCTCACTCGTATGTTTATATTTTATTAAAATTCTAACCATCACACTTTTTAAAACAATAAACATTGCTGAGGAGTGAAGGTAGTTAAAATAATAGTGGTGTCAACAGAAAAACTGTCTTTTTGATATTGCATTATTTTACAGGCACAAAGATCCAAGATTGCCTATTGCCCAACCAAGTAAATTTCTAAGATTTTCCAAACATTATACAAACAAATGGTGCTGGGGACTTTTGCATCAACCGGATAAGATACGTTTCTGTAGTTTTGATAAAAAAAAAAGGAATGTTTGGAAATGTCAGTTGATAGACATGAATAAAACAGGAAAAATGATCATTTTAGGATTTAGGAATGAATCAATTAGAATCTATGTATTTAGTACGATTATTACATTTTTTGGTGATATTTTTTAAGATCTTCAGTTGAAACATATTGCACGGTGCAAAAGAAACATTTTCGGAAAGGTATCTGTCTTTCTTTTACCATAAATTTCATTTCAGTGTACATGATATTTAAAGCTTGAAAAAAAGCAAAGAAGAAAAAAAAAAAAAGCAAGGGTCAACCAATACTATAAAATATGGACCTTTTTATCCAAGTTGTAAACAAGAACAAAGATAATCTCCCTAAAACTTGTTAAGCACTATCTCCCCCCACACCCACCTTCCAAGCAGGTCGTTATAAATATTTCCTACTAAAACTTATATGCATAGACCTGATTAAACTTATTGAAAAAGATTAAAATTATAATAGGATATGTTTGCTGTGAATAGTAAATTCAGAAAATAATAGCAAACTATTATATACCTGGTCAGGAGATCTGCTTCATACGATTGAATGTCATTTGTCAGAAAACTGGGATTACCAAAACTGTTAAATCACTCTGTCAAATGGTTCATTTCACCAAAAAAAAACAAACATAGAAAATTAAAACAAGATCACCGTTATATCAGACAGCTCTTTTTCTTAAATTATGCATCATCTAAAAATTAGACTCATTAATCTGAGTTTGAATTTTGTTTAATGGCATATCAAGTTTGAGTTTTGTTTAATGGCATATCAACCTCTGTGAGTTATTTAATGGCAAAAAGGTAGGGTTTTAAGGTATTTTTGTTTAATGGCATATCAACCTCTGTGAGTTATTTAATGGCAAAAAGGTAGGGTTTTAAGGTATTTTTGTTTAATGGCATATCAACCTCTGTGAGTTATTTAATGGCAAAAAGGTAGGGTTTTAAGGTATTTTTTTTAATGTTTGATTATTGTGAGAAGGTTGATTTAGTCAGATTTTGATGAAAATTTTTCTTTTTAAGTTTATTTTAAAAAACTGAAGATGTCTTCTAGTTTTGTATTCAAAAATGTATTGCTGGTAATAATTTTTTCCTTCAAAAATGTATTTTATTTAGCATTAGTTAAAGTGGTAAAGCTAAGATCATGGTCTTTTGAAAATGTAATAAAATCTTTTGTGTTTATCTGTTTTTTTGTGGATTAGTTTTGTTGCGGATTATCAATCCATCTTCTCGGTAAAGTTTGGTGTTACATAACTCAAAAATGTGCCTAAGATTCCAGAGCAAAAAGTGCCCTACCAAGTTGCAGGCCTCTGCAGAATCATATGCCCCCCCCCCCCCATGGAGATGCAGAAATCAGGGTTGTTTTTATTTTATTTATAATTTAACATTTACTAATTTTATTAGACATTAAATTACATAAACTTAGTATCCTTCATAGTGCCCTGACTTTCAGTTAGCGCTAAGAATAATTTTAAGCATTCATAAATTTTGAGAACCTAACAATGTTTTTACTCATGTTTAGAAATACATGTTGCAAAATAAAGTCCTTAGATTTGCCTTGAAAAAGTCTATCGAATCAAAAGATAAAATGTATAGTTCTACTTCTGTACATATATATATATATATATATATATATATATATGTGTGTGTGTGTGTGTATTTAGACAGCAAATTTTCTTTTAGACACGTCAGATTAAATAAATGGCAAACATTGTGTCTGTTTATTTTGAATAAAATCCATTCATACTCATGGATAATCTTTCGCGTATTATAATTGAAAGATGTAAGAAATGAGCTGTAACATTGACAGATGATTTTATTATTCATTTCTCAATGTTCCCAAGTACTTTCAATCTCCTTCCGAGATCATCTTGAGGTGTGTGAGTTGTAACAGAAAATAACTGCAAAATTGTGTTGCTAAAAATTACAGTAAATTTTCTTTTTTTTTATAACGGTTGACAATGCTTAGCGTTCATTAGAACATGAAAATTATCCAAAACGGAATTTTTTTATGTCGTAATGTCATGGTCATGCACATGTTAAAGCATGAAAAAACTGTTCTTTTTATAAACATTTTACATTACTACAGTATTCATAGCTGATTCTATTAATTGGCGGCTTAAATTTTTTAATGAATATTGCCTCAAGGATTTCTAGTTTGCTTTTGTTGTTTTCTTGATGTTATCGATCATTATTTTTTTCTATTGTAAATGTAGACAGGAATGTTGTTGTAGATGTCTAGAAATGGATGAATGGTCTGGTGGGGGGGAGTTATTATGCATAATTAAATTAGTAGTATTATATTTTTTATAATATATTATTAATTTTAATTTTTTATTTGGATCATCGAGAGATATATTAGTACAAATGAGATTTTTATGATTTTTTCACCCTGTTTGTAGTTATCGTGCATCTGGTTGCAATAGAAAGGTTTGATATGTTTCGGGTCTTTTGTCAAAGTACTATATTCTGTTTGATGTGTGTTGAGGTTTTTGAAATATTGTCTTATTTGTTCATCTACAATGTGGTTTAGGAAGTCATTTTTAATGAGAGTTTGCTTAATATTCTTTAGTTCAGAGTAAAATATAATTTTTGTGGAGGAGTTGATTTGTGCTTGGTTCATTAAATTGTATATAAAAAAACTCATTTGTACTAATATATCTCCTGTTGATCCTAATAAAAAATTAGAGTTAACGATATATTATAAAAAATACAACACTACTAATTTAATTATCTCCTCCTCTCCACCAACTGATGTATGATATAAAACCAAAATTATATATCAATTCAAATGTTCCTTGGGACAATGTATCTCCAACAAAAAAAAAAAAAAAAAAAAATATGTTGGATTTACAACAACTACATTAACAAGACATCATACATTACACATGTCAGACCATTCATCCATTTCTAGACATCTACAACAACATTCCTGTCTACATTCACATTATAAAAAATAATGATCGATAACACAACTATCCTACACCAAGAAAACAACAAAAGCAAACTACAAATCCTCAAGTCAATATTCATTAAAAAAATTAAGATGTCAATTAATAGAATCAGCTATGAATACTGTAGTAATGTTGTAAAATGTCCTTAACACATGCATGACCATGACATTACAACATAAAAATAAATTCCATTTTGAATAATTTTCATATTCTAATGAATGTTAAGCAATTTATCAATCATTATATTTGAAGCAAAAAGAAAATTTACAGTAATTTTTAGCAACACAATTTTGCAGTTATTTTCTGTTACCACAACTCATACCTCTGAAGATGATCTAGATAGAAGATTGAAAGTACCTGGGAACATCAAGAAATGAATAATAAAATCATGTCAAAGATACAGATATTTCTTACATCTTTCAATTATAATACATGAAAAATTATCCATGAGTATGAATCGATTTTATAAAATAAGCAGACATAATCTTTGCAATTTATTTAATCTGACAGGAAAAATGTCACACCCGTAAAAATAGACAGGATAATCCAGAAAATTGAATCCAATTAATATATTATATAAATAAAAATAGAGAGCTTAATGTATATTATCCAGAGTAATATGAAACATGATCTCATAGTTCACTGAAAATAGGTGTAAACATTTGCTAACAGAGTGGACAACAATTCCACCCTCACAACTAAGAAATATATTTAAGAAACTGTATAATGAAGTTTCAAGCTTTGAATCAAGTCATTTTTTTAATATATTATCAAAATATTATCATTAAAGAAATACAAATACTTTTTTGTTTGTTTCTTACTCCTTGAATAAATATATTTTATGAAGTGGTCTGAATTCACTTAAATTTTAAAGGCAAAAGCTTTTATTGATCGAACCATCCATATCTTCAGAGAAGTGGCGCTATATATAAGTTGACCTATTCTGCAGAGGATAAGGTTCTGCTGTCGAAATAAATGAACACTAAACCACCCATCGTTTCTAACAGCTGTCAGAATATAAACAATCAGCCAGAATGCTAACATACTCAAATGGAGTCATACAGTCTTCAGTTACATTACCATTCTGATGGTAGGGGATCTTGTATAAACTATTCTATATAATCTTATTTTATTATACAGGTTGATTTTGAATTGTTATTGTTTACAAGTTTTGTAATTTAGAGCAGTTAACACAATAATCGAATGGCAGGCCAACACTTTAAGTGAAAGAAATACTATTTACTTGTTTAATTATATTGACATTTGAAAATTTTATTATTTCATGGTAAGGGTACCATTGATCAGTTCCTTATACAGAAACATGCCATATTCATTGACCAAGTAGTCAGTGCTATTTGATTATGCTTTGTTTCATTCTCTGGCAATAAGGCTGGAATCAAAATGTAATATCTGTTCTCAGATACTTACTTCCTGCCCACTGGTCGGGTTTAAAAGCAATGACCAGCTAAGACTAGCTTTGTATCCAGTTACCACATAAGTGGGGACTGGGTAATCTTTGACCAGTGGCTTGAGCATATGCACTCAGGTACCCCATGTTAAAAATTGACCTTGTGGAAATAAAAAGTGTCGTATCTGTCCTCAGATGGATAAACAACATTTTAACTCTCAATTTATTTTTTGTCTTTAGACAGAGCGCAACTTAGTTGTTAGAGTTTCGATGGAACTCAACCACACTGGACTCTCTTCAGGGCAAAGAGGAACCCAGATGAGGCTATGCTGAAGGACAGAGTCTTGTCTGGGAAAAAAAGAGACAAAAGTCTAACCCTGCTTATGCAGGGTCTATGGGAAATTTTTGCCCAATTTTACAAGCTCAGTAAATTCATGTAGAGGGGGCACTAGGGAGATATTTTATATTGATTTTGAGCTCTTTCTTTGTAAAAGCAGCTTTTCAATATTGTTTATTGAATTTCATTATATATATATTATGGACTCTCCCGTTGATTTCGACGTATGAGTGTCTAACACAGACTGCCACACAAAAAATTCTTTTGAGTGGTGAAGGCTTGAGTAGCACCATCCACACTTTTTGGAACTGCTGATAACAAACAATCAGTGCAGAAGTTCGCCATGGATCACATGAATAGCAGACCTCAGATATTTAACTGGAGGGAAGGGACGGAGTAATACTTTTCCTAAGGGTACCAGTGCATAAGTGAATGCAGAGTGTTCAACTGGAATTGGAACTCGGCTCACCGATAACCCTTTCTGAGCCAACATCCACCACACCACAATGCACATCCATCAATAAACGCTTACAGCACCTGGTATTCCCAAGTGGTCAGCCATCCAAGTATTGACCAGGCTCAACATTGCTTAACTTCAGTGATCGAGTGAGAACTGGTGTATTCAACGTGATATGACTATAATATATATATATATATATATATATATATATATATTTTAATTCAGATACTTCAATCCAAAGGAAAAAAGCAGGAAGGTAAATTCCAAAAAACCCGATCCTAATTAATATTAAAAATTTATTTTAATATTAAAAAATGATACAGGAAGAGAGCTCCATGTAATAAAATATTACAGAGCAAATATATATATTAAAAAAGGATTAATTCAAAGATGTTGAATGGCCATTTCGATATGACGATCCCCACGGGGAGCGACACATCACCTCAGCAACAGAAAAAAACCTTTCAGAAACTGGAGAAAAATTAGTCTACTTTTCCTTTTTAAATAGATTGCAAAGAAATTAAAAAATAAATAATAATAAAATAAAATAAAATAAAATAAAATAAATGATTCAACACGGGGTCTGTTAATTTTTAGTTACATTCTCCCCTTTTTTTTGCAAACCCAGACGATGTCAATTTTTTTTTTCTTTTCTTATTTATTTGATTTTATTCTATCCTTTTCTTTTTCTTTTTCCTTTTCTTTTTCTTTCCCTTTATTTTTATTTTTATTTTATTTTATTTTATTTTATTTTATTATTATTTATTTTTTAATTTCTTTGCAATCTATTTAAAAAGGAAAAGTAGACTAATTTTTCTCCAGTTTCTGAAAGGTTTTTTTCTGTTGCTGAGGTGATGTGTCGCTCCCCGTGGGGATCGTCATATCGAAATGGCCATTCAACATCTTTGAATTAATCCTTTTTTAATATATATATATATATATATATATATATATATATATATATATATACACACACACACACACACACACACACATACATACACACACGTATAATATGGGATCTTCACACCCCAGAGTTTGTAAAAATCAATTAATATGCATATAACTTTTAGAAATAAATTGTAGTTGTTGTTACTTTTGATTCTACAGAGTGCAAAAAATTGTCTCTATGTTGTATTTTTAATTTCCCATGTGCGTGCTGTTTTTGATTTGTGTTGACAACACAATATAGTACCGTCAGTCTTGCACTCTCTCTGGGAAAAAGAGCACCATGACGCAGTTCCCTCCAGAAATTTGGAAACAGCATGCTGTACTCCTTGGCATTCATGCCAGATGCTTCAATACCAACATTTCAAGTGTTTAAGTGTCAATCTGAGGATAGGGCAGAGGATTTAGAAAGAGTTGGATGAGTCTAATGGCGATTATGAAGGCACGGCAACTCTGAAAACTCTTTGATAAGAAAAGAACTCCCAAATTTGTTGGTCAGAGCCTCAGACTCAACACCGAGGACTACATCAAGTGTCTTGAGAAGATAGTGCTGCCCTGGGTCAAGAGTGGGGCTGCTGGAAAACCCTATGTTTGGCAACAGGATTCTGCACCATGCTACATAAGCAGGAGAACCCATTCATGGCTGTCAGACAATTTCTGCAACACTATCCCGCCTTATATCTGACACCTAATTCCCAGACTACACCCCCCACTTCATTATTAAGTGTGGAGCACAGTTGAGCCAGAGACCAACAAAACTCCTTGTAATACCAAAGATGAACTGAAGGCAAGGATTATGGCAGCATTTAATAACAAACAAAGAGAGTGTCCAGAAGAGATACAGGAGATTCCAAAATCATCTGGAAGCTGTAGTTGACGGCAATGGCAATTTTAATGAATAAATTTACTCTTTAGCAATTGAAGATATTTGTGTGCAAATTTGGTAAATATATCTGTTATAATGAGATGTCAGTGTTATTTTCACTTTTGCATAATTTAAACAGCAACTCATCTATTGTACACTTTATCTATATCATGTACAAATTCAGTGTCACCAATTTAAGTGACTTCAAGTTGGTTTCAGCAAATGAGGGAATGCTGGAATTAAACAAATCATAAACAGACAAAAAGAAACAGAGATCTTGACTGTAACTGCAGCAATAGTTGAAAGTGCTCTTACTAAAAAAAATGAACTTTAGAAAAAGTCCCAATTATATAAAACAATTTATTCAGAAATTTGAAAAACTGGAAAAGATTTGAACAGACGCACTTCATGAATATTGTTCAATAAAACTTATTTAAAAGAACTATTATTGTCTAAATACACTACACACTACACACACACACACACACACATATATTGAATAAACAAACATAAAAATAGACAAGCTTTTGTCAATTTAATCAAATTTTCCAAATTATGCTATCACTAATGGGCCCATGCCATCAAAATATATACATAACTATCACCCGGTTCACACTCCACCCACATCGATTGAACAGGTAAAGAGGCTCATCCCTTGTTTCCTGTTTAGGATGCGGTTTCTGGTTTTCTCTTTTCTAATCTTCTCACTCTTATGTAGCCCCCTGCACATCAGTGGCATTACCGCCTTGCTTGGGGTGATATGATTAAAAAAACAAAAAATATATTCCTTCCTGTCATGCTTAGGGGTAATAACCTGTGAGAAAACAGCTAATAATCCTTTCTTCCTTTTTCCAGGAGCAACAGGAGCAAACATACTAAGAGCCACAAGGGATAGGGAGACATGGAGAGCCATGATCGCCTACGTCCTGAAGGGACAGGGCACATAGAAGAAGAAGAAGAAGAAGTAATTATGACAAAGATCATTGTGTGTTTATTCATTTTTGACGACATGGGCCCATTAGTGATAGCATAATTTGGAAAATTTGATTAAATTGATAAAAGCTTGTCTATTTTTATGTTTGTTTATTTAACATTAGTAGTACTTCATTTTTTGCTAAAAGTTTTTTTACAGAAAATTTTTTTTTAAAATAAATTTATTAAAATCAATAGAAATTTAAGTGATCAACTTCATCCTATGGTTCAGGATGAAATGCTATCTTTCAAGATGACAATGCACCCATTCATACTGCTAAAGTTATAGCTGAATGGCCCAAGGAACATTCTAGTAAAGTAGAATATCTTATCTGGCCACTACAGTCCCCAGATCTCAGCTTCATTGAACAGTTATAGTTCATTATAGAAAAAAAAAACAAGTGAGGAGTCGATATCATCCACCATCATCATTGAAAGAGTTGGAGACTGTTTTAGCTGAAGAATGAATAAAAAATTATTCTGGAAACAATTCAATTTTTGTATGAGTTGATTTGACACAGAATTCAAGCTCTAATTACTGCCATATTGATATCGACTTCTCACTTGTTTTTCTAAAATGAACCATAGATGTTCAATGATAAAAAAAAAAAACAATAACTTTAGCAAAAAAATGAAGTACTATGATACTAATATTAAATCAACAAAAATAAAAATAGACAAGCTTCTGACAGTTTAATCAATTTGTTCAAATTATGCTATTATGGTAATAAGTGTTTCCATTATTTTGTCCAACTCTGTAAGTATATATATATATATATATATATATATATATATAAGATGAACCCGTGGCTTTCTGACGTTCAAATTTCAGAATGGTTGATTTGTTAGGAAGGTTACTTCTTGATGTTATTGGTCTGTCAAAGGCATTCCTAACATTTAGCACCTTTGAAAGTGCCCGAAATCATACTTGCCCAAGCCTTGTGAGTGAAAATGGGTAGACGGGACTCTTTTGAAGCCCATTGATGCTTGTGCTAGCACAAAGTCACAAGACATCGTAACTGAGAGGTTGAACATCCTGGCCTTGTTCAGGCTATTATTCATGCTAGATGATGCGCTCTGTCCAACAAACTATAACTAAAGTCCGCTCAGTATAGTTGCAGTATAAACCACAGGTTGGCTCTGTCAGTGCTGAACAAACACAAATATGCCTGAGCAAGCATCTGCGACAGGGATTAGCTAGCCGTCCTAATAGACAGGTATTCTTGGATACAAGTGGCCAGCCAGCCATACACACACACACGTGTGTGTGTGTGTGTATGTGTGTGTGCGCGCGAATATTAGCTGTTTCTTTATATGGATACATTCAGTATTCAATGACTAAGCAGCCATTGTTATAGGCTGAAATTGATAAAATCTTTTGATTAAAATAGTTATTTAAGAAAATAGTTTTCTCATGTCCGGTTATTCCTCTTTCTAGTATTGATGGGAATTTCCTTCTTAACCTTTTGTTTGAAGTCATATGAAATGTCAACAACTTTATTTTGCCATTATTTTCTCTTCAAGTTACATGTACTATCCATTTTCGTTGTTGCTGTTGAAAGACTTGACAGTGATATGGTTTCTGTTCTTTGGTAAAGTTCTTTGTGATTCTGTCGTTTCAGTTCACAAGGTTTGGTCCCCTCTAAGACCTACAGGATATCTTCAACCATTTTACTGTATACACTTTTTAATCATTTCACCACAAGACAAAAAAGACAATAAAAGAGAATAGGTTATCTTTCTCTTTGTTCATTACTCATTGCACCAATATTTTCAAGGAACTAATCCAGAACAAAATGTGTACGGGATTGTTATGTGTTGTCTGCCTTTTAATATGGCAACAAATGCTTAGATAATCCTCAAAGATGAAGGAAAAACTTGAAACAACCTGTGAGGACGAATAAAACAGATTCCAAGGGAATTAACCCTTTCCTGCTCCCAAACAGAGTACCTCTCTTTTCACCTCTGAAAGTGGATACACACGAGTTACGTGATCAACGGCACATTCAGACGTGGGACGCATGAGGAAACAGACTTGGAATATGGCCATCAATGGTTAAAGAACGCATGTATGTTCTTCTGCCCTAATGATTGTGACACACAACCTGATAACTTGGGACTGATACCGCATGTATATATTTTGTAATGTTTCTCCATGTAAAATAAATGTATACTTCCAGTCAACCGTGAGTAGACATCTAATTTTCTTTCGTTCCATGCATTTCCTCCACAGGCTGCACACACACACACACACACACACACACACACACACACACACACACACACATTTGTCCACGGACCATGAATCATACTATAAGTTAAGGCATTTTAGTTATGAGACAAAAACCCTGTTCATAACACAATCAAAACGTGATTCTACAGAAAGATGCTGAGGATATCATGGACCAAACAGGTGAGTTTGAGTTTGAATTTTGTTTAACGGCATATCAACACCTCTGTGGGTTATTTAATGCCAAAAAGGTGGGGTTTTAAGGTAATTTTTTTGTAATGTTTAGTTATAGTGAGACGGTTGATTCAGTCAGATTTTGATGAAAAATGTTTTGTTTTTTTTTTAATTTTAAAAAACTGAAGATGTCTTCTAGTTTTGTATTCAAAAATGTATTGCTGGTAATAATTGTTTTTCCTTCATAAAATGTATTGTTGATAATATATTTCTTTCAGAAATGTGTATTTTTCAAAGAAAATTGATTTTTATGTATATATTTCTATAAAAGTCTGTTTTTATAATTTCATAGTGATTTGACCCCAATTTGTGGGTTAACTGTTTGCCCATAGCTGGGACACTAACAGATGCTACCACTCCGGGTCAGGGTAGACCTGGGAACAATAGCAAGTGGTTCCATGCTCCTCACAACCTCCCAATTAGAGGCCTTGCTGCTGGATGCAGTTTACTTTCATACCCAGGATCCCAAACAGGTGAGCAATGACAAGGTTTTGGAGTAGATGGAAATGAAAAGGAAATTTATACTTAGCATCAGGAAGAGATGGCTAAGGTTTCTGGAACATATAATGAGGAAAAAGGGCTTGTAGAATCTGACACTCACAGGACAGAAGGAAAGAAAGACAAAGGAAAGCAACGTATGACATACTTCATGGGCTTGAGCAAATGAATAGCAGAGCAGGGTTTGGGAGGGTAACAAGAGAAAGGGTGTTAAAATCTACAAGCGATGGGGAGGTGTGGAGGTTCATAATCGCCTATGTTCTGAAGGGATATGGCACACAGAAGATGATATCTAGATGACTGTGCAGGAAATATACTTTCGCACTTTTATTTCAGCTGAGTGCTTGAAAACAGGGTCTGTACGAGTTCTTCATAATTTGATAACTTTAATACACGAAATAGAAAAAAAACAGCAAAAGTATTCTACACTACTTTTCCAGTGCCAGACATGATGTCTAAAAACTGCTTGTCCTGAAATGAGCCACCTAATCTGTGACCCCTCAAACACACCAGCCTCAATTTTCTCACAAGACAAGGCTACAAATTTTCAGCATAAATATTTCAAGCAGTCCCAATCCTGGTCAAAGGCTTTCATAAACTGCTTCATCAGCACAAGCGAGATGTATAATGGGTAATCAAAACCCTTCTGGGTTTAACTAGCGGCCTGTTTAAAACATTCTTCTACCCAATATTGATCTCCTTTTCATCTGGTGATGTCTTTTATATCCAGTGTGTTGTGGAATTTCGTTGCCAATTTGTTGAGGATCTTCATTGCCAATTTGTTGTGGAGTGGTTATGGTGAATCTTAACACAAAACTTTGTAGCCAAGTTGTAGTGACTGGTTTGGTCAGAATTAAGACACAGAACACAGGAGGTAAGTTCAAAACAGTGTATTAGTATAACAAGAATTTATGTACAAAGTGTTTATAATAAGTAAATAGAATAAGTAAGTCCAAACAGTACAGTTATGCTGCTTATTGTCTGACTAGTAGCTGACTTAAACAGCACATTAGCTACATCCGCAATTGCTTCTCCTGAAGTCACGCAGGTAATTATATATAACAAGAGGAAGAGTCCATTCTTCATAGAAGGGCACCATAACACAATGGTCATATTTTGCTTGACTGTCCTAAAGACACAAAAGCAAAATTATTTGCTTCTTGGTCTAAATAGTGACTTCAAATTATCAGTCTAAAGGAGATGAACCCAGTGTGTGGCATCTTTGGAAAGTGCTTGAAAACCATCACACTGGTTGACCCAAGCCTTGTGAGTGAAATTGAGTAGATGGGACTCCTTCATGAGGTGTTGATGGTTGTGCTAGAATGAAGTCTCAAGTCATCATGACCAAGGGGTTGGGTGTACTGGCCTTGGTCACACTATTGTTCATACCAGATAACACACTCTATCTGAGAAACTGTAACTAAGGTCTACTCAGCATAGTTGAAGGTGGGTTCTGTGGGTGTTGAACAATCATAAATGTACCTGACCAGGTGTCTGCAACAGGGATTCTTAAAGACCAAAAAGCAAACTAACGACTTTCAAGTTCTCACATATAGTCGTCCATTTGTACTTTTCATAATGCATCTTTTCGAGCACTATTTTCCCTTAGCCAGTCAATCACTTAATTGCCATACATGATACACACTTGGGTGATCATGTCTCAGAAGAAACATGACTGACTGAGCAGAATATTTTCCTATAGTAGGTTGCCATTACTTTCTGTGGTAGACTGGTTGATATTCAAGGCTATGGAACCCAATCTATTCTGCTATTCAACCCATAGCTGGAAGGAGAAGAGATGGATGCATACTTTTCCCATGGGCATTTGTGCATAAGTGAATACAACGTATTTAACTGGAATTCAACCCCCCCACCAATGTTTTGTTCTGAGCCGATATCCACTACACCACAATGCACATAGTATTACAGAATGCTCAATTGGTATAAAAGCAAATAGATTGCCATTATACAGCAGGACACACTTGAGACTGGTTTTTGATCTATGAAACATGTTTCACATGCTATATAGGATGCATAGAATTAGTCTTGATCACCCAGCTTCATGCCAAAGTTCATAAGATAATCTTTTTTTTCAGTAAAGTTTAACATTCACAAATGTAACAGAAAATATCAGGGCTGTTTTTGCATTTTCTTCTCTCAAAACCAGCCATATTTCTGACATACTAAACATATATTCAAGCTGTGAAAAGCATTCTCGGAATTGTCAGCAGTTATACAATAAGCAAATGCTGATTTGTGATGGTAAAGTTCCACATTGAGTATATGCAGCATGAGGTTTTTCTAGACATGATCACCCATGTGTGTATCACATATAGCACTTAACTGACTGATATAAATACCATTTCTGTCATCACCATAGCATTTAAATCTGGTTAGATTAAAAATAGACAAAGTTGCTCAAATTCGGTGCTTTTTAATTGACTGAAGAGACTTAAATCCTAAATTTTGTTTTCACATCTGTAGTTGCATTTGTACTTTAAAGGACATTGCAAACTATTTTTGAAAAAGTTACATCAATTTGAAGAAGCCAAATATATTCTTAGAAATGGTGATTATACTGGAAATGTTAAAAAATGGACATTTGAGTTTGTGAAAAATGTTGACATGATAAAATAGATCTAATTTTTTAAATCAGCACCCCAAATTATGAGAAATCCTGTCTCCAAAAGCAGACAGTAAAAAAAAATAAAGTTCCCCAGTGTTACAGGTAGGCATTTATAATTAACATCCTATTTTTTTAGAAACCTGGAATTAATATTGTTTTTTCAGAATTTTAAAAATAATACTAGAATCTTATTTTTATTTTTTCAATACTAAGTTTTTATTTCACTATTTGCAATACTATATATTGTATTTCAATTTTTGCTATATTTGATTGTTATTCCAATTTTTATGATACCAGATTTTTATTCCAATTTTTATGATACCAAATTTTTATTCCAATTTTTAAGATACTAGATTTTATTCCAATTTTTATGATACTAGATTTTTACTTTAATTTTCGCAACTAATACTTAATGTTTATTTTATTTTTCAATATTAAATTTCCATTTTAGATTTTTATTTTTAGAATAAGATTTTTATTTCAATTTTTGCAATACTAAATTTTTATTTTTTCAAAATTAAATTTATATCTTAATTTTTACAAGACCAGATTTTTATTTTTTCAATATTAAATTCTTATTTTAATTTTTACAATTAATACTAGAATTTTATTTTTATATTATGAGATCTTTATTTCAATTTTTGCAATTTTTTTTTTAGATTTTTGTTTCAATTTTTACGATACTAGATATTGGATTTTACAGTGGGTAAACGTGAAATTACAGTGGATAATATGACAGATTTACTAAAAATGATTGATTTAATGACTCCCTACAACATGTTTTTCACTGAATGTTCCTCTTAAAATCATATATTGAAAACTTCAATAAGCAACAGGTGAGAAGATTTGATTCTACAACTGAACCAGTAAAATCATCTGCAGCTAATTAAAAACTTTTTTGATTTGAAGTTAAACTGATAAAATGAAATTTGACAACGGCAATGTTAAATGCTTGTTTTATTTTCTAAATTAGTTTCGGTTATGACTGAAGTAATTTGGATGAACATATTTGATTTTTGCATATTAATTTGGTTGGTGGGGAAGCATTGCCAGTTACTGGCAAAATTCTAGTTGTGTGTGCATTTAATTCCAAAGAAACTCAAACATTTCTAAGAATCCATTACCATCTTAAAGAGATACACACGCACAAGAAAAAAAAAAGAAGGAAAAGTCATCCATGCAATTCCAGATAATGAAGAATAAAAAACCATCTCAGTATTTTTTGAAACCGAGAAATCACTGTTAAAATCTTGAGAAAGGCAACATGCAACATAAAAACCAATAAATAACTTGGTTAATCACCCGAATCAAAGAACGAATGTCTGTAGAATATTTGCATATGGCAATCAAGGAACACTAGTTTTAGCATTTGGGAATTTTATTTTTTGAAACCCAACTTCCTGTGCCAAACAGTCATCCATTATTCTTTGACATGTCATAGCATTGGACTAAACACTGTCGTCGGCGTCGGCTAAAACATTTTACTTTTTTGACTTACATACAAACACAAGCAAAATACAAAGACAAGTAAACAGCAACATAAGTCATCACTTTCCCATGTTTTTAAAAAGCCCGAACGCTAATCATGGCATTGAGGGCTGTTGCCACAGCAATGAGACAAAGAGAAAGGATTATGGGAAGAATTTGAGAGATATTATTTCAAGAAATGTTCCCACTGTAAAACAACATTTCTAAGCATGAATTCTGACAGACAGACAAAGTTAAAGGTTTGGTGGGGTTGCTTACATTTTCAAGTTTATATTCTATACTTGTGTCTGTCTCTTTGCAAAATAGTTTTCCAAACAAAGTTTCAAATGTCATCTAGGAATTTTAATCAACGAAGAAGGGATTTACTAAAAATATTTCAATAAAAAATTGAAAAACTCATCAAGAACTAATAAAATACAGGGTGTCCATAAAGTTCATGTGCACTTTAAAAAAATTATAACTTTATTTGTATTAACATTAGAAATAATTTGTAAAAACGATTAGAAAGAAGTAAATTTATATTTTTTAAGGTTTTATTGAAATTTTATTTAAGTTTCCACATGTCCTCCATCATTAGCAATACAAGAGGGTAATACAATTTTGCAGTTCACGGAAAACATTTGCCAACTGATTTACAGTAATGCCTAAAATCACATTAGTTATTTTAGCTTTCAAATCTTCTAATGAACTAGCTTTGGTTGCATATACAATCGTTTTCACAAGTCCCCATAAAAGAAAAATCTGATGGAGTCAAATCTGGCGAACGTGGAGGCCAATAAAATGGTTCACCCCTTTCTATCCATCTGTTAGGAAATTCCTGATTTAGATACTGTCTAACATGCAGAGCAAAGTGACAAAGAGCTCCATCTTGTTGAAATACTGGATGATCTTTCAACCTGCAGAATAGAGTAAATTTTTTTAAAGTGCACACAAACTTCATAGACACCCTGTGTATATAAGGATAAAATTTTTCTAAATCTCAAAACAATTCAAGAGTGTTGCTACCAAATTGGCAAAAAAATCACTTACAAATACAGAGAAAGAGCAGCAAAATAATAAAAAAAAAGATATAAAAAAATAAATGATCATAGACATGTATATAAGGGATTCACTAAGTGCCAATATGTGATAAATGCTTGGTTGGTTGGTTGGTTGGTTGGTTGGTTGGAGTTTTATGGCATATCAACCACTATGGGTCACTTAATGCCAAATCCAGCCTGTGCATATATATTAAATATATATATATATATATATATACTTTGTAAACACAATTTAAGGATAATGTCCTTGAACCACAGCGCATTTATTCTTACTCTGCTAAATGATTTCAAACGTTTCTATCTAGCATGAGTTAGTTATTTATATCAAGTAGATTGATTTATTTACCTGGCCAATTGATGCAGTTTTTTCACTACCAGTTTTATTTACAGTGGGTAAGATACATGCTTGGTTAATCATGTCTCATTCAAGACATGAATAATTTGACAGAAAATTTTCTCGCAGTAGGTTGCCATTACTTTCTGCAGTAGACTGGTTGCCAACCAAGGCTGTAGAACAAAATCTTTTCTTCTATTTAACCCATAGCTGGAGGGAGAAGAAAAGGATTAATACCTTTCCCAAGGGCATTTGCACTTAAGCAAATGCAAAGAATTCAACAGGAATTCGAAATTGGTTCTCTGATTTCTGATTCTGAACCGATATTCACTGCACCACAATGCACAACAAAAATAGCAGCATAATCAAATAGTAAAAATGCACTTATGATCCTTGAAGCAATACTCATAGTAAAAAGAAACAATTATCCATAAATTTTAAAAATTATAACTTAAGAGAACATATCCTCAAATATATATATATATATATATATATATAAAAGATAACGAATACAAAATAGAAACACATCATGCCTTGCTACATTGCAACACTCCTGGTTGATATAAGTAATGGTTACTAATGGAAGTAGTACATTCCACGGATATTAACTTTTAAAAAGTGCTCAAAACTAGAGCATAAATATATGGTAATTATTATTATGTCATTTTTCATCATATTTCGATTTCTGCTTTGGTCTGCGGGGAGACCTAAGGCAGGTAGTGGCGTGTTGTTATGGCTCCATTTCATGTTTTTCTATCTTCCCTATCATCCCCAGCATTACATAGATAAAGTTTTCCTTAGTGTGTGGGCTGTACTTAATAAGACAATTTTTTGTATATCTCTTAAGCTGGGGTTTCCAGGGATTCTTTCAATGTGTTGTTTTGTTCCATTTTTTATCATTCCAAGTGCACCTACTATCACAGGCACAACTCTTGTTTTCAATTTCCACATTTTTTTCTATTTCAATTTCCAGGTCTTTATATTTTGACAGTTTTTCAAATTCCTTGATTGCTATGTTACAATCCGCTGGACAAGCCATATCAATTAATAGACAAGTTTTCTCCTTCTGGTTTTTAACAATGTCTGGCCTGTTTGCTTCAATTTTTCTGTCTGTTATTATTATTATTATTATTATTATTATAATGGCATACAGTAACTTGATAGTAATAAAGTTTTGATGTTAAATCACCATCATATTTGGGATATATAATTTATTAAGAAAAACTTAACACATTTCATTCATTTGTCTTGATAAAGTCGATCAGAGAACAAAATGCATTGGCTAAGATAAGTTTCCTTTTGCCTTTATCCCACGCATATGTTTGTATACAAGTGCAGAGAGCGTCACGGACATTTGCCAACTCTTTGCATTCTATACACTGACCTTATATTAGGAGTTGGAAGTTTTGGATATATTATTTTTAATCACTGAGTTGATTGTTTTGAATTTTTTTAGTAAACAATGAATCTGCTATAGAACGCAATCTGTCCTGTTATTTAACCCATAACTGGAAGGAAGAGTATTTGTGCATAAGTGAATGCAATGAATTCAACTGGAATTCAAACTCAGCTCCCCGATTTCTCATTCCGAGCCGATATCCACTGCACCACAACACACATTCTGATATTAATATTAATATTAATATAACAGAGTATATAAACAAATATTAATTATGAATTAAATGGCTAAATAAAAAAGCAGTGTGAAATTCAAATATTCCTTTATAATTTTCTTCTTATGATTCAATTAATCAGAAAATATCTTAAGTTTCTACTATAACTTAAAGAATTTATTTGAATATTTGTCTCTACTTCTGAGATGAAGTAGTATTTACATTATTTACATTGTTCGGACTGTTGTCCTCATCTTTACTGCCATATTCACAACCTTTCAGCCATTGTACGCTTTGATCTTCTTCAGGTGCTTGAAATTTCAAACCGGATCTTTTATTTTGATCATGAGGGTATATCCATGTGTCATGCCACTTCCAGATGTCATGTAGTTATCTCCCTTTAACTCATCTCTCTGAGTTACTTGTTTCATCACTGCTGTAACCAGGTACTGAACTCACAAATCTTTGTGTCAAGCCACTGAAACTAACCCATCCCTATATCCACTGGGATAAGGTTCTTGAGAACATTAGTGCATAAATTTTTGAGACTTATAAACCCAACGTCTCAGCGACCATTTTTTTTTTAGCAGAGCTCATACTGCAATCTTTTGAAACTAATGATTTTCTCTGGCACTCTCTTTCATGGGTTCTCATATAGTGTTCATTTCTATGCTTGGCCAGTATAGATTTTTGTGGCCTAGCATATACACTGATTCCTTAAGTTTCCATAATTTCCAGTGGTGTTCTCTATCTATTATTTCAACTTCATTCCATAGGGGACAGTGATCCCCTTTCTCCCTTCATATGATATACCCCAGTGATCAAAAAAAAGGGTTCAAAATTTCAAGCAGCTGAAGAACGCCAGAGCATACAATGACCAAAACATCATAAATATGGCAATAAAGATGAGGATAACAGTCTGAACTATTTAAATAATGGATATGAATGTTGATGAGAATCTTAGGAACTTATCACTGAGGCCTATTCTTGAAGGGCTATCAGCTACTCCATCTGTGAGTGAGATAGAAAGGGCCATAAAACAAATGACAAACAGGAAGTCATCTTTTAATGATGGATTACCAGCAGAGATATACAAATATGGCAGCAATCACATGGTTCATAAACTTTTTGATCTCTTTTCTTTAATCTGCGATTCAGGATCAGTTCCTTAAGAGTTTAGAGATGCTTCTATTGTCTACCTCTATAAGCACAAAGGCAATAAATACAGAAATGATGACTATAGTAGTATCTACTTCTACGTGTTGCTGGGAAAATTCTTGACAGGATCATCTTGAACAGCTTCAATTCTTCTCTGAATCTTATCTGAACCTCAGTGCGGATTTTCATCTGGAAGAATTTCTGTGAATATGATTTTCAGTTTAAGGAAACAACCGAAGAAAGCACAAGCACTTGACAAAGATTTATTTATTGCTTTTGTTGGTGTCACTAAGGCTTTTCATGGCAATTCAAGGGATGCTCTTTGGGTTGTCTTTAGGAAGCTCAGCATTTCTGAAAGGATACTTAGTATCATCGTGTTTTTCTACCAGAAGATGAGGGTCTTACATCCAGTTTAACCCATTCATTGTGTCTAATGGAACAAAGCAAGGTTCTATTCTTACACCTCTCTTATTTGCTTTGGAAACAGCATTTGAGAATGTAAAAGAAAGTGTGAGATTTGAGTTTAGGACAAGTAGTGGGGTTTTCAACCAATAACACTTCAAAGCAAGAACTAAGACTATTATAAAAAATGTTTGTGACCTTCTTTTTGCAGAAGATTTTGCAGTTGAGTTCTACATCCCAGCAGATATGCAATGGATCGTTAAACCAATTTTCTTGTGTATCAAAAGTTTTCAGTTTGACTATCAGCATGAAATATGGAACTTGTACATCAGCCTATCTGTAAACAACCTACAGCTGCTGCTCCCACAGTTTATATTAAGGAAAAACTCTTGAAAACAGTTTCCTCTTTCACCTATGTTGGCTCCATTTTATCTAAAGATGCTAAAATGGACAAGGAAGTGGAGTACAGGATTGGAAAGGCCAGTTCTGCCTTTGGTAAACTTTATCACAGGCTTTGGAATACACATGATGTTTCGTTAAAAGTGAAAATTGATGTGTACAAGTCAATAGTAATGACATCCATATTTTATGGAGCAGAATCTTGAACTCTATACCAACGACCCATCAATCAAAATGATGCATTCCACATGCGTTGCCTACACACAATATGCAACAGAAAACTGTGATCGCATTAGAAGCTCTGATGAAGTTCTGATTAAATACCAAAGATTTATTTATTATTTTCGTTGATTTCAATAAGGCCTTTCATGACATTTGAAGAGATGCACTTTGGGTTGTCTATAGGATGCTCGGCGTTTCTGAAAGTATTTTCAGTATCATCATGTCTTTCCATCAGGGGATGATGGCCTGAGATCCAGTGGAGAGGTGTTCAACCTATTCATTGTCCCTAATGGAACAAAACAAGGTTGCATTCTTGCAACTCTCTTATTTGTTTCATATTTTTCTGTGATACCAAAAACAACATTTGAGAATGTTAAAGATGTTGTGATAATTAAGTTTAAGACAAGTGGTGGGTTGTTCAACCAATAACTCTTCAAAGAAAGGACTAATATGATTGGGCAAACATTTTGTGATCTGCTCTTTATAAATGATTGCACATTTACAGTTTGCACCCTTAAGGATATGCAATTAACTATTAAATTTTCTCTAAAGCTTTCAGTCTAACCATCAGCATAAAAAAATGGAACTTGTCCACCAGCCGATCAGTAACCATCACCAAACTGTTGCTTCCACTGTTTATGCTGAGGGAAAAGTCTTGAAATCCGTTTCCTCTTTCACTTATGTCAGTTCCACTGTATTTAATGAGAATTGGAAAGGTTAGTTCTGTTTTTGATTATCATTATCACAATTTTTGAAATACTCACAATGTTTTGTTAAAAGGTGCTGACATCTCTACACTATAGTGCAGAATCTTGGACTCTGTACTGATGACACATCAATCAACTTCATGCCTTCCACATGCAGTGATTATGAGCCATCTATAACAGAAAACTGAGTGATCACATTAGAAACAGTAAAGTTCTGAATAATTGCGACATGACAGTTACCAAAGCCATCAATGAAAATTCAACAAGCAGGTCAGTTATAAGGACACACTTGCATTACAGAGACCTCAGAGATAATCTGAAGTGATGCAGAACCCTCTTTTCTTTCTGGGAAAATAAAGTGTCAAAGTGAAGGATAGGGTGCCTGTCGAGTTTCTCATCTATACAAAAGTTTGATTATCAGGATCAACTGCATAGAAATATTAAAGCAAGTGTTGCTCCACCTTACTTGTCACTGTGACTTTGTTGCACACAGTAAAGCAGGCCTTACTGTCCTCTCATAAAAACATGTGGCAAATAATTCTCAACGAACTGAGCAAAAAGGTAAACCAAATATTCCATCTGTCTAAAAGTTTACAAAAAACTGTAGGCCATGGGGGCACACATATTTTTTTTTAATTTTTTTTTTTTATAAGCGTTTCACCCCGAGCAAGGCATGTCACTGCCACTACTGTGCAGGGGGCTACGTAGAGTGGAGAAAGGCTGATTAAATATAGGAAATAACAGAGGGTGGGTGATAGGCGGGTGAGGATACCGAGAATGAGGGTTGGGTAGATGAGAGTGTTGTGAGAATAGTTGGGAGTTAGTGTGATAGGAGGTGTCTATTGACCCTACATTTAAACACCTGGAGATTGTAACTGTCGGGAAAGCAGACTTGTGGAAGGGAGTTCCACAGGCGGGAAGCGCGAGAAAAGAAGCTGTTGGAGTAGAATTTACGGTTACATCTTATTTGTTTAACTGTAAAAGGGTGGGACCTAGTTGCTAATCTAGTATCTCGTGTAAATTCGTGCTTGGGCGGCACCAGTGATCTAAGCTCATCGGAGCAGAAGCCATGAAAGTACTTGTAGAAGAGGCACAGGGAAGATACATCACGCCGGTGTGAGAGCGGCTGCAGCCGGTCTGCCAAGTCAGTATCAACCACGTTACAGATCCTCCTTTGTATTTTGTCAAGAAGCCCAAGGAGAGCAGCAGGGGCACCCGACCAGATATGGCAGCAATATTCAATACACGGGCGGATGGTAGATTTGTATGTCCATAAAAGTTTAGCACCTCTTTATTTGACTGAGCCCTTATTTGTCATTTGTGATAAGTAAATCCACCATATGTAAAAATAAAAAATGCAAATACAACACCTGTTAATATGTGCATCAATATACATACATACATACATACATGATATAATTATATATTGATGCATGGTGAAGTAATAGACAGTGGATCAGATCAAAAAATTGGAGAGCTAAGTTTGAATTTCAGTAGAGTTAATTACATTCACTTACGTGATAATACCCTTGAGAAAGATATGAATCTGTCTCTTCTTCTCACTGCTATCAAGTAAAAAGGTGGAAAAAGCACATAGCCTTGTGTGGGAACCAGAATTCAAATCCTAGGTAAATAGAAGGGCTATCAAATCTCTGTAGCCATGAAAGGCAACCGATAGGACAGTTCTGAATTCAAATCTGAAGCCAATAAATTTTATATATGTTATTAATTATTACTTTAGAACATGTACAAACTATAAACTACTACAAAATTGTACATTTTGTTTCAGCATTGAAAGAACAATGTCTCATCAGGTAATTAATATACCATACTAGCTGTGACATTGTTCTTTTAATGTTGAAACAAAATGTACAATTTTGTAGTAGTTTGTAGTTTATACATGTTCTAAAGTCATAATTAAAAATAAATACTCATTACGCTATTCTTATTTTTATATTGATCACTTTTAAATGAATGTTTTGAAGGTTGCAATTATTTTCTTTGTTCCCTATTCATCAAGGCCAACCACCTCTTTTCCCTTTGTATTCATTTAATAAATAGTAAGTTACTATCTATTCAGTTTAATTGCAGGAATTCTTGCTTTGTGGAACAGTATCCCAGGAGGATGTTTTTCCGACCACTACAATCTTAACCTCTTGAAATCTTGAGTTAACTTTCACATATATCTTTTCGCATAAATTATTATCACTCATACAAAAATCACATTCAGTTATCCTCTACCTTGAGTGGCTCTTGGGCTTTCTTTATTTAGTCCCTGCTATGTGCACAAGAAATATTTTTAAAGTTCTCCATTTAATTTTCAGTGCTTTCATGTCTGAATTTGGACCTCATCATGAGTGTCAAAAAAAATCCCCTATAAAAATAATCCATGTAAAGGTTTATATAGTAATATGAAAAAAAAAAATGAAGATTTTCAATATTACTTGGAAAGCACCTTTTGAATCAAAGACTTTTGGAAAAGAAGGGAAACAACATTCTGATTTTTGGTGAAAATGATGCATTGGGCAAAAAAGATTGAGAACCAATGATCTAGAAAGTATTCAGCTATTTAATATTCATTAAAAATGGCCTAACAAGATTGGTGATTTTTATCAAGATTTTTGTTTATTCAATCAAAATACCCTGGCATAATACTCTGTTATTAAATTTATAAAACTCCACTATAAAAACAATCAATGTAACTTTATATGCACTAATATGTAAAAGAATAAAGATTTTCAATAATATATGCATAGTGAATTCCTTGCATTCACTTATGCACAAATACCCTTGGGAAAGGTATTAATCCATTTCTTCCCTCCAGTTTTGGGTTAAATAATAGGACAGATTGGGTTCTATAGCCTTGGTTGGCAACCAGTCTACAGCAGAAAGCAATGCCAACCTACTGCGGGAGAATCTTCTTCTGCCCATTCAGTCATGTCTCTTTCGAGACATGATCACTCAAAGCATGTATCACATATGGCACTTAACTGCCTGCATTTACATTATTTGGACTATTGTCCTCATCTTCGTTGCCATTTGTATGACGTTTCGGCCGCTGTATGCTCTGGTTTTCTTCAGGTGTTAGGAATTTCAAACCAAACCCTTTATTACAATCACTGGGGTATATGAACTTCATTCCTTGCATAGTAGTGCCTCTTCTGGAAGTTATGAGTTATCTCTCTCTAACCCTGTAAGTTACACTGCTGTAGCCATGTACTGAACTCACAATTCTTTGGGTCAAGTCACATGAACTAACCAGCCTCTATATCCACTGGGCCATGTGTCCTTAAGGACAAGAACAACTGATGTCCAGTAACCTTTTTTTTTTACCAGAGTTCATATTGCAATTTTTTTATGTTAATAGTTTTCTCTAGTATTTTTAATGTAAATGGTTTTCTCTAGTATTTTTTACCAGAACTCATATTGCAATTTTGACACTAATGATTTTCTCTGGCACTCCATATTACTGGTTCCCATATTGTGTTCATCTCTATGCTTGGTCGGCTTAAGAGATTTTTGTAGCCTAGCATATATGCTGATTTCTTAAGTTTACGTAGTTCCCAGTGGCGTTCTCTATCTATTATTTCAACTTTATCCCATAGGGGGCAGTGATAACTCATGACTTCCAGAAGAGGCACTACTGCGCAAGGAATGAAGCTCAAATACCCCAGTGATTGTAATAAAGGGTTTGGTTCAAAATTCCTAGCACCTGAAGAAGGCCAGAGTGTACAATGGCTGAAACGTTGTACAAATGGCAACGAAGATGAGGACAATAGTCCGAATAATGTAAATATTGTAAATACTACCTCATCTCAGAAATATAGACAAATATATGCATACTGTTGGTATATTATTTGAAAAAGTTTGGGACCCACTGGTTTAAGAGAAGGAATATTCAAAACTATACATAGATCTGACATGCAAAAGATCATAATCTTGATCGAGGTTGACTTATGATTGTGTTGACGTATAATCATTATTACAATGTTATTACATCATTATTACAATGTTCATTATTATTATTACATCATTATTACAATGTTCATTATTATTATTACATCATTATTACAATGTTCATTATTATTATTACATCATTATTACAATGTTCATTATTATTATTACATCATTATTACAATGTTCATCCTGTTAATAATTCTTACTCAGTATAGCGCACAACAAAACAATAATTGATTTGTTTATTATGGCGTCTGTTATATATCGACAAACAACAACACGCATATATATATATAAAAATATGAAGTTATATTTTTATTAATGACGATGAACCGTGTAGAATAGGGAACAGAGAATTGAGAGAGCGTGCTTCTAATGGGTTGACGGGAGTGTAGTCTTATCTGTTGTGTCTCTCTTCACCGGCCGATCACTGTTGCTCCTCTACTGGCGAATCCGTGTGCCGAGGTCTTTTTATAATCTTCCAGAACCGGGACTTTTTCTTCCGGTTTTGCCTCGCCCACGCACGCCCACGTAATTCTCAGAGACACCTGTTCTGTTTGCCTCTGCAGTTATTTCCGCTGCTGCCGGAAATAAGGTCAAACGACATCCGTTCCTTTCAACGACCGGAAACGCCCTCGCTTGCATCAGCCTTCCTCGGGTGGGGCCAGATTGTTATATTACATTTGCTAACTCTTTGCAGGTTATTTAAAGCTAGAAAATATTGTTTTAGATTGTCAGAAAGTTTTTCTTTTGAGAGACTAATGATCTAGTGATACAAGTTTGACTAATTAACCAATAGTAGCGGAAGAAAAGGTGAGATCTTACCTTTCCCAAGGTTATTTGCCAGTAAGTGAATATAACAAACCCAATTGAAATTGGAACTCAGCTCTCCAGGACATTATGCATTACACCATCTGCACATCCAAGCTTACATCACCTGGTATTCACAAGTGGTCACCCATCTAGTTACTGACCAAACTTGATGATGCTTAACTTTGGTGATCATACAAAAACTAGTGTTTTGAAGCTATATGGTTGTAAGCTAGTAAAACACTAAAAAACACATCTAAAAAGTACATGGTTTTGTGTTACAATCCCCCATCACCCCACTTGCGAAAATAGAGATAATTTTGGGGAAAATATGCTAACAACACAAATTTCAGAAAACAGAAATGCCAGACGGTACTTTTTTTCCCCCCACAATGACATCAAAATTCACACTGGCTTTCTTTGATAAATGTTTTTCTGGAGTTATAAAAACCTTATTAGTCAACAAACAATGCAATTACAAGAATTGAGAATTCCAAATTCCAAAAGCCAAGAGCTGAACAAGGAACAGCATTTTCATTGGAAGAAGCCTTTCAGGAATGGGGATTAGAAGATGATATTAACAACCTTCAAAAAATTCAATGAATTATTCAGCATCTTCCATGACAAATTATTCAGCATCTTAAAGTTTATTTCATTTACTACATTTTTAGCCAGTAGGCTTTCCAATTCTCCTCAAGCGTATGTCATATTCAGTAATTTTTGTTTTTCCTGTAACTTTCATTTTTATTGTAATAACATTACATATATATAAGCTTTGTTAAAAGTGACAGATACAGTGCTGTGGTTAAATTTGCCACATTTAACCACATGTGCTGTGGTTAAATTTTATATTATAATTGTTCATGTGATCTTATAATTTTTTTTTTTTTCAGAAGATAAATTACATAAAAATTGTCTGAATATTTTATTTATCCAAGTGCTTTCGGTTATATTTTTAGCAATTATCAAAGATGGATTTTATAATATTTTACTTTTAGCTGAAAAAAAAACCAAAACATTTGGACAATTTTATATTCTTTTGAAAAAAAAAAAGACAATCATACAATTACATGAAAAATTGTATGAAAAACTTAACCACAGCACCTTGTTTGTCATTTTTAATAAAACCTGCATAAAAGAGGGATTGCTGCCCAAATATATAAATTGAAATATAATAAAAAATTATTTTAGCCAAAAAAAAAAATCTTGTCACTTGAGCAATGGATATTAGAGAAAAGAGAGAAAGAAAAATACATACAAATGAACAAAGTAGCAATGGAGTGTGTGTGTGTGTGGTGTTGCTTTCTCTGGTCTAACAACAAAGGCAGAGATGAAAGGTTGAATAATTCATCAGATGAGGACAGAACTTGAAGAGATGATCACTTCAAACGAGACGAGCGTAAACAGCAAGGAATCCTAAATTGGTAAACTTGATCATATTAGCAGAGGGCAAAGGAAATAGAAAAGAAAACCTTCAAGTGATTCTGGCGGAAGATTTAAAGTTATAAACTAGCGTTGAATTGAATTATTCACAAACGGTGACAAAGAAAGAAAAAGATAAAATACAAGTAAAGAAAGAAGAAAACAGAAAGAAAAGGACTAGAAACAAAGAAATTTAAAAGAAAACAGCAAAAGAAAGAAAGGAAAGAAAAATACAAGGAAAGAAAGAACAAAAGAAAGAAAGAAAAACAAAGTTCAGAAAGAAATAAAGAAGTGAACAAAAGAAAAAAGAAGGAAAGAAACAGAAACAATGAAATTTCAAAACTGCAAAATACATGCAGAGAAAGAAAGAAAGAACAGAAAAAAAGAAAAAAAGAGGAGAAGAAACCAAGAAAGAAAAAATAAAAAGAACAAAGAAAGAAAGAAACAAACAAAATCCAGAAAAAAAAGAAAAACAAGAAACAAAGAAAGTTCAGAAAGGAAAGAACAGAGGCAAAATAAAAAAGAAAGAAAAATACAAAAAAATAAAGAAAGAACAAAAAAAGAAAGAAAAACAAGAAAGAAATAAAGAAAACAAAAAGAAGAAAAATAGAAGCAAAGAAATTTAAAACAGTGAAATGCATGCAAAAAAGAAAGAAATACAGAAAGAGAAACAAAGAAAGAAAGAAATAAAAAAGATAAAAAAAGAAAGCAAGAATGAAGAGAACAGAAAGAAAGATTAAGACAAAGTGTTCATTGAAGAAGAAAATAATAAAAAAAATACTGCATTTATTAAAATGACATATATGTCCGGTTCCTCCACCGAATTTAGCTGAAAATATTAAGAAAATTACTGAATGCTACTAGAACTTTCTCTCAACTCCCTATTAAATCCAGTTTAAAATAAGTGTATTTATTCTTCTTTTTCTATGTGCCATGTCCTTTCATGATATGAGCAATCACGGCTCTCCACAACTTCTTATTGACGGTATCTATTAGCAAGGTTTGTCTTTCTGCTTTCTATCTTACGTTGTGTCGTCAATCATTTACAAAAGCTCATTCAGTAGGTTATTTGTTGTTTCCCTCTTGCGTTCAATATGTTCCATGCCTAAAATCTAATATTTAAAAAAAAGCAAAAACATTTATAATATTTATGAAATATTAAATATTGCGTTCTCATAATGGAAAGATATTAAAATTTAAAAAACAGTGAGTCTTTGTCATAAAGAAATTAAAAAAAATTATCTATAACAATTGTTGTAAAAGAACTTTCTTCTTTTCTTATGCGCCATGTATCTTAGGGCCTAGGCAATCATGGCCCACCACATCTTCCTGTCCCTTGTAGCTTTTAATATATTTTATCTTGTTATTTCTCCTAAACCCTGTTCTACCATCCATTTGTTCAGCCCCATTAAATGTCATGCACTGCTTTCCTCCCATTCCTCTTTCCCTTTATACATCTTGTGAGCATCAGATTTTCCAAGCACTCCTTCCTCATCACGTGTCCAAGAGATTTCAGCTGCCTCCTGCTGATGTTAAGTATAAGTTTCCTTTTTGTTTCCATTCTCTCCAAAACCTTATTGTTAAGATTGTGGTTGTCGATGATGAATTCTAGCAGGATTTCTAGATCTCTCAAAGTTGCCTTGCTGTATTTATTGAATAAATCTGGTGAGAAGGTACATCCTTGTCTTACACCCCTTTCTATTTGTGTATATCTGCTGAACTCATATTTTGTCTTTATACAGGCCAACTTGCTGCCAACATAGATTCTAGATTATTTTGATGTCGTTTCCTGCATATCTCAAGGTTGCTGGGCAGCTCTAAAAAGTCTTTGTGGCATATTTTATCAAACGCTTTTGTATAGTCTAAAAAACACAGGTACCCATTCTTCTGCATTTGTGTTACACTTTCTGATAACATTCTGAGCATAAATATTGCATTTTTTGTTCCAGTGTCTTTGACAAACGCATCCTGTTTTTGTCCTATCTCTGGCCTGATTCTGCTGTGCACACAATTCATCAGAATCCAAAAGATGAATTTTGTTTTCTGGCTCATAAAGCTGATTGTTCAGTAGAGTTTACATTCGTCTATATTTCTGAGATGAGGTAGTATTTAAACTGTTTACATTATTCGGACTATTGTCTTCATCTTTGTTGCCATTTGTACAATGTTTCCGACCTTCTTCAGGTGCTAAGAATTTCGAACCAAACCCTTTATTACAATCACTGGGGTATATGAACTTCATTCTTTGGCTCAGTGGATATAGACATTGGTTAATTCCTGTGACTTGACCCAAAGAGCTGTGAGTTCAATACCAGGCTACAGCAATGGTGAACAAGTAACTTACAAGGTTAGAGGGAGATAACTCATGACTACCAGAAGAGGCTCTACACAAGGAATGAAGTTCATATACCCCAGTGATTGTAATAAAGTGTTTGGTTTGAAATTCCTAACACTGGAAGAAGGCCAGAGCATACAATGGCCGAAATGTCATACAAATGGCAACAAAGATGAAAACAATAGTTCCAAATAATGTAAATACTGGACTTTATATTCATTTATATCTGGTTTCTTAGGCAGTGCTATGATCCTGTCTGCATCAAAAATCTTTCAGCATCTCTATTACATTTCTGTCTGGTCCTGCTGCTTTGTTTCTTTTCAATTTGACCAGTGCGGCTTTCACTTCAGTCTTTAATATTTTGGGCTTGTCAGTATTTCTATGTATTGTTGGTTGTTCTCTTTCATCATGGATGAGATCTCCAATATATCTGTCCTATTGCTGAAGTATTTTTTTCTCTAATATGAGCTTTCCATCCTTGGATTTATGCATCTTGTTGAAGATCATGTCTTTTGTTCTGTTACTTCATTTTGTTTATGCATATTTCCTTTATTTATGACATTCAATCTCTCTATTACTGTACATTTTTTGTTTGATCCAGTCGTTTCTGACCTGTCTGCTTTTGTTCCTTATTTCCTTGCATAATTTTCTGTATTCTGTCCCATGTCCTTGGCATTGTTTTCTGTCTCCTTTGCATTCTTTGTTCCAGTGTTAGCCACTGTTCTTGTCCTATTTCTGGTCTGATTCTGCTGCATGATTTGTTCATCAGAATTCGGACAATAATTTTTGTTATATAGTTCATTAGGCTGATTGTTTGAGGAGTACTCATTTGTTTGCACCTGGCTTCTTGACCAGTGCTATAAAAATATATTTGCTTAGTTCTTCCGGTATATCACCATCGTTGTAGGTATATTTATTATTTTTGTAATCCTCTCTGTGCCGGAATCATCTAAGGCTGACAGCATATCTATTACAATTCTGTCTGGTTCTGCTGCATTGTTTCATTTTAATATGGCAAGTGCAGCTTCCACTTTGGCCTTTAATATTTCCAGCCCATCAGTGTTCCTGTGTCTTGCTGGTTGTTCTCTTTTTTTGTGGAAGAGATCTCCGATATATTCATCTCATCACTGAAATATTTTTTCTTTCTCAAATGTGAGCCTTCCATCCTTAGATTTTATGCAGCCTGTTATACAAAATACAAAACAAGGAATACAAAACACATATCAGCTTGATACAAACATAGACAACTCAAGCTTAAACAATGAAGACCTGTTCTTTCACATAGCCCCATAAAAAAAAACTCACAAGTTGTCAAGTCAAATGAACATGGTGGCCATTTCAACAACACATTGTCATTATCCCTGTCATGCCTGATCCATCTTCCTGGTAGATTCTCATTGACACAAGTCTGGACAGTGAACTTAGTTTTTTACATGATTGTTCAGACTGTTTTCCTCATCTTAAGTGACATATTCACAGTGTTTTAGCCATTGTATGCTCCAACATTCTTCAGGTGATTAGTATTTTAAACTGAACCCTTTTATTTTCTCTACTAAGGTAGATTGTTCTAGTTCTACGTGTCATGCCTCTTCTGGATGTCTTAGTATCAGTTATCTCTCTTAAACCCAACTCTCCATTTGTTTGTTCTCCTCTGCTGTAGTTAAGTATTGAAATGTGAATATAGATGAGGACAATAGTTTGAAAAATTGTAAATAATTACAATACCTCATCACAAAAATATAGGCAGATCCTGAAGAAGGCTGGAGCATATAATGGCTGAAATGTCATGAATAGGGCAACAAAAATGAGGAAAATACTCCAAACAATGTAAATAGTGAAAATAATTAAAATATCTCATCTCAAGTATTGAAACGTGATATGAAGAAGGCTGGAGCATACAATGGCTGAAATGTTGTGAATATGGGACAAAGATGAGGAAAATACTCCAAACAATGTAAATAGTGAAAATAATTAAAATACCTCATTTCAGAAATATAGACAGATCCTGAAGAAGACCAGAGTGTACAACAGTCAAAACGTTGTAAATATGGCAACAAAGAGGAGGACAACAGTCTAAACAATGTAAATAGTATAAATAATTGAAATGCTTCATCACAGAAATATAGACAGATGTCAAGACATTTTTAGACATTTTGTTAAAATTTTAGATCGGATGAGAATTGGCGATGTTGGTAGACAACAAAATGATGTGAAATTTACCATCTTTCTCTTATCTTTTCTTTGACATCCCTCTGCACACCAGTGGCAGTACTGCCTTGCTTGAAGTGAAATGATAATAAAAAGAATATATTGATTGGAACTGATTTTCATTGATTTTTCTCTTGCTAAAATTGCTGATTAGTGCCCTTTTTTAGTCATCTTTTATTGCAATTCACATAAACATTTTTAAATAGGTACCTTCTCTAAAATCACGATACCTAAGGTTTAAAATTAATTTTTAAAAACGAAAAATCCTTTTTGAATCTTTTATTTTGTTTTAATTGAAAGCTAAAGGATTAGATTTACTATTTGCAGTAAAGTAAATACACTGGTGTATTCCAAACAAAAATTATATTGATTGGAATCAATTTTTTTTTTGTTAAAATAGTTGATTACTGCTCGTTTTTAGTGATATTTCAATGTAATTCTCTTAAAAAAATCTTTCAAAAATAAAATATATTTTTACTGAAACTTTATTTAAGCATAATTAATCTGATCTGAAACAAATATTATCTCTGAGTTTAAATTACTGCAGAAATCCATTTTCTAAGCAAAGAGTAGCAGTGTTTTTAACCATCAGTAGCCATGTTTACATCTTTAATAACAGTGTGAATGTTGTTCTATGTAGACTTTATCTGCAAAACATAATTTAAGAAAATGATGTGAGGGACTTTTTATATAATTTTTAAGTACTCAACATTTTAAAAATTTTTGATAATCTAATTTTAAGAATGTTGATTTTAAATTTACTATAGTGATCACTCTTATTTTCTGATAATATTGTGTATGGTTGCCCATACTTTAAAAAATGGGCACGTTTATATAAAAAATTCAAAATTCTTTTAAAAATCTTAGTGTTTGATGACTGGTATTAAGCTTTTTTGATTAGTAAATATAATTTTCACTTAATAATAATATTACTTAAAAGGCTGAAATTAATACATAATTTTGAAAGATTTAAAACTTAACAAATTTTTCAAATTAAAATTTGAAAAGTTTATTAATTTATACACTGTTTACATTGTTTGGACTATTGTCTTCGACTTTATGGTCTGAACAATGTAAATAGTGTAAATATTAGCTCATCTTAGAAGTATAGACAAACACTAAAATTTTTAAAAATGAAAACAATTCTTGGAAAAACTCATCATATGTTGAAAAATTTTCTTTTCTTAAGACAATATGTCCTTAATATATCTCTTTCATAAAAGCAATTAAAAACTTTTCTAATTAAATGATGTCATAGTTTTATCGCATTTTTTATTTTCAAATTCAGAGTAGATTTTCAGTAAATTGTGTTTCTGTTTGATGAAAACAAAATTATTTAATTCTTCAAGTGTCCAAGTAGTCCTGCTTTTAATTGATAAAGAGACTGATATTTTAATTTCTAAAAATTTCATAAAATGAAGTGGGATGGGGGGGGGGGTAACAGATGTAAAAAAATAAAAATACATTTTACTATGATTTTCTAAAAAGACAAATTTAACAAATATTTTCATTAATTTGTAAATAAATCATAAAAATTTTATTAAAATATGACAGTTATTTGTTTTTTGCAAAAATTTCCAGAACAGTGTGTTTTTTACTGCCAAAAAGATACTCAAATTTCCATAGTGATCTTTGGACCAGGCGCTAACAACTAAAAACAAGATCATTAACCAAAATTTTGAATCTGCTAGAAAGGAATCAATTTTTTTTTTTATAAAATAAGCAAAAATACTTTGTTTTCTCTTAATAATAACAGACATTTTGATGATAAAATTTTGTTTTCATCAAGTTTAGGGCCTTTCTCATCATGGTATGCTCTTATTCAGCAAAAAAGTGGAGAAATCTAAAATAGTGTAAATAATTTCCTCCATTTATTTTAATAATTGAAGTCAGTCAAAAGGTCTTCTTTGGCACCTTTACAAGAATTATCAAGAACTGCAGAGTTTTATTTACAATTTACAGCAAAATACAGAAAATAATGCCAAGAAATATTTATAAATTGTTTGATTGTTGACCCCTGACGATAATCACAGGTGGCACAAAGACTCTTCCTCTTTGACATTAGGAACAACAACAACAACAACAACACTCCGATAGACATCAGGTACTTCAGAGACACAGACTGAAGATTCTATTGAACTATTCATAATTTCAACTTGTTTTTTTTTTTTGTTTGTTAATACATTTATTGTTATATATTTGAATTCCACGTTTTGTTACCTTTTTTAACCAGAATCACATGTGCCCTCCAAATATTGTTCAATTCTTCAACAAGATATAATTTGTCTGTTATTTTTAACAAATCTTGTTTGATTACATAAATTTATAAAAAATATATCTCATATCATAATAAAAAAAGTATATGTATTGCAAAAGAAAATTTTTAAAAAATGTGAAAATGAACATTCCACCACATAACCTCTTTTATAAATTGTTTTGTTAAAGAAAAATCATTTGGGAAACATTATGAAAATTGTATTGTAATTTCGTTTTGAAATAAAATTAAAAAAATCAACCAAACTCGTTTTCAGTCGAGAGCAGAGGTTGTTCGTCTTTGAACTTTCAGTAGGCATATTCGCAGCAAAAGCCTTTGATGGTCGTATCAAATTTTCTCAGTAGATTTGCCTTAGGCAACACAAGTCATCATGGCTGTCACCTCTGGAGGTAGCTCAGAGTGATGTGAGAGGGTGTCAACTGTCTTTCTTCTTAGACAATCTAGGAGAAGAGAGGAGAGGCTAAGAAGGAAAAGGTGAGTTCAGGAGGGAAAAGAGCGAGTCAGTGACACTGTTTTCTTTGATCTTTAACTCCCTGCAACCGGCCATGATGTCCAATCCTCACAACCTCCTCCTCCTGACCATCAAATTTTATTTCTTTTCTTTGCATTTTTTTTTTTTTTTTACTAAGAAGAAACGTTAATCAATTAACATTACAGTTTCCAATAAAGAATTAAACTTGGGATAATAATAGTGACAAAGATTCTTTCAATAGAGTATTACTACTGTGCTGAGAGTTTGATCCTCACTAGGTGGCTGGTACTTGTTGCTTAGACTGAAAGTTCCACTTAAAATCCAGATATCGGCACTTTACCGTGAGTTAGAGGTGTGCAGTGGATATCGGCTGGGGACGAGAAATCAAGAGTTCGAATTCCAGTTGAATTAAATATTAACCCGTCTCTTCTCCCTCCAGCTATGGGTTAAATAGCAGGTCAGATAAGGTTTGGTTGGCAACCAGTCTACAGAGGAAAGTAATGGCAACCTACTGCGGGAAAATAGACAGTCATGTGATCATGTCCTTTTCGAGACATGATGACCCAAGTGTGTATCACATTTGGCACTTTTAACTCACTGATAGTTGTATGGATCTATGTATAACTAAAATTCACCCAATATAAGGCTCGAGAAACACTCAGAAATAAGATAGAGTTATATAAATAAATGAAGTATGGGATATGAATGAAAAGGGAAGTTCGTATTCATACCGAACTATCAGCTAAATGAGTCGTATTACAAAACTGATCGTCTGATTCCTGATGAATAGAGCAAGAAGTAGAATCAGGCCAGAGATAGGACAAGAACAGTGTGGATTTGTCAAAGACATTGGGACAAGGAACGCCACATTTATGATTAGGATGCTCTCTGAAAGGGCAATGCAAATGAAGAAGGACTTATACCTGTGCTTTATTGACTATGCAAAAGCGTTCGACAAAATACACCACAAAGAATTGATGGAGATGCTCAGCAGGCTTGATATATTTGGGAAAGACATTAGGGTAATTAAAAACCTCTACTGGCAGTAAACTGCCTGCATACAGACAGGTAACGAATTCAGCAGTTATACAAAGATAGAAAGAGGCGTAAGACAAGGATGTGTATTTTCACCGGATCTATTTAACTGGTACAGTGAGAATATTTTGAGGACCCTAGATGTTATGCCAGGATTTGTCATTGGAGGTCACAGTCTGATACACAGACTATACAGTGTTGATTGCAGACACGAAAAAAACTGCAGGACCTCCTACAGAAGATAGCTGATGAGAGTGACAAGAAGGAATTACAAAAAAACTGTAAGAAAACCAAATACATGGTCATCAACCAAAAGAGCAGCCCAAAGAGCCAAATACAGGTGGGGGATGTTAAAATCAAGTAGGTATGAAAATTTAAATATCTGGGAAGTGTTCTAAGTAAAGACGGAAAGTGCAACGCAGAGATCTAAAGGTGATTTGGCTAGGAGAAAGACGCATTCCAGAAGTAAAGTATTAAGAGACAGGAAACCTTCACTAGAAACAAAGAAGAGAGTACTGGATTGCTATGTGATGTCAGTTCTTCAATATGGCAGTGAATGCTGGAAAATATCAACAAAGATGAAGGGAAAACTTGAAGCAGCTGAAATGTGGTTCTACAGAAGGATGTTGTGGATATTGTGGACCAAGCATGTGAACAATGACGAGGTGTTGGAAAAAATGGAAACGAAAATGAAATTAATATTGAGCATCAGGAAGAGAAAACTGAAGTTCCAGGGACATGCAATGTGGAAGGAAGGGCTTGGAGAACCTGATACTAACAGGTCAGATAGAGGGAAAACGAGACAGAGGAAAGCAGCGGATAACATATTTGAAGGGCCCGAGCAGGTGGATGACAGAATGAGAATTGAGAAATGTTACAAGAGAAAGCGTGCTAAAAGCCACCAGGGATAGGGAGATATGGAAGGTCATGATCGCCTATGTCCTGAAAGGACAAGGTACATAGAAGAAGATATTTTTGTCATCTTAATTTTAGTTGCTTTTCATCACAAATGTTAATTCACTTAACCTGTCTCCAGCAACGTAACAGTAACGTTAACTTGAATTCTATTATTATTATTAAATGAAGAAATATCAACAATTACTCATTTTTTATTAGTATTTCTTTCATCTCAATTTCAGTTGCTTTTTATTGTAACTACGCAGATCATTAATTCATAAAATGTACCTCGATTCATTCGTTGAAAAACAGCATGACATCATGTTAAAATGACCCAAACGTGATAAAAACTAAGTTTTACTGTTGGTGCGTTTGTTATCAAGAGGAAAGATTAAAATTTTTTTAATTTTTTTAATCCTTTTGAACATGTTCAAAATTTTGATTAAAAACCTTGTTTTTTTTGTCGGCAATGTACATGATTTTTATTATGGCAAACATTACGCAACTCATTTTTTGCGTTGAAAAACATATTAATTTGAAAATTCTTGGAAAAATCAAATAATTGTCTGATTTTAATGAAACTTTTAAAATTTATTCCCAAATGAATGAAGTTATTCATGCAATTATTATTTTTAGAAAATCTTGGTAAAAATATTTTTTTTTATTGCTGTTACCCCCACCCACCCATTAATTCCATGAAATTTCTAGAAATTCAATACTGATTACAAATTTTGTTTTATTAGTTAAATGCAGGACTCCTTGGGAAATGCAAATCATCTATTTTTTTTTTTTTTCAAAATGTAGCCACTTTACCAAAAATCTGCTCTAAATAGTCAAATAAAATGCATTAAATCACTGAAAAAACAGCATAGTATGAATAAAAAAAGGCCCCAAACTTAATAAAAATGAACTTTTCCCATCAAAATATTTATATTAAGATGAACGATCAAATTATTTTTTCATTATTTTTTTTAAAAATTTTTATCCCTTCTAACATGTTCGAAATTTTGGTAAAATATCTTGTTTTGTTTTTAGTTAGTGGGTAACCAAATCGTTACAATATTAGAAAACATTATTTTACATAAATCATCTTTTTTTCTGATGACAAACAAAATAATTTGGAAAATTGTCGGATTTTAATGAAACTTTTAGGATTTATTCACAAATGAATTAAATTATTCATTAAATTATTTAAAAATATCTTGTAAAAATATTTTTTTTACATCTGTCACCCCACCCTCCATGTAAATTCATGAAATTTTAAGTATGTAACTAGATTTTGTTGTGATGATTGGTTATATTAGTTAAACACAGGACTCATTGGGGAATGTAAATCATCTATTATTTTTTTTAAATTAACTTTTGTTTACAAATGTTTTAATCGCTCAAAAATTAGCTGAAAAATTTAAACATTTTAGATTCCAGTCAATATAATTTCTGTTTGAAATACACCAAAATATTTTGCTTACTGGAAATAATAAATTTAATCATTTAGCTTTTAATTAAAACTAAAATAAATGTTTCAAGATAACTTTTTTATTTTAAAAATTCAATTCAAAAGTTAGTTATTGGAAGTGAGTGGAAGTACCTACATTAAAACTATGCCATTTTTAAATTAGATAAACTATAATTGATTTTATAAATAATATATATTAAGGATATCCTGAAGAAAAAACTTTTTTTCAATGAAAAATGAATTTTTATAAGAATTGTTTTCATTTTTTCTTTGCTAATTATGATGATTTTTAAAGTTTCAAATATCTTTTAAATTTCTTCCAGTAACTTGGCATCTTCAGTTATAAGTGTTGTTTTGAAACTTTGTCACCAAGTTGTTGTGGCCTGTTTGGGCTAGGAAGAAAGACACAGAGAAACAGGAAGGTAGGTTCAAACAGTGTATTAGAATAACAAGGACATATATACAAAGTAAAGTGGTAGTAATCACCAAAAAGAAGTGTAAGTCCGAATGGTATAGTTAGGCTGCGTCTTACCTGTCTCACGACTGCATCCTAGCTGCATTCCTGGAAGTCACTCAGGTTATTATTTATTGATGGAGGAAGAGTCCATTACTATATACACCATAACATTAAGTAAAGACTATATTTACAAATTGAAAGTTGAAAAGTTCAACAGTCAAATTTTAAAAATAATTTTTTTTTTAATGTTAAATTGCACATTTTTTTCCCAATGGGATGTCATAAGAGCCATATCATTAAAACGTCATATGTTTCAAGGGTTGTTTCTCTTCTGAAATGTTCAATTATGTTTCATAAATTTATGTCAATTCTAGCCAATCATACTTAGCTTGTCATGAATTTGCACATCTGGCTGTCATCACCTACGTCAAAGGTCAGAAAGATTACAGTTTTGTGATTAAGAAATACTTTTAATTCAAATAACATGCAATAAACAATTGATATTTGTTTCAAATCAGATTAATTTAACTTGAAATTGGCTAATTTTTCAAAAATAATGTGTCACAGATGTATATTATATTTTTGCAAGATTTTTAAAACCAAGAACTACGTTTTGCTTACAAATGTGTCGATTGCTAAAAAATGGCCGAAAAATTGAAAATCTTTTAAAAATCTCATAATTTTAGATTTCAGTCAACATAATCTCTGTTTGAAATACACCAGAGTATTTTGCTTACTAGAAATAGTAAATTTAATCATTTAACCTTCGATCAAAGCTAAAATTAAAGCTCCAAGAAAGCTTTTTATTTTTAAATGTTAAATTTAAATCTTAGGAATCAAAAATGAGTGAAGGTACCTAATTTAATTCTATTACTATAAGATGAAACATTGTCAATCCTTATTTATCTTTTATTAATATTTCCTTCATGTTAATGTCTGTAGCTTTTTATTTCAACAGTCGCTTAGACTGTTTATAATCTTTTGTTATTAAGTACTATAAAGGTAAATAGAATGCATAACAATCCTTACTTTGAAGGGGTTAAGATTGTAATATTCAGAAAGGCATCCATGAGAAGTTCTTAAAAAAAAAAGTCAAAGTGGAATTTTCTTCTTATATTAGAAAATGAGCAGAAATAAGGGGGTACAACTCCGTGAAAATAGCATTGCATGTCCGAGCTTTTTGTATATATTATTGTTCCTTAGTCATTTATTGCCCAGCCCAGAGATTGAACTCACAATTACCATGTCAATTAAATTCATGAACCAAAACTTTAATCAACTAGGCTATTTTCCCACAGGACATGTACTTGAATGTAACAAGTAATAAGCAAACAATCCGAATGGAAGATCTAGACATCTCTAGATAATTGTCAGTCAAATAAGGACAAAATTAACAATAAGAAGCCGACTAATCCCCAGGAATGGACAACAAAATGAGAACAGTATTTACTTATAGATTAAATATAGGATATAGTTTGAAATTCTCTGAATTAACGGGCACTTGAAGAAGGCCTTAGAGTAGAACGGCCAAAACATAGCAACATCGAAGGAGATATTACAAATTTAAATACTGATAACTCCTCATCCCAGAAATTCAGAAAATGAACCAATTTATTATTTATAAGCAGACTACGGTCCACATCTTGGTCGGTATTGTCACTCTGTTTTGGCTGTTGTTCTCTCCAGCCTTCATCAGATCTCTGTCGATCTTGGTAGACTTTAAAGAATTTCTAACTAAACCCTTTATTTAACTTATGGAGTTAAATTGTTCTCGTTCTGCTGACCATGTCTAGGGATATCTCATCTAGTTCTAATTTAATATTGCTCAGTTATTGTTTGCCCTGTTTCCAATGAGTTCATGTACACAATACCAGGCCTAGGGATTGAACTCAAAATTACTGTCATCAAATTCACAAAACAAAGCTTTAATTCACCAAGCTATTATCACCAGAGACACGTGCTTGGACTCTGTGGAAACAGAGGAAGTGATAACCAAGCAATACAAAATAAAATCTAGACACCCCTAGACATTGTCAGTGGAATAAGAACTATCTACCCTCACAGATTAAATAAAGGGTTCATTTTGAAATTCCCTCAAGGTTACCTGAATTAACATACACTTTAAGGTCAAAATGCACAATGGCTGAAATATTGTTGTTTCTTTTATTTTTTAATGGCATATCCACCTCAATGGGTTATTTAATGCTGACAAAATTTTTACAATAGATTGACATGAATAAAATATGTATTCTTTGTAAGACATCAGAGAGTTTTTGTCAAGAGTCAAACATTGCTGGTAATTTTTTTATTTTTATTTTCAAAAATGATTTTTATACTTATTGACACAAGTTTGCGGGTTAACTATTTGCCCATAGCTGGGACCCTAACAGGTACTGTTACCACAAGTCAGGGTAGACCTGGGAACAGCAGCAATTAACAGGTGGTTCTATGCGCCTCAAAACCTTCCAATCAGAGGCAATGCTACCAGATATATTTTATCATCATACCTAGTATCTGTAGTTGGAATATTTGTGATAATAACAACAAAGATAAGGATGTCGGTGATAACTCCACATCTCAGAAATTCAGACAAAAAGCCAGTTTAGTCTTTTGCATTTTTCAAGTGTATAACTCATCCAGTAATCATTTTTATTTTCTTTACTCATTCTTATAAAATTTCAGATCCAGTGACAAAGATTTTTTACCTATTCCTATTCGTAAAAATGAACTTGGTCATCAGTTCAGATTGAGTGAATTTTTTACAGCTTATCAACCTCTGCAGATGACTTAAAGCCAGAAAATATGTTTTTAGGGAGCAAACATTTTTTTATGATAATGATTTGGTTTGGTTCATTTTGTTTTATGGCAATGGGTTATTTAATGCCAACAAGATTTTCACAATAGATTCGTTTGTATAGAACATATATCCTTTGTAAGAAATCAGTTTGTAGATCAGGACTCATGATATATTTTTGTAAAGAGGGTTTTGTCCAGAGTCTGATGTATTACTGGTGTATATAATTGTTTCTTCAAAAATATATTGCTGTTAATACTTTTTTTTCTCCAAAAAAGTACTGATGGAATTTTCACTATAAAATTCTATTTTTATACTTTCATAGTGTTTTGACCCCAGTTTGATTATTTACCCCATAGTTGAGATCCCAACAAGTGCCACCACCTCAGGTCAAGGTATACCTGGAAACAACAGCAATTAAGAGGTGGTTCCATGCTCTTCAAAACTTTCCAATTAGAGGGATTGTTGTCGGCTGCCGTTCATTGTCAAACCTAGGGCCCAGAGATAGTTTATCATCATATAATTCATTGGTGGTGGAGGGCTACCCTCCTGCAGAGGTGCAGTCAGTGTATTTTGAAGCCCCAGCTGACAGAGGTTAATAATGATTTACTGATACAAGTCCTACAAATTAACCCACAGCTGGGAGGAAACTAGATGGATTTATACTTTTCCCAAGAGTATTTGCATGTAAAGGAATATAATGAATATGACTGGAATTAGAACACATCCTTCTGATTTCATCCATGCTTACAGCATCAGGTATTTCCAAACAGTCACACATCTAGGTAATGACCAGGATCAACATTGCTTAACTCTGGTGATCAAGAAGTAGTGTTTCAATGTGATATAGCTGTAAGCATTATCAAAAAACAAATAAATAAACTGAACAGAATAATTTATAGTGATCCTCTTAGTCCATACAACTGTATCTTTTTTCAGCTATGGAAGAGCCTCATATCTTTCTATTATTTCCTCTGAACCAAACATAAATCACCAGATTTAAAATTGTATCTGCTTATTCAGTCCTTTATCAAGCACACTGACAAGGCCTCTTGAAAGATAACTCTTTTGACTTCCTTACCGAATGAACTAGACACTTGAAGAAGGCCAAAGGATGAATCGACCAACAATATGATTAAATGATATTAATCTTTATAACTCCTGTAAAAGAACTGGTCCTACAAAAGGAGGCTAAAAATATCAAGGATTAAATATATGAACGGCAACAAAGTTTTAGAGAAAATGGAAATAAAAAGGACGCTTACACTTAGCACAAAAGAGAGAGAGTTGATATTTCTATGGCTCATAATGTGGAAAGATGGTTTAGAAAATTCGGCACACACAGGACATATTTAAGGTAACAGGGGACAGAGGAAACCAATGCATAACCTTGCCTAACAAGACTGAGTAAATGGATGGCAGAACAGATAGCAAAAAGAAAAAAATTATTAAGAGCTACCAATTCCAGGAAATGCTGGAGAACCATGATTGGCAATGTAATGACTACTATCTGAACCCACAATTACTATACCATATTTAATAGACGCATAGTCAAGTGGTTAGAATATTTGCTTTTTGACCATGAAATCCAGGTTTTAATCTAATCGGTCGATTTGTCAGGAAGGTGATTACGTGATGTTATCGGCCTGGTGAGAGGATCCCAGTAGGCGGCACCTTTAGAAAGTGTCTAAAATATCACAAAACAGGTTGACCAAGGCTTGTGAGGGAAATTGGGTAGATGGAACGACTTGGGAGTTGTCAATAGTTGTGCTTACACTAAGTCACAAGTCATCATGATCAAGGGCTTGAGCATACTGACCTTCTCCAAAATGCTGATCACGCCAGAGAATATGCTCTCTCTCAAAAACTGTAAATAAAGTCCGCTCAGAATAGATGCAATATAAACCACAGCTAGACTCTGTGGATGTTGAAAAAACACAAATGCGCCTGAATAGGCGTCTGCAATGGGGATTTGCTAACTGCCTTAGTAGACAGGCATACTTAGATATATATAAGCATGCGGCTGAGGTTAAAACATTTGCTTTCTGACCATGAAACTCAGGTTCAAATCTCACCATGGTTGATTTGATGTTATCAGTCTGGAGGAGGTGATCCCAGCATTTTGCATCTTTAGAAAGTGCCTGAAAACCATACTACAGGTTAACACAAGCCTTGTGAGTGAAATTGGGTAGACGACTTTTTTTGAGGAATCATCAATGTTTGTGCTAGCTCAAAGTCACAAGTTATCATGACTGAGGGTTTGAACATCCTGGCATTGTTCAAACTGTCGATCATGCTAGATAATTCCCTCTCCCCGAGAAACTCTAACTAAGGTCTGCTCAGCATAGTTCCACTATAAACTACTAGTTATCTCTGTGGGTGCTGAACAAGCATTAATGTGCCTGAGAAAGTGTCTGCAATTGGGATTAGCTAACTGCCCCAGTAGACAAGTATCCTCGAATATGAATGGCCAGCTATTATTATTGTTATTATATTTGGATGTACAAGTTGCTAGCCACCACTATACAACCAAAACTACAAACAAAAGATTTCATCTACTAGGCTATTGTCCCGAGGTCAAAACATTCTGATAACAACAAAGATGAAGATAACTGATCCTAGTCTATCTGAAAATCACTGCAAAAACACTTTCCCCTCCCCAAGTTATAGACAGAAGCACACAAATGCATGCTGGGATTTGTTCCTGAGCCAATAAAATAAGCCGGTTCTAAGTATCATTTGATTAAGTTTGGGTCTGTCTTGTCTTAATGTCAGTTCACTTGTCTGAACTTGCTAGGGTGTGTCAACCCCAATTCTTAGTTTGTGAAATTTTTGCCATATTACTTCAGCTTTGCCTTGCCCATATTGTTATTTTTACTTTATATTTTTTTTTTTTGCTCTGTTCCATATAGGGCGTGCGTTGTGGTTTAATGGATATCGACTGGGAATGACAAATCGGGGAGCCGAGTTCAAATTCCAGTTGAATTCTCTGCATTCACTTACGCACAAATACCTTTGGGAAAAGTATTAATCCGTTTCTTCCCCCCAATTATGGGTTAAATAACAAAACAGACTAGGTTCTATAACCTTGGCTGGCAACCAGTCTACTGCAGAAAGCAAAGGCAACCTTACTGCGGGATAATTTTCTGCCCAGTTAGTTATGTCTCTTTCGAGACATGATCACCCAAAGAGTGTATCATATATGGCACTCAATTAAGTGTTCCTTTTGTTGAGGAGTGGGGTTCTTGTTATTGCCTATTACAAACTTTGTCAATTCTGTTTGTTTGACAGCTCTGTTACTTATTTTGTATTTAAAAATGGCAACTAACTTCACAAGAATATTAGTCAGGATATATATGACTAGACAGAAAATTTTCCCAGAGTAGGTTGCCATTACTTTCTGCAGTAGCCTGGTTGCCAACTGAAGCTATAGAACCCAATTTGTCCTGCTATTCAGTAAATAACTGGAGGGAGAAGAGATGGATTAATACCTTTCACAAGGGTATTTGTGCGTAAGTGAATGCAACAAATTCAAATGGAATTTAAACTCAGCTCTGATTTCTCATTCCAAGCTAATAGCCATTACACTACACTACCACATTATTTATGGATACTCGTTGATAAATTATTATTTTGGAAATCTAATCAAATTTTGACGATTTTGATTATTAAATAGTCACAAGATTCTTTGGCTAGAATAAGACTGTCCTTTTAAGCAGTTAAAGTCCAAGAAGAAAGAATCAATACTTCAAAGATGGCCTTTGGAAATTCGCTTCCAAATTTTCTATGACAACTTCCATCCTGCAGCCAATCTTGCCACCTTACCTCCGCACCTTGTTGCCAGCCTTTCCTTGCACAATTACCTCAGACACCCCCACCCTTACGAATGTTAATTTCTTTTGCTTCTCTAATGACAGACCCCGTTCAGCAAAGATACTCTTCTGAAGATATCAACTTTCTTTTCTCTCTTCTTCCAGAAACACAAGTCCCCAAAGTTTACTCTCCGTTCCATTTGTTAGCGGATAATTACTGTTCGAGTATAAATATAGGCTTCTGATTTGAATCATCTACTTACAATGTAAATTGGAGTCTTTCTATTTTTAAGAACACTGTGTTACCTCAGCTGGGGCCTGCCACTTTCCAACCGTGACATTTCAGTCATTTATCTGTCGAGTCTGGTCTGTCATCAGAAGATGGTGTCTGCAAGAAGCCCTACCAATCACAGCTGATATGCAACAGAGCTAATTAGCCTGATAACCATTCCTTTACAAAGATGTCCGACTCTTAATTCCAGTTTCACTGTTTCTCCATTATTCCTTCGCATCTCACTGGCAAATTTTCTTTGTCAGAATCAAGCGTTATCTAATAAATTCAAAAATACCTTGTAGGTGGAAAGTTTAGTTGGCTGTATCTCATTCAGGACATGGCTCTTCACGACTTCCTATCCCTTTTATCACTAAGTATTATTTGATTGGATGTGCGGTGGAGTAATATGTAGCAGCTCAGATCAAGGAATCGGAGAGCTAGTTTGAATTCCAGTTTTCATTTTTTTTTTTTTTCCTCAATTGGAGTAGATAGACTAAACTATTGCCCGGTTCACACTCCACCCACGTCTATTGGACAGGTGTAGAGGCTCATCCCTTGTTCCCTGTTTAGGATGTGGTTTCCGGCTTTCTCTTTTCCCCTCTTTTCACTCTTTTCTTTCATTTTTTTTCCCCCTCAATTGGAGTAGATAGACTAAACTATCACCCGGTTTACACTCCACCCACGTCTATTGAACAGGTGTAGAGGCTCATCCCTTGTTGCCTGTTTAGGATGTGGTTCTCGGCTTTCTCTTTTCCAATCTTTTCATTCTTACGTAGCCCCCTGTGCTTCAGTGGCATTACCACCTTGCATGGGGTGATATGATTTTTAAAAAAAATACCCTTAGGAAAGGTATGAATCTATCTCTTTCTCCCAACTATGGGTAAATAGTTAGATACACTGTGTCCTATTGCTTTAGTTAGTTACTAGTCTATGAGAAGAAAAACTGAATTCAAAACCAGCCTGGAAATATTTGGACTTCATCAAGCTATCTTGCCTAAGACACACTACATTTACCTCAGTTGCAGTACATATAGTGCCCCTATAACCCTGATGGACTTGTGATCATGAATATTTGACCCCTGACTATACCTCCCCATTCTACCAAGCTCCTTTGGTAATTTACTCAGTATCTTCTACTTTTCTTGCTTTCAATAAGTCCTGTAAGATTCTCCAAACCCTCTTTCTTCAATACATGTCCCATAAATTTAAATTCTTTCTGATCCTAAGCAAACGTGTCTTTTTCATTCCCATTTTCTTTAAAACTTCCTCACTGCTTAAATATTCCATCTATGGAATTCTCAATATTTTTCTATAGAACTACATCACTATTACCTCAAATTTTCTCTTCATCTGTAAGGAACCATTTATCGTCAAATAAGAAAACTGATATTGCGTAACAGCTGAGCAATCTTATGTTCGGTTTTAGCAGATTTTTCTTGTTTCTTAATATTTTTCTGGAAGGCATCTTTTCACCATTCCAATATATCTTTGGAGTTCTGTTATATTTTCTATTGTCTGTTATGAGACTTTTCTGCACTGGCCTTATTTTAATGCCTCTAATTTGTAACTCAGATATTGAGTTATCCTTCTTGCTAACAACCTTTTTTTATTTTTAGTCTTTTATTCTGACCTTTTTTTTTTTTTTAAACCTACAGTTTTCTTTGTTTTACATCATATGTTGCTGAAGTTGTGTCCACCAATAATAAATACTGATAGTATTTAAAATCACTTTGTAGTACAGATTAAACCAGTGGTTCCCAACCTTTTTGGAGGCTATGACAACAGCTCTAATTCCATCACTCCCAGTAGAGCATCTGCTATCAACAACCGCTCGTCATCGCACTCTGTTCTGTACTGGTTCATTGTCATTGATTCTTTCGTAACTGTCTTTTTTTACAGGTTGGGGTGCTGACCCTACGCAAACCTCTTTATCCTCTAGATGAGGTGGTCCACCTCTAGAGCAGTTGCTAACCAAGGCTACAGAACCCAATCTGTCCTGCAATTTACCCATAGTGTGAGGAGGAAGAAGAGATGGATTCATATCTTTTCCAAGGCTATTAGCATGTAAATGAATGTAATGAATTCTACTAGAATTTGAACTTGGCTCTCAGAGTCCTCAACCCAACTCAACTGTGTCTCCATAAACCAGCAACTAAACATCTCTAAAATCTTGATACCCCACCTCTCTATGACATATAATTCTTATTATTTAACACATCACTCAATAAATCCCAGGCTTAAGGAATAAAAAAAAAACAACTTTTAAGCAAAATTCAACTTTATTCATCAACATAGTCTCCTTTTAGGGTGATACATTGATTCCAACACTTCTCTAACAATTCGATGCCATTTCTGTAGAACTTGGCCTCAAAATACGCCTCAGTTCCCACTATCACTTCATCATTGGAACAAAATTTCATTCCCTAGAGCATTCTTTTGAGACCTGCAAACAGCTAGTAGTCACTAGGAGCCAGATCTGGAGAATAGGGTGAATGCAGAAGCAACTCAAAGTGCGATTCATTTAGTTTTATCATCATTACGATCGACTTGTGACAGTGCAATGTCTTGGTGAAAGATCACTTTTTTCTTCTTCATTTGTGGATGTCTTTTGGTGATTTCTTCCTTCAAATGCCCTATTAATGCTATATAATATTGACTATTAATGGTTCTTCCTTTCTCAAAGCAATCAATGAACAAAATACCTTGAAAATCTCAAAATATGGAGGCCAAAACCTTGCCTTCTGGTGTTTGCATCTTTGGTCGCTTTGGACAGTTTTCACTTTCTCCTGTCCACTCAGTTGACTGCCGATTTGATTCCAAAGTGAAGTGGTAGACCCATGTTTCATCCATTGTCACATATTTATGCAAAAACTCCTTGTTGCATTGAAACAGTTGTAAACAATGCTCTGAATCGTCAATGTGTTGTTGTTTTTGATTGACTGTGAGCAAACACGGTATCCACTATGAACACAGCTTTCTCATTGACAAATATTCATGCAAAATGGTTAATACACTGCCTTCTGATATATTCAACTCCTCTGCTATTTCACACAACTTCAATTTACGATTGGCTAAAATTGAGTTTGTGGATGTTTTTGGTGTTTTTCGGGGCAACCTGAGCAAATGATTTTGGGCGACCTGAGCATTCAGTATCATTTGTGTCTGTACAACTGCATTTAAAGTCAGCATACCACCTCTTAAGCATTGCTTCTCATGGAACAGAATCCAAACAACCCTTATCAATCCATTGCTTTGCTTGAACAGTATTTTCCCCATCAGAAAGCAATGCTTTATCAACACACGAAATTCAGATTTTTCCATTGTTTTGAAAATTTGCAACAGTAGCTTCACTAAAATAACTGTAATTTGTAAACTAATAATCCGATTGGGCTGAATCTTGTCACTTGAAGGTTAGTACTTCATAAAAATTATATGGATTTTTTATTAGTAGCTCCATCAATATGTCAGGCCCAGGACTTATTGAGCGATGTGTTAAAAGTGGACTCCTATACACATGGACGAAGCCTAAAAGGCCATTAACAACTTAAGAACTTGAGACTGTATATATGCAATAGTATTATTGAATTTTACAATATTTATAAAAATATTGTGTTACTAATGTATATATAGATATATATATATATATAGAACATATGTAGTTACACATGTACATACATATATAGATACATAAACACAAATATTTTAATGTATGCATATTGTATACGCATCATATGTATTAACTTGTGCACACACACACACACACACAGACTCATACACACTGGAAAAAATTCACTGTTATTTCTCGAATCCCTCCCACACACACTTTAAAAATTAATTTTCACCCCTGTGAACCACATTAGGAACCACATTGGGAACCACAGTTTAAAATAATGCCTTTCATTTATGATAAAAAATATCACTTCAGCATTTTCACCTTACTACTTTTTTAACTACCTTCCCCCTTTGATGATATTTTTTTTTTTAAAAAAAGTGATGATTAGAATTGTAATAAAATCTAAACATATGAAAATGAAATTTATACATTTTCTCTAATAAATAATAAGTGTTTACATATAGTTCATTCGCATATTTTAATAATTTATTAAATATTGACAAATTTATGAATAAAAAATATTTATTTCTTTAGGAATTGGTAAATGAGAAATATTGCATTGCATTTAGGGCAGTGGAATAGCAAAAGATGTGTTCAAAAGACTAAGTAAAGTATTAGGAAATGGGAAAATTTCATTAGAAACAAAGAAAATAGTACTGAACTGTTATGTAATATTAGTAGTCCTATATGGCAGTGAATTCTGGACGATTTCCTCGCAGATGAAGAAGAGACTTGAAGCAACAGAAATGTACTTCTACAGAGGGATGCTGAGAATGTGAGAAACAGCAAAGTTCTAGAGACAATAGAAACAAATAGGACACTTATACTTGTTGTGGTACAGCGGATGTGCGTTGTGGTACAGTGGATATCGGCTCGGAACGAAAAACCGGGGAGCCGAGTTCAAATTCCAATTGAATCCATTGTATTCACTTATGCGCAAATACCCTTGGGAAAGGTATTAATCCGTCTATTCCTTCCAGTTATGGGTTAAATAGCAGGATAGATTGGGTTCTATAGCCTTGGTCGGCAACCAGTCTACCACAGAAAGCAATGGCAACCTACTGTGGGATAATCTTCTGCCCAGTCAGTTAAGTCTCGAAAGAGACATGATCGCCCAAGCGTGTATTATGTATGGCACTTAACTGACTGATGCTTGACATCTGTTCATTGTGGTGTAATGGACATGGAATGAGAAACTATAGGGCTGAGTTTGAAGTCCAGTTGAATTAATTCACTTACGTACAAATACCATTGGGCAAGGTATTAATTCATCTCTTCTCCCTCCAGTTATGGTTTGAATAGCAGGATAAATTGGGTTCTCTTGGGTGATAATTAGTCTACTACAGAAAGAAATGGCAACCTGCTTCAGGAAAATCTTCTGCCTAGTCAATCATGGATCAAAAGAGACTTTATCACAAAGTGTGTATCATGTACGACACAACTTAATGAACTAGATCAAAGAATTGAATAGCAGGATAAATTGGGTTCTATAGCCTTGGTTGGCAACCAGTCTACCACAGAAAGAAATGGCAAGTTACCTGCCTAGTCAATCATAGATCAAAAGAAACTTGATGGCCCAAGCATGTATCATGTACGGCACTTAACTGAATGATTTGAATCAAAGAATTAAATAGCAGGACAGATTGGATTTTATAGCCTTGGTTGGCAACCAGTCTACTGCAGAAAAATGAAAACCTACCTCAGGAAAATCTTCTGCCTAGACAATCATAGATTGAAAGAGACATGATCACTTATTTATGGCACTTAAATGACTGATATGTAATATTAAGAAAAAAATTTAAATTTCTAGGGCACAGAGACATAATGAGAAAAGAGGACTTGGAAAATTTGATACTAACAGGACAGACTGAAAGCAACGCATAATCTACCAAGCAAGCATGAGTAAATGGATAGCAAAACAAGATTTAGGAAAGAGAAGAAAAAGAATAAATTTATTAAGAGCTATGATGAACGGAAAATTGTGTAGAGCCAGGATTGCCAACATTTAACATATGCAATATTTGCAGTAAAAGAATGCCTAAAATTTAGTTTAGAAAGTACTGCATTCGAAAGAGAGGATTTCTTTTATCCGACCACTCATTTATCTTAATAAATTTAATAACTTAGAGGTGGGGGGGTGCTGAAAGTTTTTCTAGGTGTTTGTTCAACTGTACAAATTTCAGTAAATGGGTCAAGGCCGAGAACTTTTCAACACCCCCTCATCCATGTACTGTAAAGACTACCAAGAAAAAAAATCAACAAGCTGAAATTATTTTATCACAGCATGCCGTGTAAACTTGTCTGTTATTTAAAAACCGAAGACGATATCAGCAGCCATCAGATTTTGTATTTTGTGACAAATATTTCATGGCTGCTAAGAACAAGGATGTGGTGTTGGGGTTTATTTTTTTACAAGTTCATTAGAAGTAGAACAAATAAATTGAATCTAGAGCTGCATCTACTGCTAGGAAGGTTGGGTCACTGTGTCGGGCCAAAATATTTTTATCATCAGAATCCATCTTGCATTTTTATAAATCTACCATTTGTCCATGCATTGAATACTGTTATCGTATCTGGTTGGTTTCTCATGCTACTCGTCTCAAGGGTCTTGAAAAAATCAAAACAAACATCTGCAATGTAATCGATCCTGACTTGGTATCTTGACTTCAGTCACTTTCTCACCAACGTGATGTGACTTTCCTTTGTCTTCTCTAGAAATATTTTCACGGCAACTGTTCTGATGAACTTTTTTTCCCCTGGTGCCCAACTGTACAAATTTTAAAATGTTTGTGGTGCAATGGATATTGGCTTGAAACAGGAAATTCGAGAGCCAAGATTGAATTTATAGCATTCACTTATGTGCAAATACCCTTGGGATAAGATATTAATGCATCTCTTTTCTCTAGCTATAGGTCAAATAAGAGGGCAGATTGGATTCTATAGCCTTGGTTGTGTTATGTCGCCAAGTATAAATGAATAACTCAACAACAGAATCAGAATATAAGTTGTATTCCGTGGAAAGATGGTTAGTATGTACAGAAGTGATAAGTAATATCTACAATAGAAAGATACAAGAGTCCAATCCGTCGTAAGACGTGTGTATACGTGATTACTTCCGGTCCGCCACCAGAAGTGTGACTAACTCTTCACTGACTCGCACTGACTCTTCAGTAACTCATTAGAGACTCTCAAGTGACTCTCTACGACTCTCTCGTAGAGAATCCACCATTGCTATATATAGCAATGGGAACAGTTTATTTGTAGTCAAATAGGAGCGGTGCCCTAACACCTCCCTCCTAAGACTTTTGCTTCAATCGTATTTTTTCTTTTTCGGGTTTACCGACAACTGGTGTGTTAATTTCCTTTTGTGGGTGGATTTCCTGGTACTACCTTCTTGTACCTGAGGCATTTGTAACTCGAAAGTATCAAAAAGATCCTCCACATTTTCATCCATCTCTTCAGGCGCAACAGTTGTCTCTTCTGAAAATCTTTTTCTTAATTGATTAACATGCCTTCTATGTTCAAATTTCGGTCCTTGCACCACATAGAGCATGTTCCCTATACGTCCTTTAATTTTGCCTTTCATCCAGGATGTAGTGTTGTTTTCATAGTTCTTGAAAAACACTTTTTCATTCACCACAAATTTTCTTTTGGGTGTGCTTACATTAGGTGTATCAGCTTTCTTTGATGGAATTAGCTTATCAAAGGTTGGCAACCAGTCTGCTGCAGAAAGTAATGGCAACCTACTGCAGGAAAATTTTATGCCCAGTCAGTCACGTCTCTTTTGAGACATGATCATCCAAGCGTGTTTCACGTATGGCACTTAACTGACTAGATTAGCATTTAGGTCCAACCCATTAAATGTTGAAATAGCTAAATGCAATTGCCACTTCTATTCTAACAGTTTCTTTTCTTGCACTTCCCACCTGTGGAACTCCCTTCCATTTACTTGTTACCCTGATAATGACAATCTTCAAAAATTTAAATGCAACATCATTCACCATCTTCTGTCATTTTAATGCTGTTCATCATATTATTCTTCACTGATAGCATGACTTGGAGTTTATATGTAACGTTTAACTCTTTTATATAATGTCACTTTGAAATAATTCTAATGCTAGTAAACTAAAAAAATGCCTGGGTGTAGCCAACAAAATCTTATCTACCATACTGACAACACCCAGCCCTTAATAATGACTGAGTCAATTGAAAGTACTTGAACAAAACAAAAGGACATGACTTTTGAACAGTTTATCCCTAACTTTGATTACAGTATACAACATATTTGAAAACTAGAAAAATGCAATACAAAATTAAATAGACAGATTTTATCAATTAATTTTAACTTGTTTGAATATATACTTTTCTATTTGTTTTTTTTTTTTAATCAATTCACCCAAGCAAGGAAACAATGCCACTAAGATGCAATGGGCTAGTGAAAATGAAAGAAAATGACTTGAGAAACCCAATCTGAAACAGGGAACACAGGAGAAACCTCTATTCTGGTTCAAAACACTGGGGTGGAGTATGAACCAAATGATTTTAAAAGAGGTTTTTAATCCACAAAAAAAAAAAAATAAATAAATAAAAAAAGAAATAAAAAAGAAGTAATGTTTATGTTTACCCATCCATACCAATTTTTCAAAACGGACACTTATCTTGGACACTCCTTTGAGCTATCACTCTTTTTTCTGCTTCCAGATGGAATATGTTATCAATCTGACAATTCAAAATAATATCTCTTGTTTATTAAGCCATTCATTGATTTTGATTGATCTGTTTCCTACAGCTTATTTCAGGTTATTTAAAGCCAGAAAATAGTTTTAGATAATAAGAATTTTTATAGAGGTAATAATGATTCAGTGATACGAGTCTTACTAATTAACCAATATCTGAGGACAGAGGAAGTGGATTCATATCAAGATTGGAAAAAAAAAAAAAAAAAAGTAATCAAAGCACTAATAATAATAAAGTAAATCCAATACTTAATAACATCAACTACGAACATGACCACAATATGCTGGTCATGTTTGGAAAATAAATAAAAAACATTCCTACAACTTTAGATACATAAAAAATGCATATATTCAGTTAAAAATAAAAATCATCTAAACTTATTTATAAATGGAACTTTGTCTCTGTGTGTGTGTGTGTGTGTCTGTTACCTATAGACTCTGAAACGGCTGAACCGATTTTTTTGAAAATTTGCACAGTTGTACTATAAGCGTCTGTGAGTGTTCTTAGCTAGGTTTTGTGTCATGGTACCCCCGATAAATATCGAAAATCGATAATCAAAAAAAATCGGGTTATGGAAGGAGTGGTCTGATTTTAATCAGATTTGATACACTCATAGACAAAGATATAAGAAATGATATTCAGAAGTTTCAAGGTTGCAGTTCTTACAATAGTGCAGAAAATCAATAATATACATATATATATATATATATATATATATATATATATATATATAAAAGGCAAGATGTTTGTGTGTGTGTCTGTTTGTCTGTATGTCCTTTATACAAATCCACAATTTTTATCCAATTCTCACCAAACTTCACAAAAATATTCTTTAGGCTGAGTCTGAGCTCCAGGACCATGAATTAGTTTTAAAGCTTTCATTACACCTGAGCAACACCGGGCTATACTGCTAGTTCTTGATAATTGCTAAAAGAAAAACCGAAAATGCTCAGCTATGTAGAATATTTGGACAATTTTACACAATATGTCCAGGAAAAGAAAACCGTAACAGAAATAGGAAAAAATGGAAAACAAAATCTGTGTGCTAAAACGAAGTTCAATTGTAGCAACAAAAACAGGGTGCAAAATCCAACCTTCCCACACAAGAGCAAAAATTGCACTTTTGCTCACTAGCTAAAAAATCATGCTTTTCTTTCAAAGCTCCAAAAATCTCTTTCCTCCCAGTAAACAAAAACAACAGCTTTTATTCACTGAGCAAATTTTCTGATTGGCCATGCCAGACACGAAGTGAAGAAAATTAGCATAACTTCTGATATTCATAGCAGTTCTTTTTGTGCTAACAATTCTGTAATTTTTTCTTCGGCAGACCACAAACTCTTTTTTCAAAGCAGACAATTTTCTCTTTTGTTACAAAAACATTTATACGAACAAGAAAAATTAAATAAAAAGCTTAATTGCATTGCATTGTCAGTCATCTTTAATGAGATTTGTGCGTGTGAAAGAGAGAGACATCCACAATCAACACATCTTTCCACAATTCTGAGCACACTTTCCCCACAAAGATACTAAATTTTAAACACCTGTAGATATATACATATGTAAGGGATCTTTACGTAGCAAACATTCACCCAAACAGGTTTCATTATATTCAACAGGCAAAGTCTGTCTATTTAATTTCTTTGTGTGTTTTGTCAGTTCTCAAATAAGATGTTGCATACTTGGATCAGAATTGCACAAAAATTGAATAAAAGTTCATGTTCTTTTTTTTTCAGTATTTTGCTTATTGGAAATTTTAAATTTAATCTATTAGCTTGAAATAAAAACTAAAATAAATGCTTCAATAAAGATTTTTTTATTTTTTAAATTTAATTTTAAACTTTATTTATTCCATTTTCTGTGGAGGTCCCTAATATAAAGGTTCATAAAAACAATGGTCAGTCTTTATTATTTAGGGGAAGTTCTGTTTCTTTTGTTTGCATGTGTGGTTTGGGCTTAAATTAGCAACTTTATAACTTCTGTAAATTGCAGTATAAAAGCAAGGATTTTTTCAAAGTCCCAGAAAAAATGAAAATGAAACTGAAAGACAAAGACAAATTAAAGAAAAATTATTCTAAAGATTAAATTTAATATTTCTTTTAAGCAAAATAATTTGCTGTATTTCAAACTGAATTTAAATTGATTGAAATAATTTTTATTTCTTTTTGTTATTATCAGCATAAACATTAAACTTGACCAGACCGACAAATCTCTTAACACAATGTAATTTTCTTTATTAAAAAATCTTTCAAAAATAAAATATAGTTTACTGAAACTTTGAGGTAGATTGTCTGATTTAAAGTTTAATTAATCTGATTTTAAACAAATATTACCTTGTAGTTTAAAATATTGCAGAAAAGTATTCTTTAATATGGAGATAAGTGTCTTTATGAGATTTTTACAACTCTCTCGATAAACTTATGCTTGGGAAGTTTTTCCAAGAAGAACATAACTGTATTAATTGGTGGATATAACAACAGACAAGTATGACAATTTTCAGGTATAACAACTGATGGGTATAACATGAATTTTTTTATATATAAATTTCTTTAACTACCCAGTAATCTCATACAGAAGGTAGCAGAAGAGAGTGACAAGAAAGGACTACAAATAAACTGCGAGAAAACCGAATGCATGGTCATCAGCAAAAAAAACAGCCCGAAATGCCGAATACAGGCGGGGGATACTAAAATCAAACGGGTACAAAAATTTAAATACCTGGGAAGTGTTCTAACAGAAGATAGAAGGTGCAACACAGGAATCCAAAGGCGAATTGGCATGGTGAAGGACACATTCCAGAAGCTGAGTAGAGTATTAAGAGACAGGAAAATTTCACTATAAACAAAAAAGAGAGTACTGGATTGCAACGTGATATCAGTTCTTCAATATGGCAGTGAATGCTGGACAATATCATCAAAGATGAAGGAAAAACTTGAGGCAACTGAAATGTGGTTCTACAGAAGGATGCTGCAGATATTAAGGACCGAGCATATGAGCAATGATGAGGTTTTGGAAACGAAAAAGAAATTAATACTGAGCATCAGGAAGAGACACCTGAAATTTCTGGGACATGAAATGAGGAAGGAGGACTTGGAGAACCTGATACTAACAGGCCAGATAGAGGGAAGGAGAGACAGAGGAAAACAGTGTGTAACATACTTGACTGGTCTGTGTGGGTGGCTGACGGAATGGAGGTTGCACGGTGTAATGGGAAAGCATGCTGAAAGCCACCAGGGATAGGGAGACGTAGAAAGCCATGATTGCCTACATCCTGAAGGGACAGGCACATAGAAGAAGAATCTTAAAAATTTATGAAAATATTTTAAGTAATTTGATATTTTATTGAACTTCAGGTATTTTGGCTTTATACTCATACTTACAAAGGCATTTATTGAGGAAAGGTTAGAGAATTACCAATAAATTTTAAATTTACTATAGTTACTGCTCTTTTTTGTAAGTTTGGAACATTTTTTGATCAGGTATGCCCATTTTTCAGCTAATCTTTGGTCTTACCAACTTTAAAGTATAATAGAAAGTTTTTAAGCTAAATTATTTGTGAATTTACAAAGACAATTTAGCAATGTGCACTACTGTAGTTGTCCTGGGTTGTCCGGAATGTTCACGCTGATTTTAAGGGAAATTAAAACACAAAATAAAATTATGCTATTAAATATTTATTCAACTAAATATCAACCATTTTGTTGCACAACTTTTCTTCATTTTTCCTTCAACTTAAAGATTTCCACTTCACAGAAAATTTTGGTGATTTCTTGGCAAAGATCTCAATTAGGGTTTGTTTTTTTTATATCGTTAAAAGAATTAATTTTTTTACCACTGAGATTATTTTGCCAGGACCTAAATAAATCAGAATCCAAAGGAGCAATATGTGGTAAAGCATCCCAGCCAAGCTGCTACATTTTTTTCATGTCACCAAATAAACGTGAGTTCTGGCATTATCTAGAAAACATCTGGAAAACAACAGCTTTTACTGTTCACAAATTCTGGGTGTTTTTTTTTAATTGCTGCTTTTAATTTGCCCAGTTGCAAGCAGTACTTTTCAGAATCAATTGATTGGATACTTGACAGAAGTTCATAGTACAGGATTTCTTTCCAATCACACCAGTTGCACTGCATGACTTTCTTAGGATGAAGACCTTCTTGGTAGTCTAAACTTCATTATGTTGATTATCCCAGGATCTTTTTCACTGAATATTGTTGTAAACAATCCATTTCTCATCACCTGTCATAATTAGTTTAAAAAGGGTGCATTTTAATTGTGTTTGTACAGCAAATTGTAGATAGAAATGCAATCCAAAAGATTCTTTTCACTTAAATCATGTGGTACTCAAACATAGTAGGGATTTGAGTACTCAAGCTTTACTACATGCTCATGGATGGTGGATTTTGATAAATTTAGTGTTTCTGCCAATTCCTGCGTTGCATAATGTGGGTTATTTTCAATTTGGTCATCATCTATAATGGGGGCGGGGTACCTGCCTGAGTGTTCATCATCAATAATGCTGCAATCACCAACTTTAAACTTAGCAAACCACTTTCGTATAGTTCTGTCAGGTAAAGCACCTTCATTGTACACAGAATGTTACTTCTTTGTTGCTTGTAATGAATTCTTGCCTTTATGGTAATAAAAAAGCATCAAATGTCTAAAATTCACCTTATAATTTTCCATTTTGAAAGGGATGCAAAATTGACACAAAATAAGTCATTTAAATTTTCTTTCTCAAGAGATAGTTTGGAGTTTGCACAAATTAGAAATTTAAGCATTATCATATCTGTCAATAAATTTCATGTGTTCTAACATCTTGGAACATGAATGACCAAAAATCAGCATGAACTTTTTGGACAACAACTCAATACAGTAGTTGGAAAACACGTATGTACTTATTCAATGCTTGTTGAGTGCTCTATATGTGGAAGTAGTTACCATAATTTTCAGATTCCAAGACACTACAGCTTGGAAGACATACTCGAATATGTGAAAAAAATTTCTAAGAAAAAAAAAAGTTATTCTCACTCAACAACACATTCACCATGCGTTCCTCACGTACTGGCACTACGTATTGTTTGCATTAATCACTTGTCTGACTTTGTTTGTATGGCAATGACATACTAGTTGGTGTTTAGTAAATATACATCTTTCATTGTCCAAGGGTGATTTTATTTTCATAAAATGAATTTAAAATTTTTTTAAATATGCATGTAAAAATATAAAACAATCAAAAAGATTTTATTCATCCTCAAATAACCAAATCTCGTCACTGCTGGATTCATGTAAAAGCTCTAAACTATCATCTGCAGAGTCATCACTTCTGTCAGTCATGTGTAACAAATGATCCTCACTACCATCCATGTCATGGTGGTAACCATATATTTGTCTTGGTAGACCCACATGTATTTTTCAGGCAAAAAAAAAAAAAATGCATCTTGTAAGCCAGAAAATGTGGTAAATACTAAACATCAAATCTCTTGGCATATGGATCCGTTATAACAAATTTAGTAAAAGAAAAGGTAATTCAACTTAGAATAGACTATGTCAGAGGTAGTTTTTGCCCAATACCGCAAGTTTCTAGAAAACCAAAACATTAACCTGAAAACTGAAATCATGTTTTTAAATAGCCTCATTACATCAAGAATTTCATTTGGATAACATGCATGATGCTAAAACCATTCAGAAATATCTAAACTCTTTCTAAATGGTAAAGAAAAGGCTTTTGATTGAGTGAAACCTGAAAATTTTGGCAAAGAGTTTCTCTCTTTGAACATCATCGACCAGCTCTAAAGATTCACAAACAAGGAACTATACTAAATAACGGAAATCACATCACTTGAAGACTACCAACAGCAGCAACAAATAAAATGGATAACACATGTAACTCAGGGAGAAAATAAGATGTTGACATTCTATACTACTTCATGTCATCAGTTCCCAAGTAAATATTTAGATGATAATACCATTTACTCCTGTTGCAATAGCAAATCCTTCAGAGCCGACAAAATAAATCTGACTATTGCTGTTTCTAAAGACCTCTAATCTGTGATTAAGTTGGGCAAGAAACAGCTTGTAAATTTTAACATCACCAAAACAAATCTCTTCTCATTTAAGCACCCTTTGCTGCTTATCAGTGTGGCTGACACCTGACTCATGGAGAGCAACACACTCTGACTTTTTGGCCTCACATTTTCATTTGATTTCAAACAGAGCAACTACATTGAATCAAAATTGTGTCACTGTGTTGTACCAGAAAATTTTTCCTGTCAGAGTCCATCTTGCATATTTATAAATCTATCATTTGCCTGTGCATTGTATACTGCTACAATATCTGGTTTGAAACTCCTGCTATTTATATTGAGGGTTTTGACAAAATTTAAAGAAGGGTCATCAATCCTGACCTGACATCTTGACTTCAGTCCCTTTCTCATTGATGTGACATGGGTTACTTCTCTCTTTTATAAAAGTTTTTTTTTTTATGGCAACTGCTCTAACGACAGCTTTTTTCCCCTCTTGATACATTGACTACATAAATTTAAGAACCTTACTAGATTGGTATCAAGGTCCTGCTCGTTTACTGTTGAAATAGCTAAATGCAACTGTAACTTCTACTTCAATAGTTTCTTTTCTCACACCTTCCACTTGTGGAACACCCTTCCATTTACATTGCTTCCATGATAAATACAATCTTCAAAAATTTAAATGTAATGTCAATTGCCATCTTCTGTCTTATTGAATACAGTTCATATTTTGTCCCTTGTTCAATCTTCTCTATACTCATTTTCCCCCACATTCATTCTCTGTAACCCCCTGCATACTAGTGCCATTTCCACCTTGCTTGGAGTAAAATGTTGTAAAAAAAAAAAAAGAAAAAAAAAGAGAGATTAGGAAGTAAAGCCATGTAAATACTGGAAAGAGCATAACATCTACTGGACTGAAGAAATCTAATTTTCTGAAAATTGTTTTAAGAGAAAGATTTTATACATTTCAACTGAAAGCAATACTGGCTGCTTAGTCAATGAATGTCAAATGTTTTCTCATAAGGAAACATCCATTAGCATATTACCAGAGTAAGCTAACCATAATAAAATAGGTATCTCCTTATTGAAATCCACAAACACTTCTTGCATTCCAAATACTAAATTGTCATGAAAACTATCTTTTTTGTCACAATTTTGATACGTTTTTACAAATACCTTTAATCAGAAAATCAAGAATTTTCAAATTCTTATGTTGATGAGAATTAACTAGACAATCCTGTCAAATTTTAAGTGAGTAGACAGCATAATTAATTTACCCTCCCAACTTTAAATCTTAAATTTTTTTATCTTGCTGTTCATAAAGTCACAAACAACTGTCGGCAAGACAGGTACTTTAACAACAAGTGACTCTAATCACCCCAATTATTTGTGTCCATTTGTCGATGAGATAATCTAACTTTACCCCCCAAGAGGACACTTTTGCTGAATCTAGGTAGGTGACAATATTTACAGACTTGATTTTCAGCATTCACTGCATAATACTTTCACTATCTTCTTTTTCTAGGTGGTGTGTCCCCTCAAGACATTGGCAATCATGGCTTTCCAAAATCTCCTGTTCTTTGTAGCTCTCAGTAAACTTTGTCTTTTTGCTATCTCTCTCAACCATTCACATAAGTTCGTTAGGTAGGTGATACACTATTTTCCTCTGTCCCTTGGCACTCAGTGGACATATTGAAAACAAAAAAATGAATAAAAAGAACAAATTTCTTAAAGTGCAATAAAACTTACTTTGTGCATGAAAATAAATTAATAAGACCATTTAAGGTGATTTTATAGAAATATTTCAAGAGCAAAATGTGAGCAATGATGAGATTTTAGAAAGGATGGAAATGAAAAGGAAATTAATACTGAGCATCAGGAAGAGACAGCTGAAGTTCTTGGGACATGTAATGAGGAAGGAAGGCTTAGAAAATCTGATACTCATAGATCAGAAGGAAAAAGAGACAGGGGAAAGCAGCAGATAACATATTGAAGGGCCTGAGCAGGTGGATGGCAAAGCAGAGTTTGGGTGGGGTAACAGGAGAAAGTGTTCTAAGAGCCACCAGGGATAGGAAGGTGTGGAAAGCCATGATCACCTACATCTTGAAAGAACATAGAAGAAGAAGAATAGAAATATTTAGATAAAAATAAAGCAATTTTTAAAAAAATTATTATAAAATTTAATATATATCTATAAAAGTGACAGGGGTGGACATTGTGTTAGTATTTGTCAGTTTGATAGATTCGACTTAGTGTCTGCATTTTGCAATCTAGCTCAATGGGAGTTGTGCTCAGATGTAGATCAAAATTTTAGATTGTTAACGACACCTTGAAATTTTTCAGAAAGCCAAAATTAGGGGTAGAAAAATATATATTATCACTCCACAAAGTCAGGGATCAGTTTATTTAGTGATTATAATATAGAATCGATCACTCCACTTTATATTATCTATATATGTTGCCCCTCTCCCTCCCACCCAATCCAAAAGTAGAAATTCTACATTGTTATCTATATCTATAAAAGTGACGAGGGTGGACGTTGTGTAAGTATTTGCTATGTAAATTCATCATATGTTTTTTATTCTTATTATTCTTTAAACTACCCGAGTGAAACCAGGCTAGACTGCTAGTATATATATCCAAATGAATAAGGAACGAAGAAAATATTTGCAATGTTCAAAACATTAATTTAAAACAATGCTCAATATAAAAATAGAGCAATGAATATTTATTATAAATTATACTTTAAAACATGTACAAACTGCAATCTACATAAAAAACTGTACATTTTGTTTTGACATTGAAAGAACAATGTCTCATCAGGTAGTTAATAATGATGGTAATAAGCATTATTTTTTAAAAGAAAATTTATGAAAATTCACTTCCTTTTATTGGCAAAATTTTTCGTACGAGGTAAAGAGGATAGGAAAGATGAGAAAACAAAAAGAGAAATGAAAAAAAGGGGAAAGAGAAGGACACAGAGGAAATAAAAAAAAAAACAAGCGGAAAACAAGAGAGAAAGAAAGAAACAAACAAGAGGAAAGAGCCAATGAAAAACGACTCAAGGAGAAATAGACCCCAAATTTTGATAGGAAGTAAAGTATAAGCATATACAGACATCGGTCACATGATGTCTGGGCTTAACAAAGAGGAAAAAAAGTGAGAAAATGCACAGAGGTGAGAAGAAAGTGGTTGGGGAGACAACAGAAGTTGCAAAGAAATAGAAATTTCAAACTTTGGCAGAGCAGAGGATATTTTAAAATACAAGACGAAGATATAAATTCACTAGTGTTAATATAATAGATTAGGGGAAAAAATGTTAAATTAAATTAAAAAATAATAAAAATTAAAGAAAAAATTAATGTTAAAAATAAAAATAAAAATTAAATCTAAATTTAAAACATTAAATAAATCACAATTTGTAATAGAAAATAAAGATAAAAATAGAGATAAAATAATATAAAAAAGATCAGATAGTTAAAGAAGATAGATTAATACTGTAAAAAGTTTATAATTGCTGGAGATTCAAACATTACATTTTATAATTCTAGCAGGATTGTATGGTTAATTCTTTAATATGTTTACAATTTACTGTAGTTTAATGCCTCTGTTTCAGTAATATGTCACTCTTCATGTCTTTAATAATTTCCATTTTTTTCTTGTAGACAATGGAAACATGGTTCATTTACCGATCTAGAGATTTTAGCCTGTTTGAGAATTATCCATTTAACTGTTGGTTGGTTGGTTGGCTGGTTGGTTCATTTAACCAGCATGTTGAATCCATTGTATTCACTTATGTGCAAATACCCTTGGGAAAGGTATTAATCAGTCTCTTCCTTCCAGTTATGGGTTAAATAATAGGACAGATTGGGTTCTATAGCCTTGGTCGGCAACCAGTCTACCGCAGAAAGCAATGGCAACCTACTGCGGGATAATCTTCAGCCCAGTCAGTCATGTCTCGAAAGAGACATGATCACCCAAGCGTGTATCACGTATGGCACTTAACTGACTGACTGATCAACCTTCATTAGATCATGTAATGCTGAAAATCGTTTTGATTTGTTTTATTTAGTTCATTTGTTTTATTGTTTTTGTTTGTTTATATTTTCATTCAAAAAAGTTTTGTTGGTAACATTTTTCATTCAAAAAAGTTTTGTTGAATATTTTTATAGCATTTTGAACCCAGTTTGGAGGTCAACTATTTACCCATAGCTGGGACCCTAACAGGTGCTACCACTCTGGGTCAGGGTGGATCTGGGAACAACAGCAATTAAGAGGTGGTTCCATGCTCCTCACAACCTCCCAATCAGAGACCTTGCTGCCAGATGCAGTTTACTGTCATACCCAGGACCATTGACTTTAGGTGTTTTAGTTTTTCTAAACTGTTAGAGCAACTTTGAGTTTTAGCATGTTCCTATTGAAAGTTTTGCTTAAACGATTATTGTTGGGGACAAGTTTATCAATTAATTTAAGAAATTTATGTCCAGTTTAAAATTAAATGGAGGGTTATAAAATATGATTTTTCTGTTTCTATTTTTCTTTCTGGAGCCACTATATTTTTTCCATAAAATTATTCTCAGAAGATTGGTAACCACTATCCCTAAGAATTTTATCATAAATTGTTTTATGTTTATCGAATATTTCTTTGTTAGATGAGTGTATATTAATGTGACGTTTAACCGATGATGGAATATGTTTGATAATGGATAGTGGATGATTAGAGCCAGGGTTTATATAAATTGGGTTAGCAATATTTTTCATGTAAGGTTGAAAATTATTAGAAACTAAGTCTAGCATTATGTCTAAGAAGTCAACTTGTTTTATATTAGGATTAATAACTATGCTACCAAAAGATTTAAAAACTCTATGAATTAATTTTCTAAGTCTATCAACCTTACCCCGGGTGGATCCATTTATCATCTTCATAAAGTCCTATATTATTTAAATCAATTTTTTTAGATGCTGTGAGGTTGTACAGAAGAAATAATCGAACTAAATCTGAAGATAAATCAAAATTATCAGTTGAATTTTTAGTCCATTGTTAATAATTGTGGATAAGAACTGATTTTCTGCAGTCCAAAATTATGTTAATTTCCTCTTTAGAAATGTCTGAATAAAATTCAGTGAATTCAAGGGCCAGATGGAAAAGGTTTTTAGATATACATATATATGTAGGTTTCATTAAAAATGATAGACAAGGTATTATCATTAATTTTTTTATATAATTTTTCATGATTTTTTTATATAATTTTAGTTGAGTACCATATCAAATTTTTTTCTTCGTAGCGTAATCAATAGCAACCACAAACATGGACAAAACAACGATGTTAATATTTTTGACAAAAATCAAATGCACAATAACTACAGACAGGACGAATCTTCACTTCACAATATCATCCGAAATTATGCAATACCGACCAATTCAAAAAAGAAAAATAAATTATCTCTTATAAAAAATTAAAAACTGTCAACCTCATTATCAATAATAATAATTGACCTGCAAAATCTAAACTGCAGAGAACCAGTGTCGTTCACAAATTTCTATGTCCTTCAAAGAACTGTGTTCCTCAGGTATCAAAATCAGTAAACAATTACCTTGGCTATACCACCACAAAATTGACAAGAAGATTGACATTGAACCTTTCCCACAACAGTTCCATCCGATCTCATTTAAAACACATCGAGATCTTCCAAGACCTATTCATGATATCCTTGTTGATAATACATATATAATTGCATTATCTACACGCAAAATAATATTAAAAATAATGGAGGCATTACTAATAAAAAAGAGAAATCCAACACTTCATGACATCAATTATGAACATGCTAATAATGTCATTACCATGTTCGGAACTTAGCATACACAAGATTTTATATGCATAAACTTTACACATGTTTATTTACAAGTAAAACAAAATTAATTCTTGATAATGGCTAAAAGTATAGATGAAAGCACTCAAAAGTACAAAACCTTTGGATAATTCTTATATAATTTGAGTTCCGAAAAGAAAAAAGATTATACGAACACATGAAAAATTATATGAAAAAGTAATGTTAATACTTTCTCTGTTATTTTTAATGAAACCTGTATAAAAGAGAGATTGTTGCCTAAACACACAATACATATATATATATATATATATATATATATATATATATATATTATTCAAACGATATTTTTAATGGATACTGACATTTTACTACATGCTCTGTTGTCTGTTTTTTTTATAATTAAACAGTAAATATGAGTTGCTATTAAAATAAAGTTTAATAAATTTAATAAATTAGAAATATGTTGGATTTAATTCATTTTCTAAGAAAGTTGTCTTTGTTTACATTAAGATACAAAACAGAGCAGATTTAGTGTTTTTGAACACAGACGTCTCCTGATTCTTGAAATCAAGAATCAGGAGATGTCTGTGTTCAAAAACACTATCCAAGCTTTGTTTGATTGGAAGATTTTATGTGGACGAGCAGTCTAAGGCTTATCAGATCTAATGTCAGTTTCCCCGAGGGGATGCAGATTTAAATCCTGCCAGAGAACGCATATTTTTCTGGTAGGATTTCTCAAATAATCAGGTCAGTAGATGTAAGTAAATAAATGTAGTGTTTAATAATAAAAAACAGAGCATCTACTCAAAAATTATCCATTAAAAATAATATTTGAACAAATAAATTCAAAATGTCAGATTTAAACCATTTCCTAATATATATTTTTTCTTTTTTTTAATCATATCACCCCAAGCAAGGCGGTAACGCCAATGATGCACAGGGGGCTATGTAAGAGTGAAAAGATTGGAAAAGAGAAAGCTGGAAACCACATCCTAAACAGGGAACAAGGGATGAGCCTCTACACCTGTTCAATAGACGTGGGTGGAGTGTGAACCAGGCGATTATATACGTGTGTGTGTTTGTGTGTTAGGTTGTTACAAAAATAATGGCCGTTCAAAGTTTTTGGTATACATAATAATTAATGTGAGTGCTTTAATAATGGTGAACTTATTTTCAGATAGAAATATTCTTGAAGCATAGAAGTCTTTAATTATTAAAAAAGCAAAACATGATCTTTGTTTACTTTTCTTGAATGAATTCAAACTTTGGCACAGTGCATCTCAAACTTCTGCCAATATCAACAGAGCATAGGGAGATGAGTCCACAATTAATCAAACAGTACGATGGTGGTTCCAGAAATTTCGTACTGGTGATGAAAACCTTGAAGATGAAGAAGGTAGAAGATGGTGATGCAGTTTTGATAACAAAAGCAGTTGTTGAGCAAAATCCACAACAAAGTATCAGAGACGCTTAGTGTCAGTACTGCAACAGTCTCACGCCATTTGCAGAGTATTGGCAAGATTATGGTAACTGTATGGTGGTCTGCACCAGGCAGTAACCATAATTTAGTAAATATATATATATATATATATATAGATAATTGTGGCAGTGAGAAAATTGCATGTTTGCGTGTTTGTATATGTAAATAATTAAAGATAAAAGCATACAATAACTTGGGGTTTAGGTTCAGAATATATATAAGAGAAAATGGAGGAAAACCTTTTATACTAATGTATTTCATTCCTTAAGGAACTTCAAGGCAAGAGTGGAAATTTTATTTGGCAAAATATATCTAAACACAGAAGTTACATGGAGAACAATATTGTTACATCTTTAGTCTTTTCTTTTTTTTATTGCCTTTAAAGATGTATTTTATATGTGAATGTTTACAGACAGACACACACATAATATGTGAATGTTTACAGACAGACACACACATAATATGTGAATGTTTACAGACAGACACACACATAATATGTGAATGTTTACAGACAGACACACACATAATATGTGAATGTTTACAGGCAGACACACACATAATATGTGAATGTTTACAGACAGACACACACATAATTACATATAAAGAATTTCTAGGCAACTCCTAAAGAAGATCAAAAGTCCACAATTTAGAAAAGACCTGTTGTAAGTAAAGAGAGACTTTGTGTGAAATGTAGTGAATTGGTTTGTTTTTTTATTCGTAATGCAATGCAGTAATATGTTGGATGGATGGATTGGGACATGTTGGGTTATTTCATTTCAAAATCTGATTTTTTTTAAAATTATTATACTTTAAAATTAAAGGCAAATGCTGTTCAGCCTTGGACATGAACCTATAAAGTAAATTCTGGTCTGGCTTACATACAAACCCATAGGCAAACACCGTTCTGGCTTACACACGAACCCATAGGCAAACACCGTTCTGGCTTACACACGAACCCATAGGCAAACACCGTTCTGGCTTACACACGAACCCATAGGCAAACACCGTTCTGGCTTACACACGAACCCATAGGCAAACACCGTTCTGACTTACACACGAACCCATAGGCAAACACCGTTCTGACTTACACACGAACCCATAGGCAAACACCGTTCTGACTTACACACGAACCCATAGGCAAACACTGTTCTGACTTACACACGAACCCATAGGCAAACACTGTTCTGGCTCACACAAGAACCCATAGGCAAATACTGTTCTGCCTTATATAAGCCTGATCTTTATGAGCCTATAAATAAACATCAGTCAGATTTTCACTTAACTGTTTAGAACACCAACTAAAGGAAGCAGCTACAACTTTTCACCAGACAAAGCAACAGTTAGCAAACAGAATTTTCTCATTTACCACAACATTGTCAGACAATTTCAATTAGTTTAACTTGATAATAGTCATTAGTAAAGTGATTCAGGATAAGTTTACATAAACCTTCTGCCAAAGTTGAGATTGTATTTTGGAGGATTCTTTAAAAAAATTGAAAGCAGTATGACAGACTGTACAGATTTTCAAGTCGATAGCGTCAGGATTTTCTAACATTAGGGTACAGCTGATTGATGTTATATCACCATCAAGTGTTGATAACAGAATCTGAGACAAAGAACAAAAATAACAGTAAAAAAAAAAATATAAAGAATTTTTGGTACCATTCCAGTCTTGAGAAAGAAAAAAAATAACTAACCATTAACTGCAAGATAATAAAAAGGATCCTCATCAACAAGGGAAAAAGCCTAAAGTGCCAGTTACAAATTGGAGATATAAATATCAAGCAAATTCTACTCCAGCAGCTTCTTTTCTTGCACTTCCCACTTGTGGAATTCCCTTTCATTTACTTGCTTCCCTGACAGCTACGATCTCCAAGAATTTAAATGTAAAGTCAATAGTCATCTCCTATCTTACTAATCTGCATCCTCTCTCTCATGCTCCTTTCTCTGTCCACTCCACTCTAATCAGTATTCTTATCCTTCTCTTACCCACTTCCTGAAACCCCCTATAACCTGTCACTCTTTCTTATAACTTTCCTCCAATGTAACCTCCTGAAAAACAGTGGCAGTAAAATGCCTTGCTTGGGGTGATATGATTTTAAAAAAAATACAAAAGTTTAAATATTTTGGAACTATTTAAACAGAAGGCAAAATGTAACACTAAAATCTGAACACACATTGGATGAGCAAAAGAAATATTTCAAAAGATACTTTGTTTTATCTTGCGGTATATCAACCTCAATGTGTTATTTGATGCTGACAAGATTTTTACTATAGATTCGCATGATTAGAATATGTATTCTTTATACGAAATCACTTCTTCAACCGACCTGAAGTAGAAGAAATATATTGAATCTATAGATGCATCTACAGCTACGAATGTTGGGTCTCTATGTCGGACCAGAAAGTTTTTCTCATCAGAATTCATTTTGCACAGTTATATATCTACCATTTGTTTGTACATTGACTTTTGTCGTCATATCTGGTCGGGTGCTCCTGCTATTCATCTCAAGGATCTCGACGAAACCCCCAAAAAAAAGGTCTGCAGTGTAATTGGTCCCGACTTGAAATTTCAATTTCAGTCACTTTCTCATCAACATGATGTAGCTTCCTTGCCTTTTCTACAAATATTTTCATGGCAATTGCTATAATGAGCTTTTTCCCCCTGGTGCCCTGCCCACATGAATTTAAGCATGCTACTAGATTAGCATATAGATCCCACCCTTTTACCCCTGAAATAGTTAATTTGGTACAGTTCTTTGTTTGTGATCCTGCCGCACCTGTCCGTGAGGATCGAAGAAGGATGATCCACAGTATACTCCAAACCATTGTTAATTTTAAAAGAGGTTGCTTATTTGACTTAGGCTTTTCAAAACAGAAAAAAAAAATACCTGAAACACTTCTATCAAGCTGCAGACATCAGGGAATCTTATTGTCTTTCTTTTAAATGCAAGTAAGTTTTACACACAATGTCTAACTGGAAAGTAAAATAACCAGCAGATTTTAATCTATAAGAACCAGTTGTGCCGCCTAGATGTAACTTGAAAAACAAGTAAAGAGACCTTACTGCACCTGCATGAACTGACACTCTTGTATGGGGTTGCTCAATTAGTAGTGAGATACCATTCATTCTTGTGTAATTGTCACATTCATCATGACAGTGAACCAACTCATTTTTCATGTTTTGTGCAATGACTTTTGGTAAAACATCATATCATCCAGGTATATATTACCATCTGCATTTGGTTGCTTGTGATTTCTGGATTTTTCCAATGTAAAAAATAGCCAACAATAGGGATTTCAAACTGTAAACTAGATTGAGGAGAATGTGATGAAGCTTCTGACTGCAATCTAAAAAAAGATTTTTCAGATACTTTTTTTTAAAAATTTGATGATGTGAGTTCAGAAAGGAGTATTGTGAATAGAACAAAAGTCCTGTTGCTCTAGATAGACTATATTCTAGTTAATATTAAACAGCTTGATTATTTCTGAAGGTGGAGATATTAGAAATATAGAGTTGAAGGAGACTTTAGAAGAAACTGGAAACTCAGTTCGAAACAGGAAACAAGGAACAAACCACTAAAAAAAAAAGAGGGGAGGAGTGTGAACCGGACAATAGGCAAACCTATCTACTCCTATTGGGAAAGCAAAAAAATAGAAACAATTACTGAATAAAATTTCAATTTTCAGGCGAAGATGTTAGACATACAGATGTGAAGGAATCGAAAAAGCCAATACTAAACAGGCAACAAGGAGGAAACCACTATTCTTGTTCAAAAGACTAGAGAGGAGTATGAACTGGATGATAGTTGGATTTATTTACTCCTATCTTGGGGTAAATGATTAATTTCTTTAAGTAACCATTTTTTAATCTTACTTCTCACCAATAGTGGTGGGCTTTTAATAAATGGGATACAAACAAACAAACAAACAAACAATTATACAAGAGCTGTTTGTCAATTTTTTAAATGAAACTTTAAAAAAAATGATGTTTATGTTCTATATTTTCTGCTTATCATGAACTTAAGTGAAAAAATGACAACTTTGAATATGATAAGCAAACATGGACAATTTAGTCATGACATGAGATAGGGAATTGTAAATTAAAATCTTTTGATAAAAACGTTAAAACATTTTGCAAGCAAATAGTTGGAATGTGTCATTTGTTATAAAAAATGACTACATAGAGTGCAATTCTTAAAGTACAAATAAAGTTACACAGTATGAAAACTAATCATCTAAGAGACCCAATTCTGTTAAGCTTCAGAAAAGTGACTCGTTGAGCCTTCTTGGGCAAACATTCTCTAATGACATAAAATGAAAAGATAATATTGAATCAATTGCACGGCCTGTTACTTGGAAAGTTGGTTCACTGTGATGTATAAGACAATTTTTTTTCTTCAGAATCTATCTAACATATCCATAAGTCTACTATATGCCCGATCCTTTGAAGATTGCTGCCAAATATCAGTCAGTGATTCTGTTGTATATTCAATGATTCTTGAGAAAAATCCAGAGAAAAATCTGTAATGTTATTTGGCTTGAATTGATATCCTGGCTTCAGTTACTTTTCCACCACCATAATATAGCTTCCCTGTATCTTTTCTATAAATTCTTTCATTGTAATTGTTCTAATGAACTTTGATCAGTGGTACCTACACTTTATGAATTTAAGTACAGTTCTAGATTGGTAACAATGTCTCATTATTTTACAGTTGAATTGTCAAGATGTAACCGTAAGTTGTTTGCTAACAGTTTCTTTTCTCTTACTTCTTGCTTATGGAGCTCTCTTCCAGCCTCTTGCTTTCCAGCCAACACTGATTTTCAAAAATTTAAATAGAATGTCAATCATTACCTTTTGTCTTCTTGATTCACCTTCTTTTGTGCTCTTGATTTTTAATAATACTTTTTTTTATTTCACTCAGAAATGCCTTGTGTATTAATGGCTTTATTGCCCTGCTTAGTGTAAAATGATTAAAAAAAATATTCAAAGTGATTTAACCAAACAGTTTCAAGAGGTAATTGTTACAACTACTATACTATATGACAAAAAACAAATAGGCACAATTTTCTCACTTGTTATATGAAGACTTTTCCCTTAGTCAAAAATATATGAATTTAAGTGCAATGTCAATCACTATCTACTGTCTTCCTCTTTTTTTATTCTTGTTCCTTAATAATTTTTATTCTTTCACATTCAGTAACCCCTTGTGGCGTTATCTTGCTTGAGGTGAAATGAGTAAAAAAAAAAAAATAATTATTCAAAGTGATTTAACCAAACAGTTTCAAGAGACAATTTACTGTACTATATAACCGAAAAAGAGGTACCTATACTTTCCCCACTTGTTATATGAAGTTTTCCCTTAGTCAAAAATATAACAATTTGTGAGTTCTAAATGAAAGTGTTTGGCTGTATATCAAAGAGAAAATATATCTTAATAAGTATACATAGGTATATATATATATATATATATATATATATATATATATATATATATATTAGAGTACAAAAATATGCTAATGTAGATTCTTCTTGTATGTGTCATGCTGCTTTAGAACATGAGAGATCATGGTCCTTTACAACTTCTTATCCTTTTAGCACGAGTAAGATTTCTCATTTTGCTATCTCTCCTAATCCCTGTTCTGCCAAGCATTTACACAAACTCGTTAAGTAGATTATAAGCTGATTTCCTCTTCCCCTCTTGCCTTCAATATGTCTTGTGAGTGTCAAATTCTCTGAGTAAAGTTTATCATTTTGCTATCTCTCCTAATCCCTGTTCTGCCAACCATTTACACAAACTCGTTAGGTAGCTTAAGCATCTTTTTCCTCTGTGCCTCTTACCTTCAATATGTCTTGTGAGTGTCAAATTCTCTAAGTAAAGTGTATATCGGCTTGGAACGAGAAACCGGGGAGCCAAGTTCAAATTCCAGTTGAATCCATTGTATTCACTTACGTGCAAATACCCTTGGGAAAGGTATTAATCTGTCTCTTCCTTCCGGTTATGGGTTAAATAGCAGGACTGATTGGGTTCTATAGCCTTGGTCGGCAACCAGTCTACCGCAGAAAGCAATGGCAACCTACTGCGGAATAATCTTTTGCCCAGTCATGTCTCTTTCAAGACATGATCGCCCAAGCGTGTATCACGTATGGCACTTAACTGACTGACTGATTCTTTTGCAATCTCTCCTAATCCCTGTTTTGTCAACCATTTACACAAACTCGTTAGGTGGGTCATGTGCTGTTTTTATCTGTCCCTCTTGCTTTCGATATGTCCTGTGAGTGTCAAATTCTCTGAGTGAAGCTAATCTTTTCGCTATCTCTGAACATAATGAAGGGAAAAAAATGAATGGATAAAAAAAAATTATAATATAAGTTAATCTGAGCGTGAAAACTAAATACTAAGACCATTTCCATGTAAAACTATTTAAGGTGATTTAACTGAAACATTTAAATAAAAATAAAATGATTTTTAGAAAAGTTACTAGAAAATTTAATTAATTTGTTTTGGATTTATTCATCTTTTAAATTTTAATATTCTAGTATTTTTAAACTATTTCCTGAACATTTTAATATTGTTTTTATTATAACTATTATGTTACCAACAACTCGGTCATTTAAGTGCCATACATGATACACGCTTAGGCAATCATGTCTCGAAAGAAACATGACTAACTGCTATTTAACCTATAGCTAGAAGGAGAAGAGACAGATTCGTACTTTTTCCAAGAGTATTTGCACGTAACGAATTCAAGTGGAATTCAAACTCAACTCTCTGATTTCTCGTCCCAAGCCAATATCCACTGCACCACAACGCACATCCAAAAAAAAAAAAAAAAAAAAAACATCTTGATTTTGAGTTTAAAATTTGGGAGTGGCAGACAAAATCATATTTTTTTTCTTTTTATCAATATCATTAAAGAATAATGGTGGAAAAAAAGTTTATCCCCAACACCAGTGCTTCAGACTGTCTTTGAATCCAACTAAAAAGGCAAGGAATTTGAATTTTGATTTTCAATGCTGGCAGGTTCATCCAATTTTGAAAATTGTCTTGCCTAATCTTGCTACTCTTATTTGACCAAACTAATAAACAGGATGTCCTTTTTGTAGTGCAATGGATATCAGCTCAGAATGAGAAATTCGAGAGCTGAGGTCAAGTTCGAGTTGAATTCACTGCACCCCCTTACATGCAAATACCCTTCAAAAAAGCACTAATCCATCTTTTTTCACTCCAGCTATAGGTTAAACAGCAGAATAAATTGGGTTATACAGCCATGGCTTGCAACCAGTCTACTGCAGAAAGTAATGGCAACTGCAAGAAAAATCTTTTGCCTGGATAGTCATGGCTTGAAAGAGACATGATCACCAAAGCGTGTATCAGGTATATCATTTAACTGACTGAAGTACTGGGAATGTTAATATCTACAACCTCTATTCATTGCATTAGTGGAATCAGACCAACATTGGCAATGAAATATCTGAAAATTGTTCACCTATTTGGCTCAAAGTTTTCATTTATTCAAAGGCATTCCAAAGAAATGTCTGGAATCTGTTTGGCATTATTGGAAAACGAAATAAGATCAATAAACAAAATAATATTAAAGAATAAAAAAAAACAAATACTTTTCTCATTGTAATACTGGAACCAGAAAGGGTTTTTTAGGCAGTTGAGATGTGGCACAAGGCTGAAATTATGGTGCACCCAGTGAGGATTGAACTCACTACTCATTTGTAATATGTGATAAGATAAGCTTGCTAACTATTACACCATGTTAAGATATGCTCTGACAGTTTAAAGTTGATTTTTTAAGAGCCACTTATAAGTGGCATAAGGCAGAAAGTATGGAGCACCCAGTAAGGATTGAACTCACTATTCAGTTGTAATAGCTTCTAGTGAGACAAGCTTGCTAACCATTACACAATGTCTTCAGAAGGAATAGAACCTTTCTCTTATTACTTTCCAACACAGATCGTTGAGATATTTTGCAGCTCCACTCATGAAGTAATTAGGTTGTTCCAACACAGCACAAAGCTGACTTGAGCTCGACCATTTTAACCATTCTTATCATTGCTTACTTCTAGAGCAGAAAAAGAAAACTGATATAATCAAGAGATATTGAGAACTTTATTTCTGTCCAGTTCCTTTAAAAAAAGAATAAATGGTGCCAAGTAAAAACCCAAGATATTGTACGCTTATTCTTTAATTGCTTAAATGTGAACATGTGTCCGCCTATAATACACCAACATGCAACTGTTTAAAATGACTAGTATGAAAGCAGGCTGAAAAAGAAAATAATTTCCAGGCTTGGCATCTGGCAAGAAATTCTGACATTTACAAAAAATATATATACACTTTTAAAAATATAAATGTTTTGTTAAAAATGACCAACAAGGAACATTTTATTAATTTCTGATTTAATTTTTCCAGTATTCTTACATGTTTCCTTTTTGCTGGAGATAAGGAATGTAAAAATGTTCAATAATTTTTTACTTTCCAAGTGCTTTCAGCTTCTTCACAGGCCATTTTCAAGGATGTTATTTTTCCAGTGTTGTTATGTGTTCATGTTAGTTCTTAGCTCTATATTAATATCAAGAAATGGGATTTTGTTATTGTCCACGAGTACTTAAGTGAATTTCAGCGAGGAGTTATTTTCAAAATTTAATTTTAGATTTGCGATTTTATCCATACTTTTTTTTATTAAAACAAAAATGTCATCGATGTACCTTGTGCAAATCTCCGGTTTGCTGGTTGTTCTAAACACTTTGTTTTCAATATGCAACATGTATATTTTAAAAATATATATATACATTTTCAAAAAGTATATATATTTTTAAAACTATGCTTTTTTAAAAATAGATATTTTTTGAAAATATATGCATTTTTTTAAAAATATACACTTTAAAAAATTTATAGACTTTAAAAAATTTATAGACTTTAAAAAATATCTATATTTTAATACGATTATGCACCTACTTCTTTTGTATTAGTTGTGAATCTAAAGAAAAATACTTTTATTTCGTTCCCTTCTTCATGACTGTTTTTTTCTTTTCATTTTTCTCTTTCTTACTTACCCTCACCTTTCCTCCTCCAAAGCTTTTTTCCCTCATTCTTCTCTCCCTTACTTTTCACAATTTTGTTATCTTGTAGAACAAATAGTTGATAGCTCTTGTGTGTTTAACATTCTATAGGTTGCACAGATGCTACACTCTGATCCTAGACAAAAATCTTGATCCATGCAAATAATCTTATTTTTTACAGGTACTCTGCCAGTTAATACATTAACTTATAATCTATAACTTTCTTCTTATTTAAGCTGTTGTAGAATAATTGGACATGCTTAAAGGTAATTGGTAGACAAAGCCTAACAAACAAAATTGACAAAGTTTGCAAGAAACAATAGGAAAATAAAGAAAGGAAAAAAACAGTGCAAAAATAACATTGAGCAAGGAAACAATGTCTGCAAGGCAAAGCAAGATAATAAGGCAGAGCATTAATAATAAGGCAAAGCAAGATAATAAGGCAGAAGGCTTAGAAGGCAAATTAAGTAATAAGGCAAAGCAAGAATAATAAAGGCAAGAGCAATTATTAGTAATAAGGCAAAGCAAGATAATAAGGCAGAGCATTAGTAATAAGGCAAAGCAAAATAATAAGGCAAAGCAAGATAATAAGGCAGAGCATTAGTAATAAGGCAAAGCAAGATAATAAGGCAGAGCATTAGTAATAAGGCAAAGCAAGATAATAAGGCAGAGCATTAGTAATAAGGCAAAGCAAAATAATAAGGCAGAGCATTAGTAATAAGGCAAAGCAAGATAATAAAGCAGAGCATTAATAATAAGGCAAAGCAAGATAATAAAGCAGAGCATTAGTAATAAGGCAAAGCAAGATAATAAGGTAGAGCATTAGTAATAAGGCAAAGCAAGATAATAAGGCAGAGCATTAGTAATAAGGCAAAGCAAAATAATAAGGCAAAGCAAGATAATAAGGCAGAGCATTAGTAATAAGGCAAAGCAAAATAATAAGGCAAAGCAAGATAATAAGGCAGAGCATTAGTAATAAGGCAAAGCAAGATAATAAGGCAGAGCATTAGTAATAAGGCAAAGCAAAATAATAAGGCAAAGCAAGATAATAAGGCAGAGCATTAGTAATAAGGCAAAGCAAGATAATAAGGCAAAGCATTTGCAATAAGACAAAAAAGTTAACTAAGAACAGTGTCAAGATATACAAGAGAATACAAACAAGCGATCATAGCATTCTAGCCTAAAGACAAAAAAGAACAGAATGTAGTCTTATTTATTTGTTTTAATCATTTCACCCCCAAGCAAGATGAGGCAGCCACTAGTGCGCAATGGGTTATAGTGAGAGAAAAGACTGGGTACAGGGGGTATTGAAGAAAGGACAAAAGATTAACTATCAGGGTAGCTAGTAAATGAGAATTCCACAGGTGAGAACTGTTAGAAGAGAAACTGTTGGAATAGAAGTGGCAGTTACATTTAACAGTAAAAGGGGTGGGACCTAGATACCAATCTAGTAATATGCTTAAATTCACATGGTCAGGGCATCAGGGAAAAGAGCTCATCAGAGCAGTTGCCATGAAAATATCTGAGACTGAGAGAAGCCACATCACGTCAGTGAGAAAGTGAGTGGAGTTGGGATGCCAAGACAAAATCGATTAGATTGCAGCTCTTTCTTTGGATTTTGTTGAAAACCTCAAAATGAATAGCAAGATCACCCAACCAGATATGACAAGAGTATGTAATGCATGGACGAGCAGTAGATTTATAAATGTGCAAGATCGATTCTGATGAGAACCTTGAGATGAATAGCAGGCGCACCCGACCAGATATGGAAACAGTATTCAATGAACAGACAAATGATAGATTCATAAATGTGCAAGATCGATTCTGATAAGAAAAACTTTCTGGTCCGACACAGTGACCCAACCTTCCTAGCAGGGGATGCCACTACAGACTCGATGTAGTCATTCCACTTCAGGTTGGTTGAAAAAAAAAAATGAGGCCAAAGAGGTGCAGTGTGTTGTTCTCAAGGTGACTTTCTTTTGTTCTTTCTCTGAAATCCTCAGTAATTTGTTGCCTGTTTCGTTTTATTTCTTTTTCTCTCACCAGTGTCAGTACTGCCTTGATTAAAGTGAAACGATTAGAAAAACATCTTTATTTTTAAAAAGCTAGAGACACCATACATACGGCTTCCATGCTGAATTCAAATCATATTTTAACGTGGGTGCTAAATTTCAAATTCACTGATTGATATTTCTTTATCGAAATTTAAAGTGTGTTTTAGTTTTAGTTATGCTGCAAAAAGTAAAAAATGGCTGAGAAACACTGCCTTAGGTAAATATTGGCTTGGCTTACACTTAAGGCTTTTTTTTTTCATTTCATCTCAAGCAAGATAATAAAGCCACTAAGGTACAAAGGGTTGTTGAGTGGGAGAGAATATGAGAAAAAGAAAACAAAAGAGAACAATAAAGGAAAAAGAATTAAGGTGTGTTGAGCTAATCCCTATTGCAGTGGTCTGCTCTGGTACATGTGTTTCTACAAGACCCACACAGCCAAACTATGGTGCATCCCCAGTTACAGTTGCTGGAAAAGAGTGCATGATCAGTAGTTGGACAAGGCCAATCTGCTCAAAACCTTGGCCAAAAGAGCTTCTAAACTGTTTCATCCAAGCCAATATTAACAAGAACTCATTTCCTTGAATAATAGACCAAGATAAAATTTGAACATGGGCTTCATGGTCAAACCACTAATCTTCTAACCTAGCGTTTTAAACTAACTTTTCTAATTATAATCTGATTAGTGTTTCCAATATTTTTTAAAATTTAATATTATTCATAATTTATAATTTTTAGTAGCATAATAAAAACATCATTAAAATGTTTAGAAAATCTATACTGTAATAAGAACTGTTTCTGTCGATCTGTCTTTCAGTCAATTCATCACAGGATTCAACAAGTAATAAAATATTCAGCATTTCCTGAACTAATAAGATATACAGTATTTATTTCAGTAAAAATTTATTTAATTTAAAGTAAGACTTAAACATAAAATTGAAAAGTAAAATCTTAGAAGTTGAATTAATACTTAGAATATTTTTAGAACAGATGGTATAAGTTTTATCCCATAGAGATAAAACTTATAAATAATTATTTTGATTCATTCAGTATTTAAACTATGTTTACCCATTCAAGTAATGACCAGACTCAATGTTGCTTAACTTCAGTATACAGATGAGAAATGGTGTTTCAACATTCAGTCAGTTAAGTGCCATACGTGATATACGCTTTGGGCGATCATGTCTCTAAAAAGACATGACTGACTGGGCATAAGATTATCCAGCAGTAGGTTGCCATTGCTTTCTGTGGTAGACTGGTTGCTAGCCAAGGCTATAGAACACAATCTGTCTTATTATTTAACCCATAAATGGAGGGAAGGGATGGATTAGTACCTTTCCCAAGAATATTTGTGTATAAGTGAATTCAACTGGAATTCAAAATAGCCATAAACCAAATATTTATTTTAATCCATTATGTTTTTATCTGTTTTTTATGAAACTAATTCAGGTTATAACAAAAATGAAAAAGAAACTAATATATTAAAATTTTAAAGATGGTAAAAGACAAAAACAAATTAATTTTCTAGTAACTTTTCTAAAAACCACTTCATTTTTATTTAAATGTTTCCGTTTAATCGCCTTAAATAATTTTACATGGAAATGGTTTTATTATTTAGTTTTCAAGCTCAGAGGAACTTTTATCATACTTTAAGAATTGTTTTTTATACATTCGTTTTCTGCCCTTTCAGTATATCCTTTGAGTGCCAAAAGACAGTGGAAAATTGCCTATGACCTACCTAACAAGCTTGTGTAAATGGTTGGTAGAACAGAGATTAGGAGGGATAGCAAAAAGACAAACCTCATTAAGTGCTAAAAGGATAGGAAGTTGTAGAGACCCTCGATCTCTCACGTCCTAAAAGAACATGACATAGACAAGAAAAATCTTAACTCTCATATCCACTGCCTTCATTAGCATATTTTTCTAATCTAATATATATAGTTAAATATATTTTCTCTTTGATATACAACCAAACACTTTCATTTAGAACTTACAAATCGATATATTTTTGACTAAAGGACAAGTCTTCATGTAACAAATAGGGAAAGGGTGGCTACCCCTTTTTAGTTATTCTATTATAATAATGACGTGTGTGTGTGTGTGTATTTTTCCTCCTGTCACGCTCATGGACAGAGAGAGATCATTTTCTTTACTATCAGTTATTAAACTTTACTACCAGTTATAAAAGGTCTTGTATCTGTTTTTTAACAGTGCCTCATTTTATCTTTTTACAAGAATAATGTAGTTGAGTAGGGAAGAATATATATATCCTCTCTATTGAAATGATTTGTTTGAACATTATTTTTGATTGTTACTCATATTTAAGCAGATATTCTGTTTATAATCAAACAATATTATATATTTATTTCTACCGGCCTGATTATTTATGATAAATTTTTACCATGAAAATGTGTGTCATTCGATAGGATTTGAACCTGCGACCCCTATCCATATAGGGGAAGCCACCAATTGATCTGGTGCCTCTTAGACCTCTTAACCATTGATGACCAACAGTTTAAACGAAGTCAAATCAAGCCTTATATAACACAATTTTCGATTCATTATAATGACCATATCTGCTCAGAAATGTATCATAATGTCAACAAAATGTAAACATGTTACAGAAATTAACGAAGATTAAACAATCGACAATTTGAAATGATTTATCCAAACATTATTTTTGATTGCTACTCTTATTTAAGTAGATATTCTGTTTATAATCAAACAGTATTATATATTTATTTCTACCGGCTTGATTATTTACAATAAATTTTTGTTATAAAAATGTGTGCCATTCAGCAGGATTCGAACATTTTCGTAACAAAAATTTATTGTAAATAATCAGGCGGGTAGAAATAAATATATAATATAATATCTACTTAAATACGACTATCGATCAAAAATAATGTTCAAACAAATCATTTCAAATTGTCAGTTGTTTAAAGACCATTTTGTTAATCTTCGTTAATTTCCGTAACATCCTCTCTATTATGATAAAGACCATATATATATATATATATATATATATATATATATATATATATATATGTCTGTGGATGACTACTTACGCTCTCACACCCTGATTGAGCACTCTGGAAGAATGGTAAACTTTGAAAAAACAGTAGCTACTCTAACATCGTTCATTCAGTAATCAATTAGAACACTCTCAGCTATTGGCGTGTGTATACATGATATATCACATGCTAAAAGTCTGCCGCCTTCTACGGAGCACCCATAGCTCAGAGGTAGAATTGCCGACTGACGCCAATTTGGTCGGGTTTCAATCTTGAGTAAAAAGCAATCAGATGTCTAACCATACTGATGAGCTGTGATACAGTGAAACAGGTCTGTCTGCGGATGACTATAGATAGATAGATAGATTATCCCTTCTTTCACGCTCAGAGGGGGATTGCATGGCTCCAGTAATTATCTGAGTTCTCCTGCTATACACTATCTTTATAAGAGCCAGATTAGACCAAAAATAGCGATTGTTGCCATGTCTGGGCTGGAGCTGCCCAGTGTGTCAAGAATTATTTTCCACTCCACATACAAAATGTTGGAAGCCTCTAAGCTACTCTGTTGCTAATTCTGAGTCAAGTGTTCTGGCAAGCGACATTTCCTTACTTCCACCCCCTTGAATATCTATTGGGATTCAAGTTCACGATTGGATCTCAAGTGCAATGCATATATCCAATCTATAGCTAATGATACTGGAAAAAATGTCAGTTCATCACTCCAGTAAGTATCTGACGCCCCCTACTATACGCTATATTGAAAAAAGCCAGATCAGACCAAAAATGGGGACTGCTGCCATTATGCTGGATCTGCTGTTTATCTCAGTGTTCTAGACAGGCTCCAAAGGAGAATCTGTAATGTGATTGATCCCAACCTGGCAACTACGATACAGTCGCTTTCTCACCAGCATGATGTGGCTTCCCTCTGCCTCTTTAATAAATATTTTCATGGCTTCTGCTCTGACGAATTTAGATAACTGGTGCTATCTCCACAAGAATTTGCACGTGCAACCAGACTGGAAACAAGGTCCCATCGTTTTACAGTTAGATCAACCAAATGCAGGCGACAATTCTCCTCCATCAGCTTCTTTTCTCACACTTCCTGCCTGTGGAACTCTCTTCCGTGTACTTGCTTTCCTGACGACTACAACCTCCAGGAATGCAATGCAATGTCAATTCCCATCTCTTATCCACTTGACTCCAGTCCTTTCTACATCACCTCATATATCTTGTTCTTTTCCTTTCTCTCTACCTTCACAACTGTCTTCACTCCTGTGTTCACATCCTTCTCTTGCCCTTTCTCTTTCACCCGCTGTAGCTGGTTCGTCTTTCTCTTCACTCTCCTCCTGCCTAAAACTTTAACTCTCTTATGTAGCTCCCTGCACATCAGTGGTAGTACCGCCTTGTTTGGGATGAAATGAAAAAAAAAAATTGTCAACTTCTTTGTTCTATCAGATGTGCGTTGTGGCGCAGTGGATATCGGCTCAGAACGAGAAATCGGGGAACCGAGTTCGAATTCCAGTTGAATTCCTTGCATTCACTTACGCGCAAATACCCTTGGGAAAGGTATTAATCCGCCTCTTTCCCTCCAGTTATGGGTTAAATAATAGGACAGATTGGGTTCTATAGCCTTGGTTGGCAACCAGTCTACCGCAGAAAGCAATGGCAACCTACTGCGGGGTAATCTTCTGTCCAGTCAGTCATGTCTCTTTCAAGACATGATCGCCCAAAGCGTGTATCGCGCATGGCACTTAACTGACTGACTTTGTTCTATCACCATTTATATGATGTGTTCTGACAAGATACATTGCTTAATCCCAGCACCCAACCTGAGACGTGCCATGCCATGTATGCAAGGGTGAACCAACCCATTCCCTTGGTATTCCTATAGTAAGGAGAAAGTTCTAATCAAACAGCTTCTTCCACAGAACTTTTGCTCTCTGGAACAGATTTCTCGCAGGATGTTTTCCCAATCACTATAATCTTGACTTCTTCAAGTCCTTTCTACATACTCATGAAGTTCACTTCTTATCCTTTCTTACACTCATACCACTAAGCCACGTAATAAGGAAAGAGAGCTTGGAGAATTTGACACTCACAGGTCATATTGAATGCAAGAAAGGCAAAGGGAAAAAGTAATTTACCTATTAAGCTTAAATGGATGATTGCAGAATAGGCGGCGGTAGGTATAAAGCTACAAACGTTAGGAAGTAGTGGAGGGCCCTAATCGCCCATATTCTGAAGAGAAGCAACACATTAAACAAGAATTTAAAAAATATTTACATAATTTAAAAATATTTTTGCACAATGAAAGTATGCCGATTGAAACGTAAGTAAAGTTGTTTTGAAAGGTGGGGAGGATTTGTCTACGGAAAATCCATAACGCAAAAAAAATTTTAAAAATTAAATCCGAAACTGTCTTAGCCACCAAACGGGCATGAGTTGAACGAAGGCTAAAGACTCATCATAGTTTTTTTTTTTTCTTCTGTGCATCCGTCGAAAGAACTTTTATTTTTGTGGCTCTCTAGAAATAAAAAAGAAATGTCTGTTCACGAATTATCTGATTTTAAAATTTATACCCACGTTACAAATTTATTGTTCATTCAGATTTTATCTAATTAGCCCGCAATGGATTTTTAGTTGTTGTTTAATTCCATATCGACAAGGATAAGTGCTTTTTCGATCTTAAAATAGGACACATGTTTTTGTTTTTCTTTTAGTGTTTTTTAACAATATAATCATACACATAATTTTTTATAGACACACAAAAAATACCACACTTAAACGATTCTTTTGTTTGTGTGTGTTCATTCGCTTAAAAAGAAACACGTCAATATAAGCGAATAGTGAAACTGCGTGAATATCCAACCACTTCATATAAGGATGGCTACAGTCACAGTAATCATTTTATTAAAACTAGAAAATAGAATCGCAAAAGCGGCAAAACCTTTATCCCTCTTAAATTAACCGCTACCAATATGATGCAGCTAGTCTAGTAATTATAAATACAGGAAATATTGTAGATATTCTTTCGATATTTGAAACCGTAGGAATTTAATATTTAAAAATGAACACGTTGATGGATACAGTTAACTTATAACGCAGTTGTACATCCATAGTGTAAACAAAACATGATCGTAAACTGTGTAATCATTGACAGATGTGTTACGCGGATATTCAATAGTTAAATAAACTTTACTGAAACAACTTCCACCTTGAAAAAAAAAAAAATCCAAGAAGTTTTGACTACTTAGCAAAATAAAAAAAAGAATATGTTTAACCTTTGAAAACCAGGTCAACAAGTAGTTAAAATCATGTGTTTATAAAGAAAAAAAAAAGAAGAAAACATTGATTGAGAAATGCCCAAATAAGTTGATCGTAATTAAATAAAGTTATAAAAAAACAGTTTTATTTTAACTGTTTTTGTTTTTTTTTAAATTTCAGAGCAATACTTTCATTTTCATTTGCGGAAATCATTCTGCATCTTTTCAAGTCTAAAATTTCGAAAATATTACGCAGAATTTGAAATAATTGAAATATTTTTCAATGACTATAATTTTCTCGTTGTTGCTTCCCTTGGTTATTTTTTCTTAGCTTTTTCGCAAAAAGAAAATTAATTCTTATATATATATAAAAAAAAAAAAAAATAATCAAAGCTTAAAATAGAAACAAATATTTAATAAATAATACGAAACATTGCAAACTCTGGGAACGCCAATTTAAACACGTGTAACAATCCAAACAGGTTCTCTGTTAGTTTTATTTTTCAAGGTAAACTGATATCCATTGTCATTGTCCATTTCTTTCTTGAATACCTGTCACTCGTTTCGTCCGGCTATTTATAATAAAAAACTGACAGGAAGACAAAGACATGACTGTAAATAAAGTTTACTTTAAATAAATAAATAATGCTTCTTTTTTTTTTTTAAACTTACCTCTCACGTGATCACCAGCCAGTGGTAATAAAATTAAATCGCCAAATACTTAAGCATGACATCTCACGAGTTTACAACTCCAGAGAAGCAATGATTTATAAAAGAAAGAAAATAACAAAGTTAAGACTAAGAGTTTTTTTAGGGTAGAAGATTTAACTTCTAAGAATTACGAACGAAAATGAATGAAAGCTGTTTCACCTTTATGGGAATATTGTTGAGATACTGAAAAGAACAAAGAAAAGAAAAATGAATGAGATGTGATAACTTAAATTAAAACTACGTTTTTTTTTTACATACGAAGTATGGGATTTTAAGTGTTTCGTCTTTCTTGTTCTAACAATTATTTCCGACTGCTAGCCCTATCATCATCATCAGCTACAAGTTCAAGCCTCTTAGTCTTTCGATATCCCAAATCACGTCTCTTGCTGTTGTCCTAGCATTAAAGAGGTAATAAAAAAAAAAATGCAAGGGCGACTACATGTTTTTTTTCTTTTAAAAAATATTTAACTCCAACCAAACATTGCTTATTTCAAATTTTATTTCATATTTATCATAAAAAAAATCCTAGTTTACTCACGCGGCAAATATAACCCATTTAAAAAAATGTGCTGTTAGTTCACGCTGACATAACTTAAAAAAGTGTTTCAAACTGAAACAACTAAAAAAAATAAAAAATAAAACAATAAAAAAATAAAAAATAAAAATAAATAAAAATAAATAAATAAATAAAAATAAAAAAATAAAAGGAAAAAAATAACTAACTAAATTTTCAATATTAATGTTTGCGATTAAAAAATTACAACTTTTTTTTTCTATTTCATTGTAAAAATAATTTTATACTGGATTCTCAATAAATACTCGCGTGAGTTTTTCAATTTGTAAGAGACAACATAACAAACACAACAGCAGCATTAAACGTGTGTGCTTGGAAAGGAAACAAAAATCTCACATTTTTGGCTCAGAAAAGTTACAGGAAAAAAGTGACATCTGAATATGAAGTTAGAAAAATCTTGATAATCGTAACTTCTTTAATTCGTAGTAATAACTGTTCGGATCTTTTCTGTCTGTTTTATTTATTTAATTAATTAATTTATTTTTAATTCACCCCAAAATAAAATGAATTACTTTAAAAATTCTCCCAGATCGAGGCCCCTCTACTGCATTCCGTTTGCGTTGACCTTTGGTGAGCGACTCAGGTGCGCTATTTCTAAGTGTGGGGTCGACGTTCGTGCTCACCCCGACGAACAATTAAAAAAAAAAAAAAATCTTTTTCTTACTTTTTTTTTTAATTGTAAAATTCCTTGTAAGTACCTATAATCTGCACTTACGATTGTGAATAACTCCTGGATTTTTGGTGATTTTTTTCTCATTCTGAGGGTTGGAGTTGTTGAGACAAGCTAATTAATAATACAAAATTTGATTGCCAAAAAATTTAATAAAATAAAACAAACTTTGACTTAAAATTTATAATTTCTTGGGGTGAATATTTGCGATAAGTAATTTGACATTAATTGGAGTGAATTAGCAGAAATTCTATTGTTCATACAAACAAAAGTTTAATAACAAATTTTCTCTTTATAATTTTATTTTTTTATGACACGTTCTGTGACTTTTTCCCCAACAATTACACTCAATCATTTTTCATTAAATTATATTTTCCAATTAAAAACGAATGAAACAGCAAACAATTTAGCAAGCCAAATATTGTAAAATTTATATTTTTAATAAATTTTTTAATATAACAATACTTTTAAAATTAAAATAAATGATAGCTTTTTTGTATTCTCTTTCCTTTCTCAGTGCACTTGTTACAGTGCACTTTTTAACTTTTATTCATATCGAGAATTAACGTTCAGCGTATTGTTTCTTACAGCTTGCATAGTAACAAGCTTGTGGAGCCTTGTTGTCGCTTGTTCTCGACCGGAATAAACGTTAAAAATGTGCACTGTAACATATATCAAACTGGGTAATCTACAGGGAATTCTTATGAAGCAATAACCAAGTGGATTAAAATGTTGGTTCATGTATTAGTCGATATAGTAATTGTGAGTTCAATTCATAGACTGATTAAGTGTGTACTTGGACTTGTAGCGTAGGGAGCTGGTTACTGATTCTTTGATTCGACCTTGTGTCTTACTTAACCAAACTCACTACATCCTTCAGGATTTATGCAAAATTATAATCATCAGAATGATTATCAGATGGTTGGTTGTCGGTTGGAATGCGTGGATTGGTGTAGAAGAGTGAAATAATAAAATATACATTTTGAATGTTAAAATAGAAATTTATTAAAAGGAGGAATAACATAAGTTAATGATCATTGAGAAAGTTAAGGTATCAAGAGTTCGCACAAAATGTTCTAGTAGTAAATTGTTGAAAGAGATAAGGAGAAAGAGAAAGAGAACAAGGTGCGACCTGACCTTATCTCCGGGTCGATTTGAAGTTGGTTACATTTTAGATGTGTGTCAGCAAACCGCCGGCCGAGACCGGTTAGTGACCATCCTTAAACATTCAATTCAGTCACGTGGGGTGGTTCCATAATGATTTCTTTTTAGCAGTGGAAAAACCAATTCTCTGACGTATTTTGAATTGTAACTTTGCAATAGCACTATCCTCAGTGGCAATTGTAGAACTCTGAAAGTGGGAGGGGGGGCACTTAAGAGCCGAGATTTTTCTGAAGAGGAGGGGGGCAAATTCAAGCAGCGCCTTCATTTTCACACTACACCCCCTATCATATGCACAACTTAGGAATGGGTTTGAGTATAAGTATGTTACTTCATTAAATTAAACGGAATAACTTTTCATTCATAGTAGCGGAGTTCTAATCTATTCTTGCCCTCTTTCCAGTCTCAAACTGTTGGAACACAAAAGAGGTTAATTTCAAAACAAAATCAATGGGTTAATACTAATGTCAATACTAGCAGAACAGTGTGACTTGTCGGCTTTGATTTGTTCCTCTACAAAACTTTTTTGAAGTATAACAAATAAATGTGAAAAAAATGAATGCGAAAATAAAATAAGGCAATGAAATTCCTTAAAATGCTGTGGGCATCCCAGCCATACAAAAATCAGCTTCAAAATTAATTTATGTTTTTGGCAGACGCTCAAGAAGCTACTTTGAAATAAGGAAATAATTTAAATAATATAATTTCTCCATGACCCTGAAACAAAACATCAAATCTAATCAAAATCAGAGACAGATCATTTTCATAAATTTTTGAAGCTTATAAAACTGGTGGAGGCCAACCAGGGGGCCAGCTAAAATTCTGTGGAGGAGGCCTTGACACCTTCTGGCCCCTCCATACAATTGCTATTGCTATCCTTAATAATTCCTGGTGTGACAACCATTTGCACAAGCATGTTAGGTAGGTTACTCACTGCCTCTTTCTGTCCCACTTGCCTTCAATATGTTTCATGAGTCCCATGAGTGTCAAATTCTCCCAGCCTTCTTTCCTTATTATTATCCCAGAAGTTTCTACTCTGACTTTTTGATTCTGAGTTCAAGTGTTCTTTTTGTTTCTGTTTACTTGAAAATTTTCTTATTGCTCATATGCTGTGTCCGTGGTATTCTCAGCATTATTTTCATTTATGTAACATCACAAGCAACTTCTACTCTGTCACTATTTCCATAAAAAATATCCCGAAGAGCGACGTTCTTTAGTTCCACCAGTTCTAACCTTCAAAGTTAGGACCTGCCATGCCTCGTACACTGTAGCAAACAATCATCATTCTCTTCATATTCCAAGAATGAGAAGTAAGTTCTAATTGAAGAGCTTCTTCCCATGAATCACAACCTTGTGAATCAACTCCCAAGTTGATGCTTCCCTGACAACTACATTCTTAAATTCTTTAAGGTTAACCATTGTCTTTCTCACATAAACAGCGACTTTTATTCTTACTGCTCACACAATAAGTAATTTCATTAACCCTCTATCTCAAGTTGCTTTTGGGCATTGTATAAAGTGGAAATTATTTGAAATTTTATTCTAAACATGTAGATATAAATGCATCCAAAAATTAATCATATTTTAAGCATGAAGTTTCAAGTCAAGCAAGACAATGAAGCCGCAAAGATATAAAGTGTTACTGAATGCAAAAGAATATGAGTTTTAAAAAAAAACACTATTAAAGAGTCAGTCAGTTAGTTAAGTGCCATACGTGAAACACGCTTGGGCAATCATGTTTCGAAAGAGACATGACTGACTGGGCAGAAGATTATCTCGCAATAGGTTGCCATTGCTTTCTGCGGTAGATTGGTTGCTAGCCAAGGCTATAGAACCCAATCTGTCCTGTTATTTAACCCATAACTGGAGGGAATAGACGGATTAATATCTTTCCCAAGGGGATTTGTGCGTAAGTGAATGGAAGGGGTTCAACTGGAATTCAAACTCGGTTCCCCGATTTCTCCTTCTGAGCCAATATCCAATACATCACAACGCATATAGAGAGAGAGCAATAAAAGAACAGGAATCAAGAAAACAAAAGATAATGATTGATATTGCATTTAAATTTTTGAATATTAAATGTGACTAGAAATTAAGAAGCAAGATGTGTGAGAGAAGAAAATTTTAGCATAAAATACAGGGTTATATTTAGCAATTTCAAATGTAAATGATGAGACCTAACTGCCAAACTAGTCAGTCAGTTAAGTGTCATACGTGATACATGCTTTGGGCGATCATGTTTCGAAAGAGACATGACTGACTGGGCAGAAGATTATCCCGCAGTAGGTTGCCATTGCTTTCTGCGGTAGACTGGTTGCCAGACAATGCTATAGAACCCAATCTGTCCTGTTATTTAACCCATAGCTGGAAGGAGGAGACAGACTAATACCTTTCCCAAGGGTATTTGCGTGTAAGTGAATGCAATAAATTCAGCTGGAATTCGAACTCGGATCCCCGATTTCTCGTTCCGAGCTGATATCCACTGCACCACAATGCACATCTAGTATGACTCTTAAATTTGTAAAGTCAAGGTACCAAAGGGGAAGTCACATTTGAACAATGATTATGAAAATATCTGTAAAAAAGGCACAGAAAAGCAATATTACAATAATGTGAAAGTGACTGAAGCTGTTATAATTTTATTATAATTTAAGCATGACATCAAGTTCAAAGTTGAAAATTTCATGAATGGAATCAGGGTTAGCATATTAGAATATACCAAAAAAATATTCCTTTGATTTATCATAAGTAAACGCCCAAGTTCAATTTTAGAAATATTAGAACACTTATCTTAGATATCTGGAGGTTTTTGAGTGCTAGTGATCTAAATTTTTTAAAGTATTATGGTTTATACTTAAAGGAAAACATCTTCTTCCTCTTTGTGTTGATTCACTTCAGAATGTTGGTGATTATTGCTCTCTACAATTTACTGTCATTTTAGCATTAATAAATTTTGTCTTTATGCTATATATACTCAATCTAATTTTATCATCCACTAGCAGTATAGCCAGGCATTGCTTGGGTGTAATGAAAGCTTTAAAACTAATCCATGGTCCTGGAGCTCAGATTCTTTGGACGTTGGCACAAAAGACTAAAAAGCAATAGTTGTTTCCAGTTAAAGTGAAACTGTAGACTGAAAGAAAAATGAATGGATGTAAGTCAAATTTTGATTTCCTGATATCGATATTAAATAAGTTTTTTCGTCGTAAACTGAATTTTGAAGGCTAAATTTTGAAGGCTCTGAGTAAATGGTATCATGGCTGAGACTAAGAACTACAATTATACCTACTTAGAGCCAAACCCGAAGCAAAAACTAAAATAAAAGGGCTGAAAAAAATACAGACATACAGTCAGATAAACAGACACACACAAACATCTTGCCTTTTATATATATATATTATCGATTTTCTGCACTATTGTAAGAACTGCAACCTTGAAACTTCTGAATATCGTTTCTTATGTCTTTGTCTATGAGTGTATCAAATTTGATTAAAATCGGACCACTCCTTCTATAACCCGATTTTTTCGATTATCGATTTTCGATATTTATCGGTTGTACCTCGACACAAAACCTAGCTAAGAACACTCGCAGATGCTTATAGTACAACTGTGTAAATTTTCAAGAAAATCAGTTCAGCCATTTCGGAGTCTATAGGTAACAGACACACACACACACACACAAGCACACAAAGTTCCATTTATAAATAAGTTTAGATTTAGATTTACATAAAAATAAAAATATATTATACTAAAAAATACATATACACATAAGCATATATCCTTACATACACATACATCCACATCTAATACCATACATACATGCATATATATACACATGCACACATACATATATACGCACACACACAGATATATATATATATATATATATACATTCATACACTCACATATATACACATATATACATCCCTCACACACATGTATACAGCCATATAAATCGCCCCTCTTACCAGCAATAATCTCTTAAGTTTGTTTATTTCTATATATATGTATATATATGTGCACGTGAGTGGGGAATTTGCTCAATGCCTCCTTTTCACCAAAAGTCAGATTGTCAATCCCCCACTTTTCCAAGATTCTTTGATTCAAAAGGTGCATTTCAAATAATATGAATATATTATTGAAAATCTTCATTCTTTTCTATATTAGTGCATCTACATTTATAGAGATTGTTTTTATAGAGGAATTTTATAAAATTAATAACAGTGTATTGTACCAGGGTATTTTGACTGAATAAACAAAAGTTTTGATAAAAATCACCAATGCTCTTGTTAGGCCATTTTTAATGAATATTAAATAGCTGAATACTTTCTAGATCAGTGGTTCTCAATCTTTTTTGCCCAATGCATCATTTTCACCAAAAATCAGAATGTTGTTTCCCTTCTTTTCCAAAATTCTTTGATTCAAAAAGTGCATTCCCAATAATATGAATATATTATTGAAAATCTTCATTCTTTTCTATATTAGTGCATCTACATTTATAGAGATTATTTTTATAGAGGAATTTTGATGCCAAATGTTTGTATCAATTTGCTAAATAATTACTTAACTCTCAATATTAAAATAATGAATTAAATATCTAGATAATCAATTAAGTTTTCCTATCAAAATAATGAATTAAACATGTAAATAATCTATTAAATCTCAGTAGGCAAATAATCAATTAACTATATTTACATGAATTATTTTTATAAATGAGTTTTACAGATTTAATAGAAATAGAAAATTTTTAAACCTGAATACATATGAAATTTTAGAGAAAATAGAAATAAAACGGATGCTTATACCCAGCATCAAAGTTGGAATTTCTAGTGTTTATAGTGAGGAAAGAAGGCTTGAAAATTTTGACACTGATGGGTCATATTGAATGCAAGAGGAAAGCAACAAATAACCAATCTAATGAGCTTGTGTAAATGTCTAGCAAAACAGACATTAGGAGAGATAGCAAGAAGACAAAATTTACTTAGAGCTACAAGATCAGGAAATTGTGAAGAGTCATGATTGCTCAACTCTTGGTTTTTGAGTGAGATTCTGTGAGGAAGAATTTTCTTTCTTCCATTTTCTTTTCTTTTTTGCTGTTCATTTTTATTTATTTTGTAACCAAATATTTCAACAGATATATTCTTCTGTCTTCTCTTCTTGTTTAAAGTTTTGAAATTAAATATTTTCTTTATTCCATTTTTTAAAATATATTTCCATTCTAGGAGAGTGAATCATTGTGTCTTTTTGGTTAATGTTTACCACTGATTTGAAGTGAAAAGATTATATTGTACCAATTTCTAAGCCTGCTGCAAGGTTAGTTTGTTCACTGTGTTGTGCTAGACAATTTTTCTTGTCAGCATTTATCTTTTTCTTCTTCTTTTATGAGCCATTGTTCCTTCAGGACATAGGCGATCATGACCCGCCACATCTTTCTATTCCTTGTTGCTCTTAATATCTTTTATCTTAGTATTTCTCCCAAAACCCTGCTTTGCCATCTATTTGCTCAAGTTCATCAAGTATTTCATGCATTGCTTTTCCTGACTCCTTTTCCCTTTGTCTTCCCTTTGAGTATTAGATTCTCTAAGCTCTCTTTCCTCATTATGTATCTCCAAAACTTCAGCTGTCTCTTCCTGATGTTAAGTATAAGTTTTCTTTTCGTTAGCTTCCTCTTCAAAACATTGTCGTTGCTCACATGTTCAGTCCATGCTATTCTCATCCTCCTCCTGTAGAACCATATTTCTGTTGCTTTGAGATTCTCCTTCATCTTTGATGAGATTGTCAAGCATTTGCTGCTATATGGAAAGACAGATATCAGGTAACAGCTCTGTAGTCTTTTGTTTTTGTTTCCAATGACATTTTCCCGACTCTCAATCTTCAACTTTTGGTATGTGTCCTTGGCCATGCCAATACAGATTTCAGTGTTGCACTTTCCTTCCTCTGTTAGAACACTTCCCAGGCATTTAAATTTTTGTACCTGCTTGATTCTAGTATTTCTGACCTGTAACTGGCATTTCGGATTCCTCTTTTTACACATTTAAAAGTCTACTGTTCTTCCATGCATTCAATATTGCCTCCACATATGGTATGGTGCTTCTGCTGGACACAGAGTTCTATGGGTAAATTGTTGCCATTTTATATTTTTGGTTTGGTTCATTTTGTTTTACGGCATATCAACCTCAGTGGATTATTTAATGCTGACAGGATTTTTACAATAGATTCATATAAACAGAATATATATTCTTTGTAAGAAATCAGTTTGTGGATCAGGTTTTATTGATGTATTTTTCTAAAAAGGGTTTTGTCGAGCCAGATGTATTACTGTTTTATTTATTTTTTCTTCAAAAATGTATTACTGTTAATATTTTCTTCTCCAAAAATGTACTGATGGAATTTTCACTATAAAAATCTATTTTTATACTTTCATAGTGTTTTGATCCCAGTGAACTATTTGCCCATAACTGGGAATCTAACAGGTGCTACCATCCCCAGGTCAGGGTGGACCTGGGAACAGCAGCAATAGGGTCCTATGTTCCTCAAAACTTCCCAATTAGAAGTCTTGCTGCCAGAGGTAGTTTATCATCATACCCAGTATGCTTTATATTTTTAGTTATTCACATGGGCATTGTTTTTTATTTTGTCAACTGCAATGTATAGTAGGGCCAATTTGGTAGGTAGCATCTGAAAGAAAAAAGTACCATGACGCAATTCACTCTGCCAGAAATTTGGAAATGGCATGCTGTAATGCTTGGCATTTGTGCAAGAGGCTCCATTAGAAGCATTGTAGAGTGTTTGGGTGCCAATATGAGGACAGTGCAGATGATTCGGAAAGTTAGATGAGTCTAATGGTGATTACAAAGGTGTTTGGAGTGATCACCAGTGATGGTAATGTTGTGCCACTATTTACCTTCCTACAGTCTCAACATGGAGGCCTACATCAAGGTCCTTGAGGAGGTAGTGCTGCCCTGGGTCAAGAGGGTGACTGCTGGAAGACCCTATGTCTAGCAACAGGATTTTGCACGATACCACACAAGCTAATCCAGTCATTGCTGTCAGACAATTTCTACAACCACATCACTTCCCAGACTGCAACCCCCTTGATTATTATGTGTGGGATGAAGTTGAGTGAAGGACCAACAAAACTTCTTTTAACACTAAATAGGAACTAAAAGCAAGGATTATGACAGCATTCACCAATTTAAACATTCAGAAGAGTTACAGGAGATTTTGAAGTTACCTGGAGGCCGTGATTGAAATCAATGGCAATTTTATTGAATAAATTTACTCTTTCTTATTTCAAGATATTATTGTGTAATTTTGGTAAATATATCTGTTAAAATGAGATGTCAGTATTATTTTCATTTTTGTGTTAGATGACAATTTATCCATCGCACCCTATATTTAGAGATTCTTGGTAGAATTATGGAATGTTATTAATCTTGACCTGGAATCTTGGATAATATTTCCGTATTTTTCCACCACCATTGTTTATCTTCAATGTGCCTTTTCTATAAATACTTGTATGGTAATTGTTCTGCTGAACGTTCATCAATGGTACCTGGACATTATGAATTTAAGCATGATGCTAGATTGGTTGCATCATCATTTTACAGTTAAAATGGCTAGACGTAAGTTCTATGCTAATAGTTTCTTCTTTCTCACTTCTTGTTTGTGGATCTCTCTTCTTTCATAATGAGAAAAGTAGGCTTGATAGATTTGATACTGACAGGTCATATTGAATGCAAGAGGAAAGCAAACGACCTAATGAGCTTGTGTAAATATCTGGCAAAAACAGAGATTAGGAGAGATCACAAGAAGACAAAATTTACTAAGAGCTACAAAGATCATGAAGAGTCATGATTGCTCAACTCTTGGTTTTTGACTGAGATTCTGTGAGGAGGAAATTTTTTTTCTTCCATTTTCTTACTGTTCATTTTTATTTATTTTGTAACCAAAATCAAGTTTGATCTCTGAAAATTTAAATGCCATATACAACGTTATGTTCTGTTTTCCTAACTCGTGTTCTCCTTAATATTTTTGTTTTCTCATATTTTCTCAGTAATATCTTAGTGGATTTATCGCCTTGCCGGTTGTTAAATGATTAAAAACAATATTCCACATTCTTATCTAACTTTCTAAGCTGAAGCATTTTCCTTATTCCAGAGTTTTTCTTGGGCTATTAACTTTATACTTGTTATTAACCCCTTTGGCTGATATATTCTTAGAATAATTTTTAAAGTTATAAGATAAAATTCTTCCATCTATTTTTTTTACCTTTGTTCTCATTATTCAATGCAGAATTTCAGTTTATATATTCTGCCACTTTCCTCAGCTGTATGAGATTGGGTCCCAGTGGAATCAAGTGAGAATGATAGACACAGGAGCCTGATGGAAAAACCATGAACTGAAAGAAGCTGAGGTGTTGTTTACTTCCTCTTCAATAAATTTAAATCCCATAAATATAAACAAATTAAATGTGAATTCAGCAAGATTTAAAAACCAATGATCAGTAAAAGTAATTTTAACAGTTAAGATCCCAAGGTTATTTTTAGAACCTCAGCTATGAAAATTTTTTATACACTCCTTACAATTAGCGTCAACAAAGAAGAACATACTTTATCCTAAAAGAAGCTTTTTCAATCTTGTCTGTATTCACCAATATTTTCCTTTTTTTGAAATACCAAGTCCTTTCAGGATATAAGCGTTCATGACTCTCTACAAGTTTCATTTCTCGGTTGTCTGTGAATTTGCATGGGAAAAAGAGAGAAATGGTTGTCTGTTGCTTTCTTCATAGTTCTGAATTCAGTTTCTGGCACGATTTAGATAGACTGCTGCACTTGTAAAAAATGGGGAAATATTTCCTGTGAGAATAATTTTTACAGATTAACCTTCCTTAAGCCATGATATTTGTTTGAATTTAAAAATATTGACATTTTATCGATTCATTTAGTGGTAAGGAGAAGTTTTGTTTACAGAGTTATCTGGACTGTATTATGATTTACAAATTTGTGCAGATTAACATTCATCAAATTAACTTCCTTAAGCCATGAGATCTGTTGCAATTTAAAACTTGATATTTTATCAATTTAGAAGTCGGGGAGTTTTGTTTACAGAGTTATCTAGACTCTATTATTATTTACAAATGTCAATGTTGAAACTGTTCTTACAACACTACTTAGATGGATGACCACTTAGGAATACCAAGGGCTGTATGTGTTTCTTAATGTATGTGCATTATGGTGCAGTAGATGTCAGCTCAGGATGAGAAATCAGGGGATCCGAGATCGAATTTCAGTTGAATGCCCTGCATTCACTTATGTGCTAATACCATTGTAGCATAAACCAAAGATGGGCTCTGTGGATGCTAAACTAATACAAATGTGCTTGAGCAGACATCTGCAAAAAGGATTGGCTTGCCATGCTAGTGGACAGGCATATTCAGATATGAGTGGCTAGCCATTATCTTAAATGAACAATAAGTGGATATATAATTTTATTGTTATGTACTCATTTATTTTCATTTAAAAAGAATCTTTTCAAAAAAAGAAAAAGTCTGTTTTTGTGTTCAAAATAATTAAGTCCAGATAACTCTATAAAAATTCAGTGATCTATTATACACTGGAAAAAGATTCCCCTTTCTAAAATGATAAAAAAATAAATATTTTGACAAATCCCATGTCTTGTGGAACGTCTGATGCATGCTAATCTACAAGAATTATTTCCAGTAAAAACTTTTCAACATTTTTTATGAGTAGTTTAGCTTGCTTTGTGTTCTTTATCCCAGCATGGTTACCACTCAAGTCTAGAGATCCTAATCTACCCTGCTACTTAACACAGATGCATGGAGAAGAAATGGATTCATGTTTTTTTTTGCAAAGGCATCAAAAGGATGTGTGTCGTGGTGCAGTGGATTTTAACTTGGAAGGAAAAATTGAAGAACCAAGTTCAAATTCCACTTGAATTCGTTCTATTCACTTACATTCAAATACCCTTTGGGAAAAGTATTAATTTGTCTCTTCTTCCTTCAGCTATGGGTTGAATAGCTCAACAGATTGGATTCTATAGCCTTGGTTGGTAACCAGTCTACTACAGAAAGTAATAGCAACTTACTGCAGGGAAATATTCTACACAGTCATGTCTCATTTGAGACATGATCACACAAGTGAGTATTATGTATGGTGCTTAACTGACTAAGGAATCAGTATGAAAGCAAACATAACAGATTCAGAATTACTACTTGTCTTGTGAATTCCTTTCTTTTTATTGATTACAGTTTTGCTATTGGCATACTGCACTAGTATTAAACCAAATAATTAATACTGATTTTGTTGAACTCTAATATTTTTCTAGTCCTGGATATGACAGTAAACTGCATCTGGCAGCAAGATCTCTGATTGGAGGGTAGTGAGGAGCATGAAACCACCTCTAATTACTGTTGTTCCCAGGTCCACCCTAACCCAGAGTGGTAGCATCTGTTAGGGTCCCAGCTATGGGAAAATAGTTAACCCCAAAATGGAGGTCAAAACACTATGAAAGTATAAAAATAGGTTTTTATAGAAATATAATATATATACATAAAAATTGACTTTTATAGAAAAATATATGTTTTTTAAGGGAAAATATTATCAACAGTAAATTTTTAAAGGGAAAAAATTGTTGCTATAATACAATTTTGAAGGAAAATAAATTATTACTAGCAATACATTTTTTTATATAAAACTAGAAGACATCTTCATTTTTCTAAAAAAATTTTTTCATCAAAATCTGACTAAATTAACTTTCTCACTATAACCAAACATAAAAAATACCTTAAAACTCTACCTATTTGACATTAAATAACACACAGTGATTGATATACCATTAAGCAAAACTCAACCTGAAACTAATATTTTTATTTTGAGGGGCAAAAGAAATAAAAGAAAAGAAAACCTGTCAATGCAGCCGAGATGTACCAAGAGAATTCCCTGCAGAGAGAGGCGGAAAAAGAAAGAAAATCAATAAATAAAATAATAATAATAATAATGATAATATCTATATTTCTGAGATGAGGTATTATAACTATTTGCATTATTTACTTTGTTTGAACTGTTGTCCTCATTTTTATTGTTATAGCCACAACATTTCAGCAATGGAGTACTGCTGCCATTTATGGTCAGGTGCCCCTGCCGTTCTCCTCAGTGTTCTTGACAAGCTCCAAAGGAGAGGCTGTAATGTGATAGGTACTGATCTGGTGACTCGACTGCAGCCACTTCCCCATCGTCGAAATGTGGCCTCCCTTTGTCTCTTCTATAAATACTTTCATGGCTTCTGCTCGGATGAGCTTAAGTCACTGATGCCTCCTCAATAGGTGTTTACTCGTGCAACCAGACTGGCAACTGGGTCCCACCCATTCACAGTCAGGTTAGCCAAATGCAGACGACAATTCTACTCCTGCAGCTTCTTCTCTCACACTTCCCACCTGTGGAACTCGCTCCCATATTCTTGCTTTCCTGACGGCTACAACCTCCAGAAATTTAAATGCAAAGTCAATACTCATCTACTAACCACTGGACTCTAGCTCTCTCCCCACCGCTGTATAACCTTCCCTTTCTCTCCACCTATGTATCTGTCATCGCACCTGCTTTCTCAGCTTTCTGTTGTTCCTTTCTAAGTAGTTTGTACTCCTCACTCTTTTCTAATTAATCTTTTTACATTTATGTAACCCCCTGCACATCAGTGGCGTTTCCGCCTTGCTCGGGGTGAAATGATTAAAAAAAAAAAAAAAAAGTTACATGCTTTGGCTTTCTTCAGGATCTGTCTATATTTTTGAGATGATGTATTTACACCATTTACATTGTTTGAACTGTTGTCCTCATCTTTATTATAATATTCACAACATTTTCTGCTGTTGTACACTCCAGACTTCTTCAGGATCTATCTATATTTCTGAGATGAAGTATTGTAACTATTTACACCATTTATATTGTTCAGACTGTTGTCCTCATCTCAACTTTCACGTGGATAAAAGTGTTAGTTAAACTGACCCAAAGATTTTAGTATCTGGTTACAGCAGAAGTGAACGAAAACTTTGAGATTTGAGTTAAGGGGAGATAACTGATACTGAGACATCTGGAAGAAGCATGGCTCATGGAACTAGAACAATCTGCCTAGGTGAATGAAATAAAGGGTTCAGCATGAAATTCCAATCACCTGAAGAAGGCTTGAGAGTTCAATGACCGAAACATTGTGAATATGGTAACAAAAATGAGAACAACAGTCCGAAATATGTAAATAGTGTAAATGACCATATTTTTACTTCTTTCATTTTATCTTTATTATTTTGCATAACAAAAAATGAAGATTGATAAAAGGAAAATGTAACTTTGCAAACACCAACTGATGGGCTTTATGAAGACAAATGCTAGGATTTATTTCCTAACAAGTATTTATAGACAACTGCATAAATTTGTCTATATTTCTGAGATGAGGTAGTATTTACAGTATTTACTGAACATCAGATTTATAAATCCCAAAAATTTAGTTGTTCTTGTCCTTAAGGACACATGGCCACTGTTTTGCAGAACTGACTAACCAATGGTTAGTTGACCCAAAAGAGTTGTGAGTTCAATACCAGGCTACAGCAGTGGTGAACAAATGACTTACAGGGTTAGAGGGAGATAACTCATGACTACCAAAAGAGGCACTACTATGCAAGGAATGGAGTTCATATACCCCAGTAATTTTAATAAAGGGTTTGGTTCGAAATTTCTAGCATCGGAAGAAGGCTGGAGCATACTACAGCAACAAGGATGAGGACAATAGTTTGAATAATGTAATGTTGATATTTTTCCAGATGTTTTTTATGTAATGTTGATATTTTTCCAGATGTTTAAATTAAGAAATGATTCTTTCTGCTACAATAAAGATTGTATGTATATATATATATATATATATAGTCATCCACAGACAGATCTGTTTCGCTGTATCACATGCATCCGAAACTCAACCGAAGTGGTGTCAGTTGGCAATTCTACCTCTGGGCCATGGGCGCCCGGTAGAAGAAGGCAGACTTTTTAGCATGTATATTATCATTATACACGCCCAATAGCCAGACCCTGATTGAGCACTCTGGAAGAATGGTAGACTTTGAAAAACTGTAGCTACCCTGGCATGTACGCATCGCTCATTCACTAATGAATTAGAACACTCTGGCTATTGGGCGTGTATAATGATAATATACATGCTAAAAAGTCTGCTTTCTTCTACCTAGCACCCATGGCCCAGAGGTAGAATCGCTGACTCATGCCACTTTGGTCAGGTTTCGGTCCTGGGTTAGGAGCAATCAGAGTCTAACCGTACTGATGAGCTGTGATACAGTGAAACAGATCTGTCTGCGGATGACTATTTACGCCCTCACTCCCTGAACATGATCTTGCTAGTCAATAGATCACTTTAGAGAAGTAGATTTCATGTAAATGGTGATTACTTATGGCTATGTTCTTTGATTACTTGATTGAACACAATTTCATTCAGCTATCAAACTGAATGCTCTCAGTCACTGGGATATATTTACGTCCTGTGAAAGCTTTCCTGTTGTGAAAGCTACCTGTTTCTACCATTACACAAATGGCTTATTATAATGTAAGATGTTTGTCTAATGACAAGTTAGTCGAATTTTGATCCCAACTTTAAAATAAACAGATAATCTAGATGCACTGATGAGCTGTGATACAGTGAAACAGACTTGTCTGCAGATGATTATACATATATATATATATATATATATATATATATATATATATAGTCATCCGCAGACAGATCTGTTTCGCTGTATCACAGCTCATCAGTACGGTTAGACTCCGCTCTCCTGTCAGGTTCATGGAGAGAGAGACAACTGCGAGTTCAGTTCATTCTCTTTACTATCAGAGATTAAACTTTACGACCAGTTATGAAAGATCTTGCCGCTTGTTTGCTCTTTAACAGTGCCTTATTATATTTTATTATTTTATTTTTTGTAATAAATATATCGTTTAGTGGTGAAGAATATATATATATATATTGTCATCCGCAGACAGATCTGTTTCGCCATATCACAGCTCATCAGTACGGTTAGACTCCAATTGCTTTTTTACCCAGGATTGAAACCCGACCGAAATGGCGTCAGTCGGCGACTCTATTCCTGGGCTATGGGCGTTCGGTGGAAGTAGGTAGACTTTTTAGCGCATATCATTATACGCGCCCAATAGCTAGGACGCTCTAATTCATTGCACTGAATGAGCGATGCGTATATATATGTATTCATTGATTCTAGCACACATAAATTTACTACTTCTCTACATAGGAAACCAACTAGCATAAATTCGTGTCTTCTTAATTATAATAGTGAATGCCCCCACCGATATAAGTTAGCTGTTATAAAAAACTTACTTCAACGCACACAAATGATATCTTCTTCCAAATCTATATTTTATAAAGAATTACACAACATTAAGCAAACACTAGTCAATAATGGATTTCCTAACTCCGTTATTGATCAACAAATTAAAATGTATCTCGACAAAATTAACAATAGCTCTAACAATAATGATAATATTAATAATAATGGTTTACATCAAAATAAACATAACACTATTAACTTATACTATTGCAACCAAATACATAATAATTATAAACAAGATGAAAAACTCTCAAAAACATAATACGTAGAAATGTTAAACCAGTGGAAAGTAATAATCAAATTAAACTCATTATATATTATAAAAAGTTTAAAACAATTGACCTCATAGTCTATAATAACCCAACAAGCACTAAACTAAATTCTCTACAAAAAACCAATGTAGTGTACCAATTTACATGCCCATTCAGAGATTGCATCTCTGATACTAATCAAAAACCTAGTACATATATTGGTTTTACTACAACCACGCTCTCCCGTAGACTTACATGTCATCTTTCGGATCAGAGTACTATTAAACAACATTTCTCTGAAAAACATAAACATGTAGGCAATATCAGACAGATTTTGGTCAACAATACGGTGATCCTTACTCATACACACAGTAAGAGGAACCCGCAGATATTGGAGGTCATGTACATCAAATCGAAACAACCAACACTCAATAAAATCAACTTTAAAACAGGAAATAACATATTACATTGCATTTGATTACATTGTTTTGTTGTCATTTCGCGCCATCCCGCGGTGTGACGTCATAAAACCGCATCGCAAACTTAAGAACTGCGTTTATTATTTTTGGTAACTATTGCCGTTGCCAAGCGGAGTTTTATGTCAACACAAAATAAAATCGTCGGTGATGGTGGAGTTTATAGTATTTCAGTTTAAACAACCTCTCTGAAGATGGCTCATGTGAGCCGAAAGCTTAGAAGAAAACCAATAAATAATTATCCAAATGTTGGAGAATGTTTGTCTTTATTTTCAACTGAAATTAAAGCAAGAATACGACGTTTAGAATGGCTCATGATTAAACATAATAGACATTCATTGTCTCTTATATTTAACAGCATATGTTTAGAAAATTACTTGCTGCCTCGATATATATATATATATATATATATATATAAATCTTCTCTATTATAATAAAGACCATTGTGTATTGATTTATATATATATATATATATATATATATATATATATATATATATATTTCCCCCTGTCATGCTCAGGTGTTTGGATTATTGTTTTTTTTCTTATGTCTTAATGTAAGATACTCAATAGTAGGTATATATATGTTGCTGTCATTTTAGATGGCATATTGATATAAATATTTTGCTATCAGTTTTTGACAGCATGGGCCTACTCGTATTAAATACTCATCAGGTTAGCTGAAAAGTCTAGGTAAGTTATGGAGGAGGCTAAGTGATATAATTTAAGTTCTACTAAACAAAAGTGAGATACAGATTTTATGCAAATTAATATTAAAATTTCTTTTAGATTGGGATTAATTTACATGTTATATATTTTAAATAACATGAGGTTATGGATTTAACTATTTTCTTTTAATTTGAAAAATAAACAACAGTTATGCGCTTGTCTGTAAAGACTTGTTGGGTACCTTGACATGGTGTAATGGTTAGGAAGCTTGTCTCACTAGAGCAATTATTACTGAGTATTGAGTTTGTTCCTCACTAGGCGTCACATACTTTCAGCCTAGTGCCACATCTAAGTGATGCGTAGAAATCGTTAGCACCTTGATGTGGTGTAATGATTAGCAAGTTTGTCTCACTAGGAACTATTACAACTGGCTAGTGTGTTCGATCTTCACTGGGTGGCCTATATTTTTGACCTGGTGCCATATCTAAACAGCGCTTATTAAATTAAATCTCTGACACCTCAACATGGTGTAACTGTTAGCAGGTTTGTCTTGCTAGAACAATTACAATTAGTGAGTTTGATCCTCACTGTGTGCTCAACACATTCAGCCTTGTGCCATGACTATCATTGTAGTGTAATAGTTAGCAATGTTATCTGCAAATCATATTCTTGCATTGGGATAGCCAAAGATGTATTCCAAAAGCTAAGTAGAGTATCAAGAAAATAGAAAAACATCATTAAAAACAAACAATTAAACAAGACATATTGGGATAGCCAAAGACGCATTCCAGAAGCTAAGCAGAGTATTAAGAAATAGAAAAACTTCATTAAAAACAAACAATCAAACAAGACGTATTGGGATAGCCAAAGATGTATTTCAAAAGTTAAGAAAAGTATTAAGAAACAGAAAAAATCATCTTTAAAAAAAAAAAAAAAAGAGAAAACTACTGAACTGTTATTTGATTGTTGTAACCTTAAAAGGTTAATCCCCAAAACGGAGGTTGGGAATAATAGTATATCAACAAGTACAAGACTCGTAAGCTGTATGAAGTAGACACACAACTAGTGAACTGCCAGTTAGTATAATCTTTTCTGCTAGGTATTTACCACCTCCCCACCAAGGCGAATATGACACAAGTTCAGGTAAAGTGGGGATGCTGAGCTCTTAAGCTCAACCAAAAATATCCCGTAGCTCCAGAATAAGGTTGAGTCGGGCTCTTGTTTATTCATCCCAGACGAGACCCTACCCTTTGGACGGAACCCCGTCTAGCCCCTTCTCCACTCGGAAGCAGAGATAGAGAGAGAGAGAGAGAGAGAGTTTGGGTCAGTATGATCAATCTACTCGACTACAATTTACTCCAATAGTGTCCACGTATTTAAGAGGATAGAAAAATCCTATTCTTGTATACAGGTCGGTATACAACAGTGATATCTCAGTGAATGTTAGACAATCTCCTCAAAGATGAAGAAGAGTCTTCAAGCAACAGCAGTTGGATTCTACAGAAGGATGCCGAGGATACCATGGATTGAAAATTTGACAAACGACTGTGTGAGCAAAGTTCTACAGAAAATGTAGACAAAAAAAAAAAAATCATATTTAACAACAGGAAGAGATAGCTAAAATTTCTAGGACACATAATGAGGGAAGAGGGCTTGGAAAATTTGATACTCGCAGAACAGACTGAAGGCAAGTAGAGCAAAGTGAAACAACGCATAACTTACTTAGTGATCTCGACTAAATGGATAGCGGAACAAAGTATGGGAGAAATAATAAAAAGACCAAATTTATTAAAATCTACAAGAGATTGTCGATCGCCTACGTCCTGAGAGGACACAACATATAAAGGAGAATTTATACTGCCATTTCAAATGGAGCGAAGATAGAGGATCGGGTTGTATTAAATTCAAGAATTAACAACAGCTGAGAAACATTGGGAATTTGAAAGAAATTCAGGAGGTTCTCGACTTACGACAGAGTTCCGTTCCTGTGATGAGTCGTCATCACGATTTTCCGGGAATAAAAACTTACGTGACTCAACGATGCTAATGCAATAGTATAGTAATAATTTACGACAGGAGTTCACAATGTTTTTGTTCTTCTGTACCAGATGGTATTTTTATAGATTCCTGTGTACCTTTAAAAATTGAGGATGAAAAAGAAAAACAATGAAATCGAATTGTTTATCTTTTGTCATGAAGTCTTTTTGAGTTGAGTCAATTACTCATAACATCAGTGAAGTAAATGCAGGCAATTTATGAAATAGTTTGATTCATCATCATCATCATGATATATATATGATGATAATTACTAAGTGAAAATACACAAAACAATTCAAAACGATGTATCACAACACTCAATAAATCCCGAGCCTAACTAATAAAATCACAACTTTTTAGGCAACATTCGGCTTTATTCATCAACAAAATCTCATTCTAGAGTGGTACTCTGATTTCAACGCTTCTCTAACAATTCGATGCCTTTTTGTAGAACGATTCGAAATTCGCCTTCTTCATTGGAGCCAAATCTTTTTCCCTGGAGCATTCTTTTGAGGTCTGCAAACAACCTTGCCTGCTGATGGTTGCGTCTTTGGTCGCTTTGGGTGGCTTTCACCTGCTGCTGTCCACTCAGCTGACTGCCAATTTGACTCAATATGAACACTGACAAATGTTCATGAAAAATAATGAATACACTGCCTTCTGATATGTTCAACTCCTCTGCTATCTCACACAACTTCAATTTACGATCTGCCAAATGTAATTTGTAAACTATTGGGCCTAAGTTTTGTCACGTGCCATTTGAAGGTTAGTACTTTATAAAAAACATATCGTTGTTTTATTAGTAGTGCCATCTGTATGTCAGGTCCGGTACTTATTGAGTGATGTGTTACTGATAATCAAACTAAGCAATACTAATGAGACGGATGCGTTTGGGGTTTTTTTTTTGCACTCTTGATATAAGTTAATTAAAAGCTTTGCTTACTAAAATGAGTAAATTGAAAAAAAATACGTTGTACAATGTGAACGGAGATTACATTATGTATTGTACAGTAGTGGTTATACTTTCGGTGCCAATGTACTCCTTGAAGCGAACAAATGTACCACTGGGTGTATTTATACCCCAGTTTGGGAATCTCTGATCGAGGAGATAACAAAACATTTATATGGTATATTTTAGTTCTAAAAATATGTAGAGAACATTAATATAATACAAGAAAATGTCTTTATTTCTTACGGGAAACTCAATATATATGCATATATGCACATCACATATTTTAAGCGACAGTCGAACGACATAAGCCAAACAACCGGCCAATGTTCGTCGATGTTTCTCCCTTTTCAAACTGTCGAACAATGCTTAATTTCACTTCCCTGATGATGGCTTTCCTTTTCTTCGAAGCATCATCATCACCAGAAGAGATTACACTACCTTTGGGAGACATAATTAGGGGCAATCAGTTTCCACAAACACAGAACAAATGAAAGAGAGCGAACGCATATGTTCGTACAACCAAGAACTGACACACGACGTCTTATGTACAAGACAAACGACATCAGTCGAAATGAGATTAATGGAGATTGGATCGTAACCACGACTTCCCGTGGGTTGTTACTGTCTTACTGTATTCAGATTTACGAAAAAGTTAAGCAAAGCCGCATGAAATAATATAGGAAATCAAATAAAATTTAAAGTTTTAGAAAACGTCACTAATTTTGACCAATGAAGAGCATTCTTGCATAGGTGCATTAGAATTGTTATTTTTAAATGAAATTAAAAATGCATGAAGCAAAAAAAATAAAATAAAATAAAATAAAATAAAACAATGAAGGTGAGCATTGAGTGTCAACCAGTCTAGAAGAAACAACAACTTTGAATTCAAAACCATACAGAAAGCAACGAGGAAACACTTGATTATCTTTTGGAAGAAGTCGAGTCATTTCACCAATAATAAAATCGTTTTTGACAATAAGTTTCCCATTGTATAAGGCCCAGGAGCTATTCGAGGCAGTGGATTATATTATGATGCGGCTTATACAGAAAGGAGGTGGGAGATCCCTGTTAACCGTAAGGTTAAGCTTGTAGTGATCAGGGGAGCATCTACTCCGGAGTCGGTTACACAGAGCAGTGGTTCGTGAGAAGAAGCACTTCAAGTGAAACTGACTTCTCATCGATGGAATAAGAAGGGTGGTTTACTGCAAATTAAGTGATATGGCGTGTCCTAGCCGTGAAGGTTGTACCTGTCCTGACCAAGGAATGTAGTTCATCGGAGTATTTTTCATGGTAGTTGTGATAGAGAAGCGAGAAGCTGGTCACATATCGTCTGTGAAAGAGTGAGTTTGGAGAGTGGAAAATAACTCGTCAGTCAGAACGATTCTGAGACGCTGTTGCAGTCTATCGAGGCTGAAAAGTGAGAACTGCACAGCTCCAGCCGAAATATGACAACAATACTCAATTTTCAGCCTGATCTGACTCTTGTAAAGTTAGCGGATAACATGAGAGGTCAGGTACATACTTGAACAGTACAGGGAGCCTATCACTTTACCTTCGTCTTTGGCGATGGTTTGAATAAGAGTTCCATTTATGGTCAGCGGTAAATTTAGGGTCCAGTACTAGAGAAAACCATTAACATAAAAAATACTAAAGAAAACCATTAACATCAAAAAATTGCAATATGAACTCTGGTAAAAAAGGGTTACTGGACATTAGGTTTATAAGTCCCAAAAATTCAGTTGTTCCTCTTCTTAAGGACACATGGCCCACTGGATATAGATGTTGGTTAGTTCCTGTGACTTGACCCAAAGTGTTGTGAGTTCAATACCAGGCTACAGTAATGGGGTAAAAAAATACTAGAGAAAAGCATTAACATTAAAAAAAATTGCAATATGAACTCTGGTAAAAAAGGGTTACTGAACATTTGGTTTATAGGTCCCAAAAATCAGTTGTTCTTGTCCTTAAGGACACATATAGATATTGGTTAGTTCCTGTGACTTGACCCAAAGAGTTGTGAGTTCAATACCAGGCTACAGCAGTGGTGAACAAGTAGCTTACAGAGTTAGAGGTTCGAATTCCTAAGAAGGCCTGAGCGTACAACGGCCAAAACGTCGTACAAATGGCAACAAAGATGAGGACAATAGTCAGAATAATGTAATAATGTTCAGAATGTAAGCTATCATGACTTTCTATAATTATATCATGACTTTCTATAATTATATCATGACTTTCTATAATTTTTAAAAATCACTGATTTCCAATGTATTTTTAGGAAATATATTACCGTGATTTAACGTTGTTATATCCACAGTTTGGAGTTTTCTGTTTCATAAAATAGTTGCCACCGACGACTAGAGAGCACAGTTTACTTTGCTATTATATCCACAGGTAGGTGGGAGGAATGTAAGGGTTCATGCTTTTCTCAAGGACATTTGTGCAAAAGTATACTAGCTGTAACTGTCCCAAGAATTAAGACAAGTATTCTTTCACTTCTAGGTGCCACATTCCTTTAAGAGGCGAGTGGTCATGGCTCTCTACAACTTCTTATCCTTTGTAGCTCTTACTAAATCTTATCTATTTAATATCTACTGCTCCTCTCGCATTCATAGATTCTTGTGCGATTCAAATTTAGCTAACCATTCTTTTCTTATTATGTGTCGAATAAATTTCAAACATTTCTTTTTGATTCTATGTATTATGTTGCCATTATCATTAAAACTTCCATATTGCTAAAATGGTGAGTCCAGGGTATTTTCAGTATTCTTCCGTAGTAACCGCATCTCTGTTGTCTCACGTCGACTTTTCATCTGTGAGGAAATTCACTGTCATATAAGAGGATTGATCTTGGATAGCAGTTAAGCTCACTTTTCTTTGTATTCTCAGCATCCTTCTATAGAACCACGTCTCTGTTGCCTCAAGTCTCTTCTTCATCTGTGACGAAATTGTCCAGCATTCACTGCCATATTAGAGGATTGATATTACATAGCAGTTAAGCACTCTTTTCTTTGTATTCTCAGCGTCCTTCTATAGAACCGCATCTCTGTTGCCTCAAGTCTCCTCTTCATCTATGAGTAGATTTTTCAACATTCGCTGCCATACAGGAGGATTGATATTACGTAACAGTTAAGCAGTCATTTTTTGTATTCTCAGCATCCTTCTATAGAACCACATCTCTGTTGCTTCCAATCTCCTCTTCATCTTTGGGGAAATTGTCCAGCATTCACTGCCATATAGGAGGATCGATATCATGTTGCTGTTAAGCCCTCTTTTGTTTGTATTCTTCGCATCCTTCTATGGAACCACGTCTCTCTGTTGCCTCAAGTCTCCTCTTCATCTGTGAGGAGATTGTCCAGCATTCACTGCCATATAAGGGGATTGATATTACATAGCAGTTAAGGACTCTTTTCTTTGTATTCTAAGCATCCTTTTTATAAAACTACATCTCTGTTGTCTCAAGGTTCTTATTCATCTATGAGTTCAGCATTCACTGCCATATAGGAGGATCGATATCATGTTGCTGTTAAGCCCTCTTTTGTTTGTATTCTTGGCATCCTTCTATAGAACCACATCTCTGTTGCCTCAAGTCTCTTCTTCATCTGTGACGAAATTGTCCAGCACTCGCTGCCATATAGCAGAATAGATATTACATAACAGCTAAGCACCCTTTTCTTTATTTCTAATTAATTTTTCTTGTTTCTTCTTTGCTAAGTTTTTGGTCAGACACCTTTTGTTATTCCACTGCAATTTCAGATTGCAGTGTTACTCTTTAGACATTTTCTTTATATTTGAATTATTTCTTCATAATTTCACCCCAATCAAGGGAATAAAGCTGCCAAGACGCAATGTGTTGCTGAGTGTGAAAGGAGATTTTTTTAATCGTTTCACTCCAAGCAAGGCGTTACTGCCATTGATGCGCAAGGGGCTACATAAGAGAGTAAAAGTTTAGGCAGGAGAAGAGTAAAGAGAAAGACGAACCAGTTATAGGGGGTGTACGAGAAAGGGAAAGAGAAGGACGGGAACACATAAGTGAAGACAGTTGCGAAGGCAGAGAGAAAGGCAAAGAACAATATACACGGGGTGATGTAGAAAGGACTGGAGTCAAGTGGATAAAAGATGGGAATTGACATTGCATTTAAATTCCTGGAGGAAAGCAAGTATACGGAAGGGAGTTCCACAGGCGGAACGTGCGAGAAAAGAAGCTCTGGGACATAATTGTCGACTGCATTTGGTTGATTTAAATGTAAAAAGGTCGGACCTTGTTACCAGTCTGGTTGCATGAGTAAATTCTTGTGGAGGGGGCACCAGTGACCTAAGTTCGTCGGAGCAGAAACTATGAAAATATTTGTAGAAGAGACAGAGGGAAGCCACATCCCGCCGATGAGAAAGTGGCTGGAGTCAAGCGACTGGGTCTGGACCGATCACATTACAGATTCTATTTTGGAGACTGTTGGGAACCCTGAGATAAACAGTAGGGACGCCTGACCAGAGAAAAAGTAAACATTATTATGGGGTACTAAAAGAACAGGAATTAAGAAGACAGAAATAAGCTTTGACATTACATTTAAATTTTTGAAGATCAAACTTAAATGCAATAAGCTGGAAGAGAGTTCCCCAAGTGAGAAGTGCGAAGGAAGAAACTGCTAACTTATAATTCGCGCTTAAACTTAGCCGTTTCAACTGGACAGTGATGAGACCTAGCCGCCATTCTAGTAATGCGCTTAAATTCATAAGCGTATGTACTTGACTCCAGTTTGTATATCTCACCTTTTTTTTTTTTTTTTTTTTTTTACTTTCCTTTACTAGTTGTTTTGGAGTTTCTGCAATCTCGTCACACTGTTTTCTGTATATCTAAGGTAGTTAACATTGTATCCGTTGATACTAACACCTGATAGGACTTCCCGTTCTAGAAGGATCACTTCACTGTAGAGGCTGAATAAATCCCGTGAGAAGACAATGTCAGAATTCCAGACTCATATATCTCGGAGAAAAAGGTTCGCACATGCAAAAACACAATGCGCATTCATTTGTAATTATAAACGGACAAGACCTGTTAATGTCCGAAATAATCGTTGAGTAAAGGTTTAGTATTCTTTTTCATTTCATGAAATATTTTCTCTGACCTACGAATCCGTTTCTGCAACTGATTATCAACTGGAAGTCAACACACCCTTTTCCTGGGAAAATATTTATGTTCTGTCTAAAGTGTCCAAACACGAATGTCATTAAATCATATTCAGTTTTGTTAATCACTTGAAAACTTTTGGTCTTTATCAATGAACACGTTTTTACGCTCAAATATTTTATATAGTGTCAGGTTAGAGACATGTTTTTCTTTGTTTCTCAAGGAAGAATTCAAGTTATTTGTAAAGCAGTTTCATCTACAACAGAATCTTGAGGTATGTTACAAATGTTACAATAGCGTGTACTTTTAAATTTAGCTCGTTATCATTGTCAGAGTAATTTATTTTATAACTTCTCACACCAAGCAAGGAAACAAAGTTGCAGGTGGTTATTGAGTATAAATAATATAAACAAAAGAAAAATGTTATTAAAGAGCACGAACAATAAAAGAACAGAATATAACAAATGACGTTTCATTCAAATTTTGGAAGATCAAATTTAACTGGAAAGCATGAAGTCACAAGAGAGTTCCACAAGCAAGAAACACGAGAAAGGAAACTGTTAGCATAGAAATTACAGTTACGTCTAGCAACAGTGAATTGATAAGAACTTGCTACCAATTTAATACATTACTCAGTAAATCCCGAGCCTGACATATAGATAATGTCACTAAGAAAAAAAACATATAATTTTTATGAAGTCCTAACCTTCAAACGACACGTGACAAAATTTGGGCCCAGTCGGATTATTAGTTTACAAATTACAGTTATTTAAGTGAAGCTACTGTTGCAAATTTTCAAAACAATGGAAAAATTTGAATTTTGTATGTTGAAAAAGCATTGCTTTCTGATGGGAAAAATACTGATCAAGCAAAGCAATGACTTACAATCGATTGTAACCTGGGATGGTAACATCTATTAAAATCCTAGGTAATGGGCAGATAGTGAACCACCAAGTAAAAATCTGCCATATATTTTATGACAAAAATGACGAGAAATATATTTTTTAGCAAAATGACAATACAAAACTAAAAAAAATGTATAAAATACATTTTTATAAAAAAAAAAAAATAACACATCACTCAATGTCCCAAGCCTGACATATAGATGGCAACACTAATAAAAAATCCATTTGGGCCCAGTCGGATTATTAGTTTACAAATTACAGTTATTTAAGTGAATCTATTGTTGCAAAGTTTCAAAACAATGGAAAAATCTGAATTTTGTGTGTTGATAAAGCATTGCTTTCTGACGGGAAAAATACTGTTCAAGCAAAGCAATATCTTGATAAGTGTTATTCGGACTCTGCCCCGTCGGAAACAACAATGGTATGCTGACTTTATACGCGGTCGTACAGACACAAATGATGTTGAACGCTCAGGTCACCTAAAATCGACGACTGTTCCGGAAAACACCAAAAAATCCACAACCTCGTTTTGGCCAATCGTAAATTGAAGTTGCATGATATAGCAGAGGTGTTGAACATATCAGAAGTCAGTGTATTCACCATTTTGCATGAACATTTGTCACCGAGAAAGCTGTGTTTAAAGTGGGTGTCGCGTTTGCTCTCAGTCGATCAAAAACAACAACGCGTCGGCGATTTAGAGGTGCTTTTGCGTAAATGTGTGACAATGGATGAAACATGAATCCACTACTTCACTCCGGAGTTAAATTGACAATCAGATGAGTGGACAGCAGTTCAAAGCGAACAAAAACGCAAACATCAGCAGGCAAGGTTTTGGCCTTCGTATTTTGGGATGTGCAAGGTATTTTGTTCATCGATTACCTTGAGAAAGAAAGAACCATCAATAGGGAATATTATATAACATTATTGGTGCGTTTGAAGGAAGAAATCGCTAAAAAAAAAAACGGCCACAAATGAAGAAGAAAAATTGATTTTCACCAAGACAGCGCACCGTGTCACAAGTCGATCGCAACGACGGCTGAACTACATGAAATGCACTTTGAATTACTTTTGTATCCACCCTATTCTCCAGATCCGGCCCCCATTCACTACTGGCTGTTTGCAGAACTTAAAAGAATGCTTCAGGGAAAGATATTTGGCTCCAGTGAAGAAGTGATATCAGAAACTGAGGCGTAGTATTTTCAGTCCAAAGACAAATCGTTCTACAAAAAAGGCATCGAATTGTTAGAGAAGCGTTGGAATCAGTGTATCACCCTAGAAGACTATGTTGATGAATAAAGTCGAATTTTTCCTAAAAGTTGTTGTTTTATTAGTTAGGCCCGGGATTTATTGAGTGATGTATTAGTAGTCTGCTGAAGAGTTACTCCGAAGAATTATCATGAAAGTGTTTATAGAAACGGTAAATAAAACTACGTCAGGTCAAGACCAATAATATTCTTCTTTGGATGTTATCAAGAATCTTTAGATATATAGAAGCACCGAAAGGACAGATGAAAACAATGCATAAACTACTTAGTGAGCTTCAGTAAATGGATGGCTGATCAAGGTTTAGGAGAAATAACAAAAAGACAACATTTATTAAACGTTACAAAGAACAGGAAAATTGTGGAGAGCCACGATCGCTCACACCTTGAAGGGACAGGGAAAAACAATGTATAAATTACTTGAGCTTAAATAAATGAGTGGCAGAACAAGTTCTAGGAAAAATAACAGAAATACAAATTTGATTAAGAGCTAAAAGGACAAGAAAATTGTGGAGAGCCACGATCGCTCACACCTTGAAGGGACAGGGAAAAACAATGTATAAATTACTTGAGCTTGAATAGATGAGTGGCAGAACAAGTTCTAGGAAAAATAACAGAAATACAAATTTGATTAAGAGCTAAAAGGACAAGAAAATTGTGGAGAGCCACGATCGCTAAACCCCGAAGGGACACGGCACATAAAGAAAACAGGGAACCGACCAGTTTCCCCGCATCGCGTGAAGAAATGTTATCAGGGATAGTAGAATGGGGGTCATCTACTCGTGTGGAATTAATAAAAAGGGTTTGGTTCAAATTATTTACAAGAAACTTGAAGAAGTTCGGACGGTGCAGCAGTCGAAACGCTTCTCTGAACAGTAAAGCACCTGATAATACTAATTACTCATCTAGACTAAAACATTCAACCAAAAAGTTTATACATAGGTTTACGATATTTTATATCTTTTTCGTGTGCATTTCTTTGTACGATTAGTGCGCTAGTCGAGTTGATCATTAGTAGTAAGTTCAATCCTGACTGAATACCCTATGCTTGTGATCTTGTGCCAAACTAAGTTTAGTAGGCATCTCTCTTTTTTTTGTAGCATTTTTTCGTCGGATATTTTTTAAAGAAAAGTTTCCATCCTTAGTTTTTCTGTTCATTTTACCTTTCAGTTTTTTTTTTTGTTTTTTTTTTAAAGTATGGCTAAGATTAGCTTTGTTTGGCAAAGACCACACTAATGATCCATCCAGTGATAATCGAAGTCACTATACAAGAGAAAAAACCGTACGTCTATCACCCTTTTTCATTTTTTCGTATTCCTCTTTCTTTTCTTTCGTTCTTTTATTTCATTCGTTTCGTTTTATTCATCTGTCTTCGTTCTTTTGTGTTTTTCTTTCTTGGTTCCTTTCTTTGCTTTCTTTCAAATTTGTTCCTTAATCACTTCTTTCTTTCTTTCTTTTTCCTTCTTTGGCGTTTTTTTCTTTCGTGCTTTCATTCCTCAACTCCTTTCTGTACTTCATTTAACTGTTTGACTTCATTACTTTTTCCTTACTTCTTTCTCGGCTTCCTTTTAATTCTTTTTCATTCCTTTCATTCTTTCCTTATTTTTTCCGTTAATTTCTCTTTCCATTAATTTTCCTTTATTTCTTCACATTATTCTTTTTTCTCTTCTTTATTCTTTCCTTGATTCTTTTTTCTTTCCTTGATTCTTTCTTTCTTTTCTTTATTTTTTCTTTATCTTTTATTTCCTTTCTTCTTTCTGATATTTTATTCTTCTTCTCTTTATTATTTCTTTATTTTATTTTCTTTCTTACCTTTATTCCTTCTTTTTTCATTCTGCTTTATTTTTTCTTTCTATCCTTTCTTCTTTATTTCCTTTATTCTTCTCCTACTTTCTTTCCTTCTTTTATTTGTTCTTTCTTTATTTTCTTCTTTCTTTCATTTATTCTTTTATGTTTCTTTCTTTTTTCTTTCTTTCTTTATTTCCTTCCTTGTTTCCTTTATTCCTCTCTTCTTTCGTTCCTTCTATTTTTCTTTATTTTCTTCTTTCTTTCCTTTATTTCTTCTTTTTTCTTTCTTTTTTCTTATTTCTTTATTTCCTTCTTTGTTTCCTTTATTTCTCCCCTTCTTTGTTTCCTTCTTTTATTTTTCTTTATTTATTTTTCTTTCTTTCTTTTATTCCTTTGTTCCTTTTTTCTTTTTTTTTTATTCTTTCTTTATTTCCGTCCTTGTTTCCTTTATTTCCCCTTCTTTCTTTTCTTTCCTTATTTTATTTTTTCTTTCTTTCTTTTCTTCTTCCTTCCTTTATTCTTTCTTTTTTCTTTGATTTTTTTCAATCTATCCCTCTCTTCTTTTCTTTATTCTTTGTCTTCCTTTAATTTAATTTTCTTTCTTTCTTTTTTACTTTCTTTCTTTTTACTTTCTTTCTTTTATTTTTTCTTTCTTTCTTTTATTCTTTCTTTCTTTCTTTCTTCCATCATTTTATTCTCTCTTTCCTTTATTATTTCCTTTCTTTTTTTCTTTATTCTTTATTTATTCCTTTTTTTTTTCTTTATTCTTTCTCTCACTCGGTTCTCGGTCTTGCTTTTCTACTCATAACACAGCCATCTAAAATGCTTTGTCACTTTCTCTCAGCCGACTGACTGCTGAGGAGACGCACAGACAGACATCACTGGCATACCAAGAGTTGAATTTCATGTTGTCCAACTGATGACACGTCCTGACAATAATTAATGTGGAAGGCATGACAACGTGTGGCTGCCAATTCTCAAGGTTGTCAACCCTCAGCCGAAAGACTACCGTAAAATCCTAATACTTGCCAACCCACTTTATATGCATTCAGTTTTATGCTCGACTGATTCCCCATTAAAAGGGGTTTTGAAAGCACCGACCTTTTGGAATCCTCGTCTCTTTAAACTAAAACAACACCTAAAAAACGAAAAAATAAAAAAAAATAAAAAATAAAAATGAAAAAAAGTATAATAAATTAATTTCTAATTATCCTTGGATTTTGATTATAGCAAAAATCTGTTTAAAAAATGGAAACAATGTCGGTTGATTGTTTCACTGTTGAATGTTTATATTTACTTTTGTGGGTCCCTAAGCTCGTGCGTACGCAACGCATAGTATCCTGTTACACCCTCCCCACATTCAGTCTCTCTAGCACACACACTGGCTCAGTTAGTCAGTTATGTGCCATATGTGATACACGCTTTTCGGCGATCGTGTCTTTTTTTTTTTTTTTTTTAATCATATCACACCAAGCAAGGCGGTAACGCCACTGATGCGCAGGGGGCTACGTAAGGGTAAAAAGAATGGAAAGGAGAAAGCCGGAAACCACATCATAAACAGGAAACAAGGGATGAGCCTCTTCACCTGTTCAATAGATGTGGGTGGAGTGTGAACCGGGCGATAGTTTAGTCTATCTACTCCAATTGGAAAAAAAAAAAGAGTGAAAAGATTGGAAAAGAGAAAACGGGAAACCGCATCCTAAACAGGAAACAAGGGATGAGCCTCTTCACCTGTTCAATAGATGTGGGTGGAGTGTGAACCGGGCGATAGTTTAGTCTATCTACTCCAATTGGAAAAAAAAATAAAAGAGTGAAAAGACTTGAAAAGGGAAAACCGGAAACCGCATCCTAAACAGGAAACAAGGGATGAGCCTCTTCACCTGTTCAATAGATGTGGGTGGAGTGTGAAAGAGACATGACTGACTGGGCAGAAGATTATCCCGGAGTAGATTGCCATTGCTTTTTGCGGTAGACTGGTTGCCAGCCAAAGCTATAGAACCCAGTCTGTCCTATTATTTAACCCATAAATGGAGGAAAGAGACGGATTAATACATTTCCCAAGGGTATTTGTGAGTAAGTGAATGCAAGAAATTCAACTGTAATTCGAACTCGGCGCCCCGATATGTGAGATGAATAAATTGTCGTCTAAATCAAGTAAAAATGAAAATAACACTGACATCTCATTTTAACAGATATATTTACCAACATTACACACAAATATCTGGAAATACAAAAGAGTAAATTTATTCAATAAAATCACCACTCGCTTCAATAACGGCCTCCATACGATTTCGGAATCACCTGCAAATCTTTTGTACTGTCCACGGTTTAAGTTGGTGAATGCTGTTATAATCCTTTCCTTCATTTCACCTTTGGTGTTACAAGGAGTTTCTTTTGGTGTATCGCTCAACTATGCCCCAGATACAATAATCAAGGTCTTTACAAGGTGGTAAGATTTAAGCAATGATGTAGTCACAGAAGTCGTCTGACAGTCATTACTGGGTTCTCCTGCTTGTGTGGCATGGTGCAGAGTCCTGTTGTTAGACATAGGGTCTTCTTGTAGATAGACACCCACTTGAGTCAGGGCAGCACTACCTTCTCAGTGCAAATGATGCAGGCCTCCATGTTCATTTTGATGCAAAGTCGGGAATTCTTTTCTTATCTGAAAGATCAGAATGAGTTTTCCAAGCTGTTGTAATCACCATTAGATTCATCAAATGCTTTCAAAATCCTCTGCACTGTCCTCAAATTGCCCCCCCCACCACCAAACACTCTGAAACGTTCGTATTGAAGTTTCAGGTATGGATAATGCCAATCAGTACAGCATCCAGTTTCTAAGTTTCTGGCGCAGGGAGTTGCATCATGGTGCTCTTTTTATCACAGACGGTGCCCTACTGACCCTACTATAATTTGTTGTTGACAAGATCCAGAAACAAACAATGCGCATGCGTGAAAATAAACACATAAAATGAAGATAATTTACCCATCACGCCCTGTATAAGCATAAGGGACATAGATATATTCTAGCAAACACATATAACACACATTCTGATCCGCACGCACAAAACTAAATATTTAACACGTACGCCATGGACACATTTAACAACATTCTATTAGACGTACATCCACTTGTGCATCCCCCACACACACAACAAGAAGAAGAAGAGAGCACCTGTGCATTTTAGTCATAAATTTATGCACTCTTTGTTTCATTAGAAGGTGCTGCTATATTCTTAGCCGAACCATTTCCAAAAATCCGATAGAAATGATAGAATTTTTTTTATATGCTAAGCAGTTTAATTCGTTAGACGATCTGATAAACAACCAACCAAAAAATGCGTCATTTCATGTGTGACAACTTAATATATCTTAGTGCCTAAATACACACGCACGCACACAGACACAGATATGTAATATTTAAAATATGACTGACTAGGAAGAAGATTTTTCCGCAGTAAGTCAGTCAGTTAAGTGCCATACGTGATACACGCTTGGGCGATCATGTCTCTTTCGAGACATGACTGACTGGGCAGAAGATTATCCCGCAGTAGGTTGCCATTGCTTTCTGCGGTAGACTGGTTGCCGACCAAGGCTATAGAACCCAATCTGTCCTGCTATTTAACCCATAACTGGAAGGAAGAGACGGATTAATACCTTTCCCAAGGGTATTTGCGAGTAAGTGAATACAATGGATTCAACTGGAATTCGAACTCGGCTCCCCGGTTTCTTATATATGGAACGCTTCACGAATTTGCGTGAGTAAGCATGCTAAATCCTGTAAAATGCCTTGTAGATATCTAAAGCCATGACCAGAGCCTCATCGTCATTATCTAAAGCTTGATAGACAAATTCAGTAATAAAATGTTAAATGTTTCTTATTATTATTACGAGTTCGGTTCCTGCCGCGTTAGTGACGGTCAGTCATTTAATTGCCATACGTAGTATTTACAGTATTTACATTACTCGGACTATTGTCCTCAACATTGTTGTCACTTGTACGACGTTTCGACCTTTGTACGCTCCGGCCTCCTTCAGATGCTAGGATTTTCAAACCGAACCCTTTATTGCAATTACTGGGGTATGCGAACTTCATTCCTTGCGTAGTAGTGCCTCTTCTGGTAGTCATGAGTTATCTCCCTCTAACTCTGTAAGTAACTTGTTCACCACTGCTGTAGCCTGGTTGGTTAGTTCCTGGGACTTGACTCAAAGAGTTGTGATTTCAATACCAAAGATGAGGACAATTGTCCGAATAATTTAAATACTGTAAAACAGTTATCATGTAAATATTTGTAGAAAAGACTGGGAGAAGCCATGTCACATCGGTGAGAAAGTGACTGAAGTCGAGCTGCTAAGTTAGTACCGATTACATTGCAGATTCTTCTTTGGATTTTTTCGTGAAACTTGAGATGAATAGCGGAAGCACCCGACCAGATATGGCAACAGCATTCAATGCACAAACGAATGGTAGATTTATAAAAGGGCAAGAGGTATTCTGACAAGCAAAACTTTCTGGTCCAACACAGAGTCCCAACCTTTCTAGCAGCTATAGATCCGATATATTCTTTCCACTTTCAGGTCGGTTAAAAAAGAAAGACCAAAGAGGCGCAGTGTGCAGCTCTGAAAGAGATTTGCATCGTTTATTTAGATTGATATATTATATTTATTCGAATCATGTCCAGTTTTATGTTTTACTAGCAGTATAGCCCGGCGTTGCTCGGGTGTAATGAAAGCTTTAAAACTAATCCATGGTCCTGGAGCTCAGACTCTTTGGACATTGGCACGAAAGCAATAGTTGTTTCCAGTTAAAGCGAACCCGTAGACTGAAAAAAAAATGAATGGATGTAAGTCAAATTTTGATTTCCTGATATCGATATCAAATAAGTTTTTTTCGTCTTAAACTGAATTTTGAAGGCTAAATAAGTCCTCAGAATAAATGGTATCATGGCTGAGACTAAGAACTACAATTATACCTACTTAGAGCCAAACCCGAAGCAAAAACTAAGATAAAAGGGCTGAAAAAATACACACACACACACACACACACACACACACACACACACATCTTGCTTTATATATATATATATATATATATATATATATATATATATTATCGATTTTCTGCACTATTGTATGAACTGCAACCTTGAAACTTCTGAATATCGTTTCTTATGTCTTTGTCTATGAGTGTATCAAATTTGATTAAAATCGGACCACTCCTTCTATAACCCGATTTTTTCGATTATCGATTTTCGATATTTATCGGGGGTACCTCGACACAAAACCTAGCTAAGAACACTCGCAGACGCTTATAGTATAACTGTGTAAAATTTGAAGAAAATCAGTTCAGCTGTTTAGGAGTCTATAGGCAACGTACACACACACACACACACACACGCACACACACACACACACACACAAAGTTCCATTTATAAATAAGTTTAGATTTCAAACACAACCAAACAGTATATTTGTCTGTGTATTCATTAAAGTGCACAAAAACATGTATGCAACTCACGCACAACATTGACATACGCATATACATTATATACACACCGAATCACGTGTCCAGAATGCGTCCCCCTCGACTGCTACTTATCATCCTGTTTGGAGAGCTCGCCAGTGGCAAGATGCTACGCGGAGGGCCAAAACGGCACTTCAAGGACCAGTTGAAAACATCCCTGACACAGGCCAAGAACGACCCTGATACCAGGGAAACCGTTGATTTAGATCGGCCTTACTGGCGTAATATCACCCTAGCAGGCTGAAACATGAAGAGGATCTACGACGTGCTATCAGGAGAGACCGACTAACTCAGCCGCGTACAAAACCCTTACTCATCTGTGACTGCTCACGACTCTTCAAACTCTTCATAGTAATCTCAGTCATCGTCACCAGAGAGGAGAAAGGGAATAATGAAATGATGATCTCAATGCTCGGACGTGAGCAAGTGCCGTCGAAAAAAAAAATAAAATAAAATAAAATAAAAGGATAAAAGGCTATAAATCTTGAGCATGTAATTTTATTATGAGCAGAAATATGCATATATATATTTAGTTCAGGTTTGGGGTGACCTATTTGATTTGAAACGAGGTTTCTTTGTTTTTTAATTTTATCAAAGAATAATTTAAATGTTTTTGACTAATTTAAATTTCTTGGTGTAAAGAATGCTTTAAAAATTTAACACCTACAGGGCATGCTGTGATTAATTAGCTTAAATTCAATTAAATTAATGCAGTTTTCTTACCAGGACAACATAAACTAAGCAAATATCAGAGCTGATTCAAGATGCAAACAGGAAAGCCACTTCCTTCTATGCTACATACAACTATGACTTGAACAAAAAGACTAAATAAATAAAATCACGTAATCTCAATCTAATGAACTTTATCCCAAATGCCAAGTATTTTTAATATTTTTAATATTTTTTTATTTTTTTTATGAAAGAAATGTTGAAAATTCTTGGACACATTATGAGGAAAGAGGGCTTGGAAATGTGACACCGACAGGGCAAGCTGTGATTATTTAGCTTTAATTCAATTATCTTTCCAGAACAAGATATACAGGGTGACCTAAAAAATGGGAATTTTTAAAGTGGGTATTGGCAGACATGAGCAAGTGGAAGCACTGCGAAACAGTGGCCTCACGAAATAAACACCATTTCAGTAACCATGGACCAAGATGAATTTCTAAGCAAGTTATGGATGTCAGATGAGGCCCATTTTCATCTCATAGGTTACTTGAATAAGCAAAACTACCGTTACTGGGTAGACACAAATCCTAATGAAGTTCATGAGCGCCCTTTACACGCTAGTAAGGTGACAGTATTGTGTGGTGTTTCATTGCATGGGATCGTCGGACCTTATTTTTTTAAAATGAACATTGAGCTCTCCTCCTGTATCATATTTTAATATTAAAATTTTTGATATTAATTAGGATCAGGTTCTTGGGATTTACCTTCCTACTTTTCCGTTTTGGATTAAAGTATTTTAATATATATATATATATATATATATATATATATATATATATATATATATATATTACGTGAATATACTTGAATAAGCAGAACTACCCTTATTGAACAGACACAAATCCTAATGAAGTTCATGAGAGCCTTTTTCACGCTAGTAAGGTGACACTGTGGTGTGCTGTTTCATTACATGGGATCATCGGAACTTATTTTTTTGAAAATGAACAGAGAATCTCAGACAATGTCACTGCGAATCGTTACGTGGAGATGTTACAATCCTTCCTTACACTTGACTTGAACAATTTTTCACACATTCAATAAACCTGGTTTCAACAGGATGGAGCGACATCACACACTGCACGGCAATCATTGGCAGCTGTGCGAGAATTGTTCTGTAACCGTGTGATCTCAAGATTCGGTAATGTTCCCTGGCCCCCAAGATTGCCAGATTTGTCCGCTTGTGATTTTTTTCTTGTGTGTCTATCTCGAGAGTAAAATGTACATGACTCGACGAAGAACTCTGGATGATTTAAGCAGAGAATACAGGATGAAATTCACGGTATCCAAGCTGAGATGTTGCAGCGGTCAATGTGGAATCTCAACAGCAGATTTCAAGAATCCATTCGTACAGAAGGACACCATCTACAGGACAGAAATTTAACAAAATGAAAATTCCATCATTGTTTCTTAAATGGCATATTTTAAGGTTTCAATTACTTTAAATAATTTATTTTTCTTCCATCACTCTTGATTTTATTGGATTGTTAAAAGTTCCCCTTTTTTGGGGAGTAACCCTATACTCGTTCCAAAAGTTAAAACTCATAATAAGCAAAAGAAATTAAGGAAAATATAGATTCACATGTAATGCGTCTTCACAAAAATTTCTTCAACTCTTTCAAGACATAAATGATAAAGCATTACAAAAAGAGGTAAATGTAGATATAAGAGAAAAACCAGTGCAAATCTGCAATGTAAGACCAATCCTTTTAAGTTGCAGTGAATACTGGACAATTTCCTCATATATGAAGAGGAAACTTGAAATGAGCGCTGAATTGCAATGTAAGATCAGTCCTCCTATGTTGCATTGAGTACTGGACAACTTCCTCATATTTGAAGAGGAGACTTGAAGCAATAGTAACAAAAAAATGAGAGATGAACTGCAATGAAATATCAGTCATCCTATATGGCAGTGAATACTGGATAATTTCCTCATATTTGAAGAGGAGACTTGAAGCAATAGAAACAAAAAAACGAGCGCTGAACTGCAATGTAAGATCAGTCATCCTATATGGCAGTGAATACTGGACAATTTACTCACATATGAAGAGAGAACTTGAAATGAGCACCGAATTGCGATGTAAGATCAGTCCTCCTATGTTGCAGTGAATACTGGATAATTTCCTCATATTTGAAGAGGAGACTTGAAGCAATAGAAACAAAAAAATGAGCGCTGAACTACAATGTAATATCAGTCATCCTATATGGCAGTGAAGACTGGATAATTTCATCATATATGAAGAGAAGACTTTTGAAATGAGTGCTGAACTGCAATGTAAGATCAGTCCTCCTATGTTGCAGTGAATACTGGACCATTTCCTCACATATGAAGAGGAAACTTGAAATGAGCGCTGAATTGCAATGTAAGCTCAGTCCTCCTATGTTGCAGTGAATACTGGACAATTTCCTCACTTATGAAGAGGAAACTTGAAATGAGCGCTGAATTGCAATGTAAGCTCAGTCCTCCTATGTTGCAGCGAATACTGGACCATTTCCACACTTATGAAGAGGAAGCTTGAAATGAGCGCTGAATTGCAATGTAAGCTCAGTCCTCCTATGTTGCAGTGAATACTGGACCATTTCCTCACTTATGAAGAGGAAACTTGAAATGAGCGCTGAATTGCAATGTAAGCTCAGTCCTCCTATGTTGCAGTGAATACTGGACAATTTCCTCACATATGAAGAGGAGACTTGAAGCAATAGATTCAAAGAAAAGAGCGCCGAACTGCAATGTAAGATAAATTTTCCGATATAGCATTGAATGCTGGACAATTTCTTTCTTCTCTGAGAAAACAGTCCAGCATTCATTTAGGAGGATTGATATTACTTTGAAGCAGCAGAAGACAAGAGTGCTGAATTGCTATGTGATATCTAACCTTTCATGTATGGAAGCGCATGCCTGACAATTCAGTTATAAATGAAGAGGAGACTCGTGGCAAAGGACGTATGGAAATACAGGAAAACGTCAATATTATAATGGGAGGGAACAACTAGGCAATACGGACGTTTTAAAGAAAATAAGAAAAAAGTCTGTTCGAATCAGAAAAAGACAGAAGCAATCTCTGGGACACATGAGAAGGAAAGAGGGTTCGGAGTATTGGACACTCACATGACATATTAAAAGTAAGTGAGACACATGGAAAGTAAGATAAGCAAAGTACTAAGAGACTGGAAAATTTCGTTGGAGATAAAGAAAAAGTACTGAATTTCTTGTTACGTAATATCTTTCCTCCTGTATGGAAGCGAATTCTGGACAATCTCAAACATGAAAAGGACACTCGAAGCAACAGAAATGTGGTTCTACAGAAGGAAACTGTGGATAAAATGGTTCGAACGTGAGCAACAGAAAGGAAACATATTTAACATCAGGAAGAGACAGTTGATATTTCTGGAGCACATAATGAAGAAGGAAAGCTTGGAAAATCTGATACTCACAGGGCGGATAGAAGAAAACAGGAACAGGAGAAAACAGCGCCTAACATACTTGGTGGACTTGAACAAATGAATGGGAAGGTAGGGTTTGGGAGATATGAAACAAAATATATCAAAGCTACGAGGAACAGGAATATGGGGAGAGCCTTGATCGCCTACGTCCTGAAGGGACACGGTACATAAAAGTAAGAAGGATTTGCACAAAAGGATTGCAAAGCAAGGAGATTTTTTTATTGTTTTTGAAGTTATAAAGTTCTTCTTCTTCATGTGCCGTGTCCCTTCTGGACGTAGGTGATCATGGACTTCCATTTGCCTCTGTCTCTTGTCGCACTCAATAATTTTCCTCTTGGTATCTCTTCCAAACCCCGCTTTGCCCTTTATCTGCTCATGCCTGTCAAATATGTCTCACACTGATTTACCATGTCACTCTTTCCTTCTATCCGTCCTATGAGTATTAGATCCTCCAGGTCATCCTAACTCATTTCGTGTCCAGGAAACTTAGCTCTACTTCCGATGCTAAGTATGAGTTTTCTTCTCGTTTTTATTCTCTCCGACACTTCATCGTTCATTCCATGGTATCCTTAGCATCCTTCTGTAGAACCACGTTTCTGCTGCATCAAACCTCTCCGTCATCTTTGAGGAGATCGTCCAACATTCACCGCTATACAGAAGGACGGATATCACATAGCAGTCCAGCACTCTTTGTTTCTAATGATATTTTCCTGTCTCCAAGTACTCTGGTTAGCTTTTGAAATGCGTCCTTGTCATCCTCGGATTTCAATGTCGCACTTCTATCCTTTGTCACAACGCTCAGCTAAAAACACCGGAAAATAGAATTAAATAAAACGTTTTTCTTTCTTTTGCCGAGCTGCTATCATTTTCTCTCCTTGTTTCTTGAAAGCACGTTTGTTATCAACAAGATTTATCAGCAAATGGCGTCAGTGAAGACTGATTTCTCAGTGCGCTATCATTTTATTTGCTTATACGATTTGACACCTGTTCTTGGCTACGATTTAGCCTTCTCTTTTCAATGCAACTGATACAAAAATGCCACCTGCAGCAGGTGACATTTGTTCGCACAGATAGAAATAAACAGAAATAATAAATGATAAATTAATCAAACAAAACGTCGTCATAACGAACAAATACTCCCCACACCTCTTAATTTAAAATGCATTTCCCATCCTTTTTCTCACGGTGAATAGCCAAGACATACATGTCAGACCGTAGAAACTGACAAGCCACTCCTAGTCCGACTCGCTTTTCAAAATTTACACCCTTCATAATCCCCCATTTGCCCTATTCCCCTACCATACACACAACACAGACGCATATTTATAATGCATTTCCGTAGTTATGTATTTACATGTGTAGATATTTACTAAATATCAGGCACCCTGGAAGAACATTTACGTATCCTATTTCTGTCTGGCACAAGGCCACGATAATTGCGCACCCAGTAAAAATTAAACATTAAAATGCTATGAGAAGACTTTGTAAATCCTAACTCTAGCCCAGAATTACAAGTTTATTATTGTAGCTTAAAATTAAGGTCGTGATATTGAAACCCACACCACCAAGAGACTAGTTTATTAACTATTTTTTTTTAATCGTATTACCCCGAGCAAGGCGGTAACGCCACTGATGTGCAGGGGTCTACGTAATAGTGAAAAGATTGGAAAAGAGAAAGCCGGAAACCACATCCTAAACAGGGAACAAGGGATGAGCCTCTTAACCTGTTCAATAGACGTGGGTGGAGTGTGAACCGGGCGATAGATAGATCTATCTACTCCAATTGAAAAAAAAAAAAAACAAAGTGAGAAGATTGGAAAAGAGAAAGCCGGAAACCACATCCTAAACAGGGAACAAGGGATGAGCCTCTTAACCTGTTCAATAGACGAGGGTGGAGTGTGAACCGGGCGATAGATAGATCTATCTACTCCAATTAAAGTTACTCTACAGTAGGCGCCGTATTCAGGTTGTAATCATATTGTTGAAAGTATACTCTTTAGTCCACAGAAAATAGCACACTGCAATATTGATAGATGTAATACAGTCTAGCACTCTTTTATTTATTTCTAATAGAACAGTTAGCAAGATTATTCATCTCAGAAATAAATACAAATTATGAAAAGTTACACGAACCCACTAAAATAATCCAGTTGTCAAAATCAATCTGACACTGAATCTAAAAGACTCCAAAAATACACAAAAGTTCTTCGGGACGGTGGTGTAGTGGATATAGTAGTTGGTTATACATGTGTGAGTATCATCTAGTAGTCATGAGTTATGCCAAATTATACTATGAAAAAACAATAATTGATTTCACAGGGTATTTCGCAAGCAATAATCAACGATATAATCTACATCAGCAAATCTATGGACACTTGATGATGACCAGAGGGTACTTGGTCGAAACGTGGTGTTTATTATAACACCTACATCAATGAAGATGAGAACAAAATTTCGAAATAATTCCAAGATTTGAACATCTTACATTTTGGAATATTTCCCAACAGACTTACGTTATATTTAAACAGAGAGTAAACACTCGGAATTTCAGTCCTGGTCTAACTTCGCCTTAATTCCAATTATTATTTTCCAAATTATGATCGTTTGAAGCTAATCGAAACTTTAATCAGTTTAATCATGGTATATTTATTCCATGAGAATGATATACCATGTGCGATGTTCGTTCAGGATGCCATGTAGTTATCTCCCTTTAACTCAACTCTCAAAGTTATTTGTTTAGCCAGGTATTGAACCTCACAACTCGTTCGGTCAAGTCCCTGGAACTAATCAACGCTTATATCAATTAGGCCATGTAGTCCTGTTGGAATAAATGTTATAACCTACAGACAGATTTAACTTGAAATTCTTTTTAAAAAATGATTATTATCAAGTGTATATTTGATGGCTGCAACACAAAATCCGATCAAGTTAACACATATCTTACATGTTTCTATGTATTTGACTTCCTGTCATTAAATAATGCTATATATATATATATATATATATATATATATATATATATATAAAGCGTCCAGTATCATTTTTCTTATCTGTTTTAGTGCAAGTTCCACAATATTAAAGAATTTATAGATAAATTGTTCACGGAAAAATATTTAAAACCACTCAGTTCCTTTCATACATTAAATTGATCACTATCCACTTTTGGTACTATGTTATGTTGTGTGTAACAGAAATAGTTGGTAAATAATCACAAACAACGGAAATAAAGTAAATGAAATATATTACCGGAAAATAGTATGTACAACAGAGTTGTTAGTAGAGTACAGGAACAAGGGTTTAGTAAAACGAATCGTAGTAAGACGTAGAGTCTGTGTATAGCACACTTCCGGTTCGCTACCGGAAATACTCGACTGACTTTATGTAGTGATAGGAACAGTCCATTATAAGACAGAGGTGGAGAGCGCCCTAACACACTATATGCAGCGATAAATATAAATTTTCAAGGTAATTACTTTCTATTTATCAGAAAATAATGATATAGAACGTTATTCTTATTATTTTTGGGAGGATGCTAAATCAAATTCTAAAACTCCCAAAATAAAATGGATAAAATACTATAACTTCTTGCGAAAGATAGTGGCTTCTAGCTTCTTCTTCATTATTCTAAACTTTGAGTTATCCTTCACACACACACACACACACACACACACACAGAGAGAGAGAGAGAGAGAGAGAGAGAGAGAGAGAGAGAGAGAGAGAGAGAGAGCATCGTTACCATAATCTCCAGGAATATTGGTGATATAATCAAGAAAAAAATATAAAAACTTTAAAACTAATCCATGGTCATATATATATATATAAGGCAAGATGTTTGTGTGTGTGTGTGTGTGTGTGTGTGTGTGTGTGTGTGTGTGTGTGTCTGTTTATCTGCCTGTATGTCTGCATATTTTTGCTTCGGGTTTGGCTCTAAGTAGGTATATTTGTAGTTCTTAGTCTCAGCCATGATACCATTTATTCAGAGAACTTATTTAACCTTCAAAATTCAGTTTACGACGAAAAAACACTTATTTGATATCGATACCAGGAAATCAAAATTTGACTTACATCAATTCATTTTTCTTTCAGTCTTGAAACTTTAACTTGAAACAACTATTGCTTTTAAGTCTTTCGTGTCAACCTCCAAAGAGTCTGAGCTCCAGGACCGTGGATTAGTTTTAAAGCTTTCACACACACACACACACACACACACACACACACACACACACACACACATGCTCTCTTTAATTTTCAGCACTATCTAAGAAGCCAAGTGAAAAGGAAAGTGAACTCCACCGAACAGAATGCCCCATACAGATCGGAGAAACTAAAATAAAACAGGTAAAGAAATTTAAATACCTGGGAATGTTATGACGGAAGACGAAAAGTGAGACACTAAGATCCGAAGAGGCATTGGCATGGACAAGGAGGCATTTCGATATTTAACCAGAGTACTGAGAGACTGGAAAATCTCATTAAAAATAAATAAAAGAGTGCTAGACTGCTATGTGATATCTGTCCTTCTATATGGCAGCGAATGTTAGACGATCTGTTCAAGGATGAAGGAAATGCTCGAAGCAGCAGAATGTGGTTCTACAGAAGGATGGTGAGGATACCATGGACCAAGCACGTGAAGGTGCTGGAGAGTAAACAAACGAGAAGAAAACTCACACTTAGCATTAAGAAAAGACAGCTGAAGTTTCTGGGATACGTAATGAGGAAGATGGATGTGCGTTGTGGCGCAGTGGATATCGGCTCGGAACGACAAATCGGAGAGCCATGTTCGAATTCCAGTTGAATTCATTGCATTCACTTACTCATGATTACCCTTGGGAAAAGTATTAATCCGTCTTTTCCCTCCAGTTATAGGTTAAATAACAGGACAGATTGGATTCTTTAGCCTTGGCTGGCAACCAGTCTACCACAGAAAGCAATGGTAACCTACTGCGGGATAATCTTCTGCTCAGTCAGTCATGTCACTTTCAAAACATGATCGCTCAAAGCGTGTATCAAGTATGGCACTTAACTGACTGACTGAATGAGGAAGAAGTATTTGGAGAATTTAATACTCACAAGACGGATAGAGAGAAAGAGAGACAGAAAAAAGCAGCGTGAGACGTACTTGATGGGCTTGAGCAAATGAAGAGTGGAGCGGGGTTTATGAGAGATACATCGATACAGGAAAGATAAAAACCGAAAGTATGGCTATGCAGAAAAATATGGCCTGTGAAAGTTACGAGCAAATGGAAGAAAAAGTCGCATTAAATTTAATAATATATTTAAAGACATAATCAATACTTATTACGACTCTCGTTGGCCTGATCTACAACCTCATCATTACCCAGAATGCTACTGGGAACGTTTACACCGTCTTCTTTATATTATAAAGAATGGATGAGAGAATAAAAACAAAAAACGAATTATAAAGCGTAAATGTTACTGAAAGCCAGAAAAACAAAATGTAAAATAGCAGAAAACCCTGATCGCCCACGTCCTGGAAAGACTTTTCATATGAAAGAAAAAGAACGTTATAACTATGTGTCATAGTTTAAGTACATACCACTGACATCTCTAAATTGCCATGAACAAAACTGAGGTATCGTAGGTGATAAGAATGACGTGTACGGAGATTTGTCAAGCCTTGGTATATCTCGTCACGTTCGAGCAATAGCCAATGTTCCATTTGATTCTATTTTTTTTTAATGCTTCTTCTATCTGAAATCTTTAACCATTAGACAATTTAAAAGCGTAATTATTAAAGTGACTCCGAACAGCATTTGTCTAGGTAACAAATATTTAAGAAATAAGAGTTTGGGACGATTTTGTCAACTGAATGTAAACTACTAACAGCTATTTTTTTGAGAGACTTTCATCTGTGATGTTTTACTTAATTGTGTCCCGTCTCTTCAAGATGTGAGTGATTATTACTCTCCACTACTTCCCATCCTGTGCAGTTCTTAGCAATGCTTGTTTTTTTTTTTACTATTTTTCCCAGTATTCACGATGCCATCTATTTGCACAAGCTCGTTAAATAGCTTTCCATCTGTTTGTCTTGCCTTTAATACGTCCCGTGAGTATCAAATTCTCCAAGCCCCCTTTTCTCATTATGTGTCCCAGACATTTCAACTGTCTCTTTCCGATTCTATGTGTCCCTTTTTGTTATATTCTTAAAGTTTCCTTATTTGTCACGTATTCCACCCATGGAATTCTCAGCATTCTGCTATAGAACCAAATATCCGCTTCATCTTAAACGAAATTGTCCAGTATTCAGTGCCATATTGGAGGATTGATATCACATTGCATTTCAGCAGTGTTTTCTTTGTTTGTATCGGATTTTTCCTGTCTCTTAATTATTTCTTTAGCTTCTGAAAGGCATTTTAGTGTGTCCTGTTTGCAGGGACAAAGCATACATATTTGTGACTGACAAATAAAAAAATAGGGAAGCTCCACACATTATTTCTGGTGCTAAAATAAAAAAGAAAGGAAAGCCGTAAAATAAAATAATTTGGCTAATCAAAAGTATTGACAGAAAGAGGTTTTAATCGAAACGAAAGTTACCGTCCCAAACTCTAAGCATATCCAAAATGATATAAACAGGCATCTCTAGGAAAGTGGCACAAGGACAACAAAAGAGCTCTACCGCACATAGCCATGTGTGTCGCGTGAAGAAGCAGTTGAGAAATAATCTGCTCCTGATAATTTATGCCCTGTTCATGGTCAAGAAAAACAGCAAATTGACATCAACGTAATTTCTGATATTACTACTCTCCCTATAGAATCCTGGCTTCAAACTCTGAAAACGGACATTTTTCCAGGCGGCCATCAATATCTGCCTTATTTTAAAAAATTTGCTATGCTGAATATCAAAGGACCTACTCATCACTCTAAAGAAGATAAATAAAATATATTATCTACTGTGATGCCGCAACATCTTTCACTATTCCAATGCACCTTCATAGTTTTATGTCCCCTAATTATGTTAAAACACTCCCCAGTTAAATATGAACAACTTCCAAATTTAAAAATACACATGATATATCAGAATAGGGGTATGAAAATGACCCCCCCCCCCATATTTCCATAAAGTTTTCAGAAATAATGATATACAAAAACTTAATTCATTAATGAATATATTTGAACAATTTCATTTAAATCTGATTATTCTTTGAGTTTGGGTTAAAAAAAAACAAAACCTTTTTATTGGAGTAGATAGATCTATCGCTCGGTTCACACTCCACCCACGTCTATTGAACAGGTTAAGAGGCTCATCCCTTGTTCCCTGTTTATGATGTGGTTTCCGGCTTTCTCTTTTCCAATCTTTTCACTCTTATGTAGCCCCCTGCACATCAGTGGCGTTACCGCCTTTCTCGGGTGATACGATTAAAAAAAAAATCTGTATTTAATTTTGTTTTCTCCAATTCTTAACTGTCATCTAGGGATGTTTCTCTTGCTGATAGTCATGTATTCTGTATTATTTCTTATTCTAGGTATGAATGTCAAATAAATTGTTATGAACATAAATTACATAAGAATTTATATATATATAATCATACACATATAAGCCTCTTTCGCTGTATCACAGCTCATCACTGTGGATAGACATCCGATTGCTTCCAGCCGGGATTAAACTCGACCGATTAGAGAGCCTACCCCTAAGCTATCGGCGCACGTGTTATATATACACGCGTTAACGTGTTATATACGCGGTGTATACACCCGCCAGCCGCCAAGAGAACTCAATTCAGAACTAAAGAGTATATATATATATACTGTTTAATTACTTAGTTGTTGGTTATAAAAAATTAGACCAGTGCACATTTGTATTAAAAAGTGTTCAATACAATTATATTGTAGAACTTTTGAATATTTTTAATTTGTAAACAAGTTATTACGCAACCTAGGTTTCTACCATAAAATACAGTAGTAATAAAAATTATTGTAAATCGCATGAAGACACCACATGGTAGAAACCTAGGTCGCGTAATAACTCGTTTACGAATATATATATATATATATATATATATATATATATATATATAGGCAGCAAATTTTCTTTTAGATTAAATATACTGAAAACATTGTGTCTGCTTATTTTTTAATAAAATCCGTGCATACTGACAGATAATTCTTCAGGTATTATTATTGAAAGATGTCAGACATGAGCTGTAATGTTGACACATTTTATTATCATTCTATTCTCAATGTACCCAAGTACTTTCACTCTCTTTCCGAGATCATCATCATTTTTAGAAACAGTTTTGCGGTTATTTTTTGTTGGTACAACTCACACCCCTGAAGATGATCTCGGAAAAAGATCGAAAGTACTTGGGTACATCGAGAACATCTCTCAACGTTAGAGCTCATTTCTGACATCTTTTAATTATAATATACGAAAGATTATCCGTGAGTTTGAACGGATTTTATTAAAAAAATAAGCAAACACAATGTTTGCAATTTTTAAAATCTTTCTCTCTCTCTCTTTTTCTCTCTCTCTCTCTCTCACACACACACACACACACACACACACACATATATATATATATATATCTAATTAGCCCTAAGTAAGACGATAATGTCACTAAGATGCAAGGGGCTACTGGGAGTGGAAAGACTTTAGAAGAAAACCTAAACATAAACAGGAAACAAGAGATAAAATTTTGCTCCTATTCAAAAGAACTGGGCGATAGGCGGGTCTATTTATTCTTACTAAAGAGAAAAAAATATTTGTAAATAAAATTACAGAGTTCAGATGCGGACGTTAGAAATATAGTGTTGAAATAGATTTTAGAAGGAACTGACGGCTAATTCTAAATAGGAAACAAGGGATTAATCTCTACTCCTGTTCAAAAGACTGGAGCGGCGTGTGAACTGGACGATAGGCAAATCTATCTACTCCTATAGAGGAAAAGTTAATAAATACAAAGTAAAATTTCAGAGTTCAGTCGGAGACGTTTGTTAAGTAGACATTAGAAGGAACCATAAACTGAAACCCAATCCTATGCAGGAAACAACGAATAAACCTCTATTCCTGTTTAAGAGACTGCGGAGGAGTGTGAACCGGGAGATAATAGAAGCTATCTACTCTTATAGCGTAGAAAAAAATTTGATACCAACTAGCCAGCTATAATTGACTCCTGCCAAAAATTTCGGTACATATAGCAGTTTTTATACTTTGAATTGCTTACGTAAGTAAGGTATTTTAAAAAAAAAATTCAGTAAGATTCATCCTGTACAAAGCCCAGTAGCCACTCTAAGTAGAAGGTTACGTTAAGGGGTTAGGGTTAGGGTTAGGGTTAGGGTTAGGGAGAAGATAACGGTTAAGATTGTAATGATAGAGGAAACATTGGCGCAGTGGTTCGCCGGAAGAAGCTGCTAGGGTGGAACTGACTTTTCACCGACTGAATAGAGAAGGAATGCGGGTGGTTTTGCTACAATCTAAGTGACATGGCGGGCTCTAACCGTGAAGGTCAGACCTGACGGAACTTAAGGAATGTAAATTCGTCTGCGCACTTTCCATGGAAGTAGCTGAAGAGCAGTGAGAGGCTCGCCACATCACGCCTGTGTGTGTGTGTTATTTGTGTGTGTGTGTGTGAGTGTGTGTTATTTGTGTGTGTGTGTGTGTGAGAGAGAGAGAGAGAGAGAGGGAGAGAGAGAGGGAGAGAGAGAGAGAGAGAGAGAGAGAGAGAGAGAGAGAGAGAGAGAGAGAGAGAGAGAGAGAGAATGATTGGACGGTGGAAAATAATTCTTCGCCTACAAGGACTCGGAGACGCTTTTAAAAAACCCGGAAAGTGATGACTGGGTTACCCCCGTCCAAATATGACAACAGTGCCCCATTTTTTGGTCTTCTCTGGCAGAGGATAACATGAAGTGTCAGCTACTTAGGGGAATAGTGTAAAGGGTCGATCATTTTGGGCGCATCTTTGGCGATGAATCATATCTACGAGTTCTATCTGAGGTCAGGTGTGAGTCTGAAGCCCATTAGACCGATTTCGAATTCCAGTTGAACTCAGTTACATTAAATTAAGCGCAAATATCCTTGAGAAAATGATGAATCCATCTCCCCCGGTTATGGGTTACATTCGTAGAACATGAATCTAGAAAAATCATGTTTTGGTTTGTTATTCGCAAAGTTATCAATGCAATATTCACTCGCAAACGAAAAAATATTCTCACAATCCAAAATACGTTTTGACTTTAAATACCCTTCAATAGGTCGATAAACCGGAGAAAAAAATCCCCAAAAAATAATCAACCCCACATGAATCGCAAATTGAGATTGCTGGATGTTCTGATATTTAATTCAAAGTTTAACTGAAGCAATGCTGCAACAATGGTGCACCTAGTGAGGATCGAACTCTCTACAGTGGTATCGAGACAGCCTTGATAGGTGCCTAGACGTGTATAGGTATGCATGGGAAGCATATGGTATATTTTGGAAACATGTTTCCTTTCGCGTTTTTTTTTTATCTCAACAGACCGACTTTTAGCAGACCGCTAATCCACCAGCCTCGAAATGTTTCTTCCAAACAGAAGATAAGCTATCAAAACTTCGACCAAAAATACATTCAACGAGTACAAGTCAAAACCAGATGCTATTTTTTGCAAGAAATCAAGAATTTACAAACATATTAGCCAATTCGTGTTAACACAGGAATACGATGAAAACAGGAATTATTTAAAAATAAATGTTTCATTACTTTCAAGGTATGTTAACAATATTCTCATCCATGTTGGTTTTAGCGCTTCTTTTGACCAATGCGTTTTCCGGCTTTAGTATTGTAGAAATTACTGAAACTTATTACATTATCATTACACTTGTATTTGTCTATATTTCTGAGGTGAGGTAGTATTGACACTATTTACATTGTTCAGAGTATTGCCCTCATCTTTATTGCCATTATTACGACGATTCGGCCGTTGTTGTTTTTTTTTTTTGTTAATCGTATCACTCCAAGCAAGGCGGTAACGCCACTGATGTGCAGGGGGCTACGCAATAGTGAAAAGATTGGAAAAGAGAAAGCCGGAAACAAAGGATGAGCCTCTTAACTTGTTCAATAGACGTGGGTGGAGTGTGAACCGGGCGATAGATAGATCTATCTACTCCAATTGAAAAAAAAATAAAAATAAAAATAAACCAAAGTGAGAAAACTGAAAAGAAAGAAACAGGAAACCACACACTAAACAGGGAACAAAGGATGAGCCTCTTAACCTGTTCAATAGACGTGAGTGGAGTGTGAACCGGGCGATAGATAGATCTATCTACTCCAACTGAAAAAAAAAAAAAAGAAAGAAACCAAAGTGAGAAGATTGGAAAAGAGAAAGCCGGAAACCACACACTAAACAGGGAACAAAGGATGAGCCTCTTAACTTGTTCAATAGACGTGAGTGGAGTGTGAACCGGGCGATAGATAGATCTATCTACTCCAACTGAAAAAAAAAAGAAAGAAAGAAACCAAAGTGAGAAGATTGGAAAATAGAAAGCCGGAAACCACATCCTAAACAGGGAACAAGGGATGAGCCTCTTAACCTGTTCAATAGACGTGGGTGAAGTGTGAACCGGGCGATAGATAGATCTATCTACTCGAATTGAAAAAAAAAGCTCTGATCTCTCATTCCGAGCCAATATCCATTACACCACAAATAACCAATCTAACATACAATAATCTACACTACTTAGTACACTACAGTCTTGTTCAGGTTCCATAAATTTTGATCCGAATCCTTTATTACGATCACTGGGGTATATCATTATCATTCCATGTGCGAAGCCACTTCTGGTTGCTATGTAGTTATCTCCATTTAACTCAGTTCTCTTAAGTCATATATTCACCACTGCTGTAGCCTGGTATTGAACTCAGAACTCTTTGAGTTAAATCACTGGAACTAACCAATGTCTATATCCACTGGGTCATGTGACCTTGACAGACGTTCGTTAGTTCCAGTGACTTGACACAAAGAGTTGTGAGTCCAATACCAGGCTACAGCAGATATGAACAAATAATTTAGAGAGTTAAGTTAAAGGGAGATAACTGGCTAACAGAAGTGGTATCGAAATGGAATGAGAAGGATATCCCTTTGAAATAAAGAGCTCGGTTCGAAATTCCTAGAACCTGAAGAAGTCCGAAGCGTACAACAACCGAAACGTCGTAAACAGAGCAATAAAGATGAAGACAATAGTCCCAACAATGTAAATAGTGGATCATTTCACCAATTGTTAAAAAATAGTGTTCTTATAGTTGTTGTTTTTAGCGCTTCTTTTGGCCAATGCGTTCTCCAGATTGGTGTACAGTCATGCCACATTGAAACAACGGTCATCAATTGATCACCGAAGTTAAGCGACATTAAACCTGTTCAGTACATAGATGGGTGACCACTTGTGAATACCAGCTGCTGCAAGTTTGGTTATGCGTGTGATTTGAACTCGGCTGTCTGCTTTCTAATTCCCGTTGGGTTCGTTATATTTACTTACACGTAAATACTTTGAGAAAGATATGAATCCCCCTGTTCTCTCCCAAATATTGGTTAATTAGTAGGGATTGTATCAGTAAAATATCCCCACCAAATATTTTCTGGCTTTAAATGACCTGATAAGCCGTAAAAACAAATTAATCAGCTTACTATTCCGTTGGCAAAAAGGATATTCCACTCAGAAAACTTCTTCCAAAGAATCGCTACATTGTGTAATAAACTCCTGCGTGGGTGCTTCTCGAACACTACAATCAAGTTTGGAGAGAATCGTTATCTATTCGAATTTCTTCCTAATCTTCTCTTCCTAATTCTACCTCTTATCACACACTTTATTCAGTAACCCCCTTCCTTGAGTGGCTCTTAGACCCTGTATTGAGTGAACTTTATTAAAAATATTCTTTCCACGAATCGTTCAGACTAATATTCTCATCTTTGTTGTTTTTATCACGACGTTTTGACCAATGCATTCTCCGGCCTTCTTAATGTTTGAAGCAAGTTATTATCTTTCCACGTGTTGATCAGATTACCAATCCCGTTCTTTAGGTTTTAGTGCTCCTTTTGGTCAATGCATTCTTCGGCCTTCTTAATGGTGTATAAAATTCTGAAACGAGTAATTGCTGTCTTTCTACTAATCGTCCTGACAAATGTTTTCATTTTTGGTAGTACTGTCATTTCGTTTCGTTTGATGCACTCTCTTACCTTTGAAAACGTGAAAAACTCACTGAGGAGAGATAATTATTAATTGGATCATATGAAAGACCCCCCCCCCCTCCTGTTGGAAGATAATTTACTTTTTGGGGAGGAAACAAGCAATTTCAGTCAAACTTTTCAAATTATTCCGATGAGCCGCTAATAGTTTTTTCAGGTGTACCCGAAATCTTTAATTGTTAACGTTCAAAAATTAAAAATTAAAATGTTATGAACGGTTGAGGCTTGGGATAAAGATGTCGCATAAGGCTATAATTTATTCTGTATTTAAACTGAATATATCTTCTAATAAATTTAGTATTTTAAATGGACAAGCAAATTAGATTTGAAATGTTATAATCTTGTCGTCAGTAAAGCGATAGATTTCGATTTTTTGTTTTAATAAAGGAGATACGATGAAATTGATACACTGATGTTCTCAAGGACACCTAGCCTAGTAGACATAGGGGCTGGTTAGTTCCAGTGACTAGACCCAAATAGCTGTGTGTTCAATACCTGGCTACAAATAACTTAGAGAGTTGAGTTAAAGGGAGGTAACTACATAGCATCCAGAATTGGTATTGTACATGGAACGAGAATGGTATACCATAATGATAGAAATAAGCTGTTTAAAATTCTTAGCACCTGAAGAAGGTCGGAGTGTAGTACGGCCGAAACGTCGTAAACATGGCAATAATGCATACTGCAACAGCAGTCCGAATAATGCAAATAATGTAAGTTAGAGTGAAATAAATAATCGTCAAAAATTAATAATGGCTGACAAGGTTTCAACTAATGATAGGATATTGATAGAATGGAGGTTTGAGCAATTGTGCAAAATCATCTGAAATTAGGAGAAAGGTAATACACGTCAAAAATTAATAATGGCTGACAAGGTTTCAACTAATGATAGGATATTGATAGAATGAAGGTTTGAGCAATTGTGCTAAAAACATCTGAAATTAGGAGAAAGGTAATACACGTCAAAAATTAATAATGGTTGACAAGGTTTCAACTAATGATAGGATATTGATAGAATGGAGGTTTGAACAATTGCGCTAAAAACATCTGAAATTAGGAGAAAGGTAATACACGTCAAAAATTAATAATGGCTGACAAGGTTTCAACTAATGATAGGATATTGATAGAATGGAGGTTTGAGCAATTGCGCTAAAAACATCTGAAATTAGGAGAAAGGTAATACACGTCAAAAATTAATAATGGCTGACAAGGTTTCAACTAATGATAGGATATTGATAGAATGGAGGTTTGAGCAATTGCGCTAAAAACATCTGAAATTAGGAGAAAGGTAATACACGTCAAAAATTAATAATGGCTGACAAGGTTTCAACTAATGATAGGATATTGATAGAATGGAGGTTTGAGCAATTGCGCTAAAAACATCTGAAATTAGGAGAAAGGTAATACACGTCAAAAATTAATAATGGCTGACAAGGTTTCAACTAATGATAGGATATTGATAGAATGGAGGTTTGAGCAATTGTGCTAAAAACATCTGAAATTAGGAGAAAGGTAATACACGTCAAAAATTAATAATGGCTGACAAGGTTTCAACTAATGATAGGATATTGATAGAATGGAGGTTTGAACAATTGCGCTAAAAACATCTGAAATTAGGAGAAAGGCAATACACGTCAAAAATTAATAATGGCTGACAAGGTTTCAACCAATGATAGGATATTGATAGAATGGAGGTTTGAACAATTGCGCTAAAAACATCTGAAATTAGGAGAAAGGTAATACACGTCAAAAATTAATAATGGCTGACAAGGTTTCAAGTAATGATAGGATATTGATAGAATGGAGGTATGAGCAATTGTGCAAAAACATCTGAAATTAGGAGAAAGGTAATACACGTCAAAAATTAATAATGGCTGACAAGGTTTCAACTAATGATAGGATATTGATGGAATGGAGGTTTGAACAATTGCGCTAAAAACATCTGAAATTAGGAGAAAGGTAATACACGTCAAAAATTAATAATGGCTTACAAGGTTTCAACTAATGATAGGATATTGATAGAATGGAGTTTTGAACAATTGCGCTGAAAACATCTGAAATTAGGAGAAAGGTAATACACGTCAAAAATTAATAATGGCTGACAAGGTTTCAACTAATGATAGGATATTGATGGAATGGAGGTTTGAACAATTGCGCTAAAAACATCTGAAATTAGGAGAAAGGTAATACACGTCAAAAATTAATAATGGCTGACAAGGTTTCAACTAATGATAGGATATTGATAGAATGGAGGTTTGAACAATTGCGCTAAAAACATCTGAAATTAGGAGAAAGGTAATACACGTCAAAAATTAATAATGGCTGACAAGATTACAACTAATGATAGGATATTGATGGAATGGAGGTTTGAACAATTGCGCTAAAAACATCTGAAATTAGGAGAAAGGTAATACACGTCAAAAATTAATAATGGCTGACAAGGTTTCAACTAATGATAGGATATTGATGGAATGGAGGTTTGAACAATTGCGCTAAAAACATCTGAAATTAGGAGAAAGGTAATACACGTCAAAAATTAATAATGGCTGACAAGGTTTCAACTAATGATAGGATATTGATAGAATGGAGGTTTGAACAATTGCGCTAAAAACATCTGAAATTAGGAGAAATGTAATACACGTCAAAAATTAATAATGGCTGACAAGGTTTCAACTAATGATAGGATATTGATGGAATGGAGGTTTGAACAATTGCGCTAAAAACATCTGAAATTAGGAGAAAGGTAATACACGTCAAAAATTAATAATGGCTGACAAGGTTCAAACTAATGATAGGATATTGATGGAATAGAGGTTTGAACAATTGCGCTAAAAACATCTGAAATTAGGAGAAAGGTAATACATGTCAAAAATTAATAATGGCTGACAAGGTTTCAAATAATGATAGGATATTGATGGAATGGAGGTTTGAACAATTGCGCTAAAAACATCTGAAATTAGGAGAAAGGTAATACACGTCAAAAATTAATAATGGCTGACAAGGTTTCAACTAATGATAGGATATTGATGGAATGGAGGTTTGAACAATTGCGCTAAAAACATCTGAAATTAGGAGAAAGGTAATACACGTCAAAAATTAATAATGGCTGACAAGGTTTCAACTAATGATAGGATATTGATAGAATGGAGGTTTGAGCAATTGTGCTGAAAACATCTGAAATTAGGAGAAAAGGTAATACACGTCAAAAATTAATAATGGCTGACAAGGTTTTCAACTAATGATAGGATATTGATAGAATGGAAGTTTGAACAATTGCGCTAAAAACATCTGAAGAATTAGGAGAAAGGTAATACACGTCAAAAGGAAATTAATAATAGCTGACACGGTTTCAACTGATAGGATATTGATAGAATGGAGGTTTGAACAATTGCGCTAAAAACATCTGAAATTAGGAGAAAGCAATACACGTCAAAAATTAATAATGGCTGACAAGGTTCCAACTAATGATAGGATATTGATAGAATGGAGGTTTGAGCAATTGTGCTAAAAACATCTGAAATTAGGAGAAAGGTAATACACGTTAAAGAAATTAATAATAATGGCTGACAAGGTTTCAACTAATGATAGGATATTGATAGAATGGAGGTTTGAGCAATTGTGCTGAAAACATCTGAAATTAGGAGAAAGGTAATACACGTCAAAAATTAATAATGGCTGACAAGGTTTCAACTAATGATAGGATATTGATAGAATGGAGGTTTGAGCAATTGTGCTGAAAACATCTGAAATTAGGAGAAAGGTAATACACGTCAAAAATTAATAAAATGGCTGACAAGGTTTCAACTAATGATAGGATATTGATAGAATGGAGGTTTGAGCAATTGTGCTGAAAACATCTGAAATTAGGAAAAGGTAATACACGTCAAAAATTAATAATGGCTGACAAGGTTTCAACTAATGATGGGATATTGATAGAATGGAGGTTTGAACAATTGCGCTAAAAACATCTGAAATTAGGAGAAAGGTAATACACGTCAAAAATTAATAATGGCTGACAAGGTTTCAACTAATGATAGGATATTGATAGAATGGAGGTTTGAGCAATTGCGCTAAAAACATCTGAAATTAGGAGAAAGGTAATACGTCAAAAATTAATAATGTTGGCAAGGTTTCAACTAATGATAGGATATTGATAGAATGGAGGTTTGAGCAATTGTGCTGAAAACATCTGAAATTAGGAGAAAGGTAATACACGTCAAAAATTAATAATGGCTGACAAGGTTTCAACTAATGATAGGATATTGATAGAATGAAGGTTTGAGCAATTGTGCTGAAAACATCTGAAATTAGGAGAAGGTAATACACGTCAAAAATTAATAATGGCTGACAAGGTTTCAACTAATGATAGGATATTGATAGAATGGGGTTTTGAGCAATTGCACTAAAAACATCTGAAATTAGGAGAAAGGTAATACACGTCAAAAATTAATAATGGCAGACAAGGTTTCAACTAATGATAGGATATTGATAGAATGGAGGTTTGAGCAATTGTGCTAAAAACATCTGAAATTAGGAGAAAGGTAATACACGTCAAAAATTAATAATGGCTGACAAGGTTTCAACTAATGATAGGATATTGATAGAATGGAGTTTGAACAATTGTGCTAGAAAACATCTGAAATTGGAGAAAGGTAATACACGTCAAAAATTAATAATGGCTGATAAGGTTTCAACTAATGATAGGGATATTGATAGAATGAAGTTTGAGCAATTGTGCTGGAAAACATCAAATTAGGAGAAAGGTAATACGTCAAAATTAATAATGTTGGCTGAGTTTGAACTAATGATAGGATATTGATAGAATGGAGGTTTGAGCAATTGCGCTAAAAACATCTGAAATTAGGAGAAAGGTAATACACGTCAAAAATTAATAATGGCTGACAAGGTTTCAACTAATGATAGGATATTGATAGAATGGAGGTTTGAGCAATTGTGCGCAGAAATCATCTGAAATTAGAGATAATTGACACGTCAAAAATTAATAATGGCTGACAAGGTTTCAACTAATGATAGGATATTGATAGAATGGTAGTTTGAACAATTTGCGCTAAAAACATCTGAAATTAGGAGAAAGGTAATACACGTCAAAAATTAATAATGGCTGACAAGGTTTGAAGTAATGATAGGATATTGATAGAATGGAGGTTTGAGCAATTGCGCTAAAAACATCTGAAATTAGGAGAAAGGTAATACACGTCAAAAATTAATAATGGCTGACAAGGTTTTCCAACTAATGATAGGATATTGATAGAATGGAGAGGTTTGAGCAATTGTGCTGAAAACATCTGAAATTAGGAGAAAGGTAATACACGTCAAAAATTAATAATGGCTGACAAGGTTTCAACTAATGATAGGATATTGATAGAATGGAGGTTTCAGTGAGCAATTGTGCTGAAAACATCTGAAATTAGGAGAAAGGTAATACACGTCAAAAATTAATAATGGCTGACAAGGTTTCAACTAATGATAGGATATTGATAGAATGGGGTTTTTAGGCAATTGCGCTAAGAAAACATCTGAAATTAGGAGAAAGGTAATACACGTCAAAAATTAATAATGGCAGACAAGGTTTCAACTAATGATAGGATATTGATAGAATGGAGGTTTGAGCAATTGTGCTAAAAACATCTGAAATTAGGAGAAAGGTAATACACGTCAAAAATTAATAATGGCTGACAAGGTTTCAACTAATGATAGGATATTGATAGAATGGAGTTTTGAACAATTGTGCTGAAAACATCTGGAAATTGGGAAAATTAATACACGTCAAAAATTAGCGTAATGGCTGACAAGGTTCCAACTAATGATAGGATATTGATAGAATGGAGGTTTGAGCAATTGTGCTGAAAACATCTGAAATTAGGAGAAAGGTAATACACGTCAAAAATTAATAATGGCTGACAAGGTTTGAACTAATGATAGGATATTGATAGAATGGAGGTTTGAGCAATTGCGCTAAAAACATCTGAAATTAGGAGAAAGGTAATACACGTCAAAAATTAATAATGGCTGGCAAGGTTTCAACTAATGATAGGATATTGATAGAATGGAGGTTTGAGCAATTGTGCTGAAATCATCTGAAATTAGGAGAAAGGTAATACACGTCAAAAATTAATAATGGCTGACAAGGTTTCAACTAATGATAGGATATTGATAGAATGGTGGTTTGAACAATTGCGCTAAAAACATCTGAAATTAGGAGAAAGGTAATACACGTCAAAAATTAATAATGGCTGACAAGGTTTCAAGTAATGATAGGATATTGATAGAATGGAGGTTTGAGCAATTGCGCTAAAAACATCTGAAATTAGGAGAAAGGTAATACACGTCAAAAATTAATAATGGCTGACAAGGTTTCAACTAATGATAGGATATTGATAGAATGGAGGTTTGAGCAATTGTGCTGAAAACATCTGAAATTAGGAGAAAGGTAATACACGTCAAAAATTAATAATGGCTGACAAGGTTTCAACTAATGATAGGATATTGATAGAATGGAGGTTTCAGTGAGCAATTGTGCTGAAAACATCTGAAATTAGGAGAAAGGTAATACACGTCAAAAATTAATAATGGCTGACAAGGTTTCAACTAATGATAGGATATTGATAGAATGGAGGTTTGAGCAATGGTGCTAAAAACATCTGAAATTAGGAGAAAGGTAATACACGTCAAAAATTAATAATGGCTGACAAGGTTTCAACTAATGATAGGATATTGATAGAATGGAGGTTTGAGCAATTGTGCTGAAAACATCTGAAATTAGGAGAAAGGTAATACACGTCAAAAATTAATAATGGCTGACAAGGATTCAACTAATGATAGGATATTAATAGAATGGAGGTTTGAACAATTGCGCTAAAAACATCTGAAATTAGGAGAAAGGTAATACACGTCAAAAATTAATAATGGCTGACAAGGTTTCAACTAATGATAGGATATTGATAGAATGGAGGTTTGAGCAATTGCGCTAAAAACATCTGAAATTAGGAGAAAGGTAATACACGTCAAAAATTAATAATGGCTGACAAGGTTTCAACTAATGATAGGATATTGATAGAATGGAGGTTTGAGCAATTGTGCTGAAAACATCTGAAATTAGGAGAAAGGTAATACACGTCAAAAATTAATAATGGCTGACAAGGTTTCAACTAATGATAGGATATTGATAGAATGGAGGTTTGAACAATTGCGCTAAAAACATCTGAAATTAGGAGAAAGGTAATACACGTCAAAAATTAATAATGGCTGACAAGGTTTCAACTAATGATAGGATATTGATAGAATGGAGGTTTGAGCAATTGTGCTGAAAACATCTGAAATTAGGAGAAAGGTAATACATGTCAAAAATTAATAATGGCTGACAAGGTTTCAACTAATGATAGGATATTGATAGAATGGAGGTTTGAACAATTGCGCTAAAAATTAATAATGGCTGTTAATGATTGTTCGTCTCTTAAGAATTCAAGATATTATGATTAGAAGATTGGTGCTTTTATTGTCTTTGACTTCTTGACTTATGAGCAGTATAGAAATTTTGTTTCCACTTATCTACTATTGCATTTTGTGCGGATATATTCCTTTGGGCATGTAACATAAAGGCGGCAAAGAAAAGTAAAAAGTGAATATACGTACATTCGCACTGAATGACTCTTCCACATTTCGACAGCGTAAAGAAATTTTTATTTCAGAATACCAATTCTCAGAGAGAATCTGCTCGAGGAAATAAAGTGACTAAAATTTTTGCTGCTCTTACCGAAAAAAAAAAAAACAAAATAAGCCACACATGAAAAACTCCAAGATTTCTTAGTGAAGATTTTTTTGCAATCTGAAAGAATTCTAGCGTAGAAATAGAAAAAGGCTTTTTTTTTTCAGTCTTAAACTCTTTACGCACGCTATTCAAAATGTATTCGCTATTCTTAGCAGAAGAATGTACTTGAAAAATCAAGAGATTATTAGAACTATTAAATAATATATTTAATCTCATTAAATTAAATGGATTTAATCCCATTTAAAACAATGAATCTAAAAACATCAGGGATCATATTTTTAATGATTTTTTTTATCGTTTTTTTTTTTATCACTTTTCTCTGTGGCAATAAATCAACTAAGACGATTCGTGAGAAAATATGAGAAAAAGAAAAAAAAATATTAAGGAGAGAGAACAATAGAAGGTCAGGAATTAAGAAGATGGAATATAGTTTGGTGTGATTTATTTGTTTAACGGCATATCAACTCCTTATGGGTCATTAATGCCAAAATTTTAATTTCTTGTGAGTTTTGAGTATTTTTTTCCCCCGAAATGTATTGCTGGTAATTATTTTTATTATTTGTATTTATAATTTTTATTTTTTTTATTTTTTAATTTATTTATTTTTATTATTTTTATTTTATTATGAAAATGTATTGCTGATAATTTTCTTCATGGTATTTTTATATTATTATGTTTGGACCACAGTTTTGGGTTAACTATTTTCCCATTGCTGGAACTGTAACAGATGGTACCACCCTATGTTATGGTTGTCCTGAAGACAACAGCAATTAAGAGGTGTTTCCTCGCTTTTCCAAGCCTTCCAGTTAAAGGCCTTGCCTTACAGATGTAGTTTATCATCATGGGTATGACGATAAACTACATCCGGCAGCATGTAGGGTAGGACGAAAGCAGGAATATAACAATAGACATTGTATTTAAATTTTCGAATATCAAAGTTGACTGAAAAGCACGTATTTGAGTGTCCTGCTAGATTGGCTATTAGGTCTTATCATTTTACAATTGGAATGGTGAGATTTAACAGAAACTTCTACGCTTTTTCTGGTGTCGAACATATCATAATATGCCAGAAATATGCAGGAGATCTTGAAAGATTACTCATTGATTAATAAAAGGAAGATATTTTTTATATATTCTCATACGCTAATCCTGCTTCCATTCATGAATAGCATTTTCTCAAGTTTGAGCCTTATTTCATGCTTAAAATATAACCCTTAAAATATAACCCTTAAAATATAACAGCTTCACTTACTATTTCGCTGTCGTAATGTAAGTTTCACTGGAAACAAAGAAGAGAGTACAGGACTATTATGTGATGTCTGTCCTTCAATATGGCAGCGAATGCTGGACAATCTCATCAAAGACGAAGGAAAGACTTGAAGCAAGAGAAATGTGGTTATACAGAAGGATACTGAGGATACTATAGGCAGAACACGTTAGCAACGAAGAGGTTTTGGAGAGGATGGACACGAAAAGCAAACTGACACTTAACACCAGGAAAAGACAGCTAAAGTTTTTTTTTTTTACATGTAATGAGGAAAGATGGCTTGGAGAATCTGATGCTCACGAGTCGGATAGAGGGAAAGAGAGGCAAGGGAAAGCAACGTGTGACATACTTGATGGACTTGAGCAGGTGGATAGCGAAGTGGGATTTGAGTGGAAAAACAGAAGGGGCTATTAAGAGCTACAAGAGATAGGTAGATGTGGAAGGCCATGATCGCCTACGTCCGTAAGAGACACGGTACATAGAAGATGTATGTAGCTTCACTATGACTCTTCTCCAAATATTTCCATGTTAGTTATTCTGATGAGCTTTGGTACGGAAATTTCATGATGGTAATCGCACTACTAAATTGCCAGCATTGTCGGATCTACATTTGAGGATGCCCTGACGCTTGAACAGATATGTTGCAACCGGCAACAGTAGATTCGAGTATCCAGCTTCCAAAATGTAGGCTATGAATAGATTCATGCACATTCAGCTTTCAGGCGCAGCAAGCCCCAAGAAAACGTTGAAAATGTAACCCACTACAGTGTAAATTTGGGGGTCGTATCAGATGGCTATAAGAACATGTTCTAAGGCCAACATTTGACAGCAAAACATTATAGATTATTGTTAGTTTAATGTTTATCAACGGATAGATGGCGCGCTTCGATAAGATGCAATGGGTAACAAGCTTGTCTCGCTAGAGATCAACTACTACTGAGTTGTGAGTGCAATCCTCACTGGGTACTCCCTATTTCCCGCCTATTTCCACTGAGAGCACACACTGACCGACCTAATATTTGAACTCACAACCATTGTCACCAAATTCACAAAACGACGATTTTACCCACTTGGTCATTGTAAATAGCGTCAATAATGATAATTTTTCATCCAGAAATTCAGACTTTCGAAAAATTTACGAAAATTAAAACAAAAATGATGAAGATATATTTGAAAATTGTTTTCACTAAAAACATAAAATTATTAAGATATTAATAAAAATAAAATAAAATACGTGGAGAAATGAAAATTCTCAACAAATTAAACAAATTTGAATCGGGAGAAAAATTTCCTGGCATTCAATTGACATGACTGTATTGTTTATATATCATCGAATAAAATTTGTTATCCATGTTTAATCGTAAAACTGTTGTTTCAGGAATATTTTTTGTTTATTTTTATTAAAAAAAAAAAGAAAGAACTTCCCACTCTTTCATACTAAATCTCTCTGGCTTCATTTTTCTTTTCTTTCTTTTTAGCTAACTTTCTCGGTTACTAAAATAAACAAACAAACCGTTACTGAAAGGGTAAGATAAACACAGAAAGAGATATCTAGGTCAACAGGTATAAAAATGACACCTCTTCACTAATGTCCACTGAATAAAAAGAAAAGAAAAAAAGATTATAAAACTAACGAGAAAGCTCAAAATATGTTTGAGAGCGTGTAGGTGCTTGTGTGTGTTTGTATATATATTTTTGTATGTGCGTTCCGTTGTGTGTGCATAGCTTGTGTCTGTAGTTTGAGTTTGTGAGTATATCTGAGTAGGTGCTGAAAAGTTCTGGGTCTGACCCTCTTGCAAAAATCTCACTAACAATTTTTTTTTTTAAATCATATCACCTCGAGCAAGGCGGTAACGCCACTGATGTGCAGGGGGCTACATAGGAGTGAAAAAATTTGGAAAAAAAAAACAGGAAACCGCATCCTAAACAGGGAGCAAGGGATGAGCCTCTTAACCTGTTCAATAGACGTGGGTGGAGTGTGAACCGGGCGATAGTTTAGTCTATCTACTCCAATTGAAAAAAAAATGAAAAAAAAATGAGAATATTGGAAAAGAGAAAACCGGAAACCACATCCTAAACAGGGAACAACGGATGAGCCTCTTCACCTGTTCAATAGACGTGGGTGGAGTGTGAACCGGGCGATAGTTTAGTCTATCTACTCCAATTGAAAAAAAAAAAGAAAGTGAGATAATTGGAAAAGAGAAAACCGGAAACTGCATCCTAAACAGGAAACAAGGGATGAGCCTCTTTTAACCTGTTCAATAGACGTGGGTGAAGTGTGAACCGGGCGATAGTTTAGTCTATCTACTCCAATCTACCAGAAGAGGCCCTGGGCAAAAAATTAGAATGATATACCCTAGTGACTGTAAATACAAATTAATTTTTTTTATTTCTCTCATTTACATTCGGACTAATAATGTAGGTACTTCCACGAATTGGCTGAAAAAACAAAAAAACAAACAAACAAAAAACAAAAACAAAAAAACAGCATACTGTACAAAAGGAAAAGGCCTCAAACTAAATAAAAACAAAGTTTTCTAGGCTAAAAAAATGTTTATGTCATCATTAAGAGGATTGATCAAAGTATTTTTTAGCTATTTTTTAAAAAAATGTAATTGTTCATTTTGTGGTAGAAAATCTTTTTTTTCTTTCGTCAGTGCGAGACCTAAATTGACGCAGAGTTTATTACGTCAAAACATAATATTACGTAAGGCATTTTTTGACTGTGAAAGGCACATAAATTTGGAAATTCTTGCAAAAATCTAATAATGGTCGGATTTTGATGAAAATTTCAGGACTTATTCATAATTGACTGAAATCAGTTTTGAAATAATTATTTTTAGAAAATATTGGTAAAAATACTTTTTTTTTTACATATGTTAACGCCACCAATTAATTTCCAGAAATGTCGAAAAATGGGACTACGTCTACCCATATAGCTAATTTTAATTAAATTCTGGAGTCATTTGGAAATGCTAATCAACTGTCTTTTTCTTCAATACCGGCTCATTTTTAGAAAATCTGCTCCGAATTGCGAAAACAGAAATGCAATAAAACTATGCCATTTTTTATTTGGATAAATTTGTAATTGCTTTTATAAACATAAATTAAAATGATATCATAGTCTGAATAGAATGTATTCATCTTCGGCCATTGTTTTTTCCGGCATTTTCAGATGTCTGTTGTGATCTCCAAAAGGCCAGAGGACAACTCGACCGAAACGTTGGGACATTTGCTTTTCTTCTACCTACATTTCTACCTACATTTATATAGTACGGATGTAAATAAGTAAATAATTATAAATTCTCATCCCAGAAAACATTCTTTTAACTCCTTTGTAGGGAGCCCAAAATGCCTATGACAGGTCGGGGATACTAAAATCAAGCAGGTACTGAAATTTGATTACCTGGGAAGTGTTCTGACAGGGGACGGAAAGTGCTACACTGAGGTCCAAGGACGCATTCCAAAAGCATAGCGGAGTATTGAAATACAGAAAGATTTCATTGGAAATAAAGAAAAGAGTACCGAACTGCTACGTGATATCTGTCCTCCTACATTGCAGAGAATGTTGGACAATCTTCTCAAAGATGAGCAAGACTCGAGGCATCTACAGAAGGATGCTGAGGATACCGTGGACCGAACATGTGAGCAATGACGGTGTTTTGAAGAGAATGGAAACGAACTCTTACTTAACATCAGGAAAAGACAGCTGAAGTTTCTGATATACCTAATGAGAAAGGAGGGCTTAGAAAATCTGATATTCACAGGGCGGATAGAGAGAAAGATAGCCAGGGAAAAAAAGCGCCTGACATATTTGATGTGTTTGAGCAAAGGTCTGGGATAAATAACAATACACAAGATACTAAAAGCTACAAGAAAAAGGAAGATGCGGAGGGCTATGATCGCTTACGTCTTGAAGAGAAGGTAGGGCCGAGGACTTTTCCTACACTCGTTATATGTGTTAATGTGGAGGTCTGCTTGCGTGTGCGTGTTTTTAGGGTGTACGCATATGCGTGTGTACATTTATATATCCCCTGTTATGACTGTATTTGTGTTAGGGTGCGTTTGTGTGTGTGCGTGGAAAGGGAGGATGTGTATTTTTAGGCCGTCCCATAATGGATTGACCTGAAATGAAGTAAGCATATGTTTCTTAATCCCTGGAGTGTAACTAGCACACGTGGATCCCGCTAAACCTAACATAAAAAATATTACTTTAGCATTCATCATAGAAATCAACGTCCATCATCGCCTTAACAATGCGAGGCAATTGCGCTTCTTCAAATCTACAAGTAACAATAATTTTCTGGAGAACGTTAACTTTCCGAGTCCAGCAAATAGGATTCTGGTTATTTGCCCGAGCCCTGCTCACAAAAGGCAGCGTGTGGCACAAGGTCGTTTTTATTAATTTTTTTTTTTTTAACGCGAAGAAGAATCAGGCCAGAGATAGGACAAGAACAATGCTAGTTCGTCAAAGACACTGAAACAAGGAATGCCATATTTATTATTAGGATGCTCTCCGAAAGGGCAATACAAATGAAAAAGGACTTGTACCTATGTTTTATCGATTATGAAAAGGCGTTCGACAAAATACACCGCAAAGAATTGATGGAGATGCTCAGCAGCCTCGACGTATTTTTTTCATAATCAAAATTGCAGCAAACAATGCAGTTTACTGCCACTGGTGCGCAGGAGGCTACATAGGGGGAAAGTTATGAGAAAGAGTGAGAGGTTACAGGGAGTGTCAGGAAATGGGTAAGAGAAAGATGAGAATACCGATGAGAGTGGAGTGGACGGAGAAAGGAGCATGAGAGAGAGAGAGAGAGAGAGAGAGAGAGAGAGAGAGAGGGAGGGAGGGAGGATGCAAGTCAGTGAGATAGAAGATGACTATTGACTTTACATTTAAACTCCTGGAGATTGCAGCTGTCGGGGAAGCAAGTAAACGGAAAGGAAATTCCACAGGCAGAAATTGCGAGAAAAGAAGCTGATCCAGAATCTCTACTGGCAGTAAAATGCCTGCATACGGACAGATAACAAATTCAGCAGATATACAAAGATAGAAAGGGGCGTAAGACAAGGATGTGTCTTTTCACCGGATCTATTCAACTTGTACAGAAAAACTATTCTGAGGACCCTAGATGTTATGTCAGGATTTGTTATCGAAGGCCACAACCTGAACACTATAAGGTACGCAGATGATACAGGGCTAATAGCAGACAGGGGAAGGAAACTACAAGACCTCCTACAGAAGGTAGCTGAAGAGAGTGATAAGAAAGGACTACAAATAAATTGCAAGAAAACCGAATGCATGGTCAACAAAAAAAAAAAAAAAAAAAAAGCCCAAAATACCAATGTTACTAGGATGCATTTATATATAAAAATAATATTAATAATGTATAAAAAGTTATAGTAATGGATTCTATTGAGTCCTACTTGTATTACTGTTACGAGGATGCATTTATATATAAAAATAATATTAATAATGTATAAAAAGTTATAGTCATGGATTCTATTGAGTCCTACTTGTATTACTGTTACGAGGATGCATTTATATATAAAAATAATATTAATAATGTATAAAAAGTTATAGTAATGGATTCTATTGAGTCCTACTTGTATTACTGTTACGAGGATGCATTTATATATAAAAATAATATTAATAATGTATAAAAAGTTATAGTAATGGATTCTATTGAGTCCTAATTGTATTACTGTTACGAGGATGCATTTATATATAAAAATAATATTAATAATGTATAAAAAGTCATAGTAATGGATTCTATTGAGTCCTACTTGTATTACTGTTACGAGGATGCATTTATATATAAAAATAATATTAATAATGTATAAAAAGTTATAGTAATGGATTCTATTGAGTCCTACTTGTATTACTGTTACGAGGATGCATTTATATATAAAAATAATATTAATAATGTATAAAAAGTTATAGTAATGGATTCTATTGAGTCCTACTTGTATTACTGTTACGAGGATGCATTTATATATAAAAATAATATTAATAATGCATAAAAAGTTATAATAATGGATTCTATTGAGTTCTATTTGTTATTCTAAGAAAGTTTTAATTCATGAAGTAGTCGTAAAAATAAGGAAATAAGAAATAGAACGTTTGGAAGATGCCAGAATGTTCCAGTAAAATCGAGAGTTCTAAAAGTCATAGAAATATGCAAATTAGGTGTTAGCCCCTATAAAAATAGGTTTTGGGCAGAGAACAGTGAGTTGTTACCAGGGTTGCTGATGTTATCAACTCCGGTTGTGACTCAAGGATTTATATCCAGCCGAAAGAATACTTAAGAAAAGTTTCCGACCAACTAAAACCTGTTAGAGAACCTCAAGGATCTATATGGGTAAATACATATTTTTGACTCATTCATCGACCAAACTAATAATTATTCCTTAAATACACATTTAAGGATTTCCAAAAAGTATGCCACTCATGGCTTCTGCTCTGATGAACTTAAATCACTGGTGCCCCCTAGGTATGAGTTCGCACGAGATACTAGATTGGCAACTAGGTCCCACCCTTTTACAGTGAAACCGATGAAATGTAACTGCAATTTCTACTCCAACAGCTTCTTTTCTCACACTTCCCGCCTGTGGAATTCCCTTCCGCATGCTTGCTTCCCCGACGGCTATAACCTCCAGGAGTTTAAATGTAATGTCAATTGACACCTCCTAACACACTAACTCTCTCATTCTCTCCTACTCTCCCACTATGTACATCCTAACTCCTCTATCGCCATGTGTAACCCCCTGTGCTATAGTGGCAGTGGAATGCCTTGCTTGGGGTGACATGATTAAAAAAAAAACTTCTTTGCCAACTTAACTGGGTTAAGATACTTGACACATTATCTTCCCTTTCTCTCCTCGTAACACTTGTCAGTAGTAAACTCTGTGTTGTTTTGAATGCAACAAAAATTGTATATTTGTAAATATTTTATTTGGTGTGTTTTGTAAATTAAATATTTGTCTGTGATTTATCTCTGAGTTTTGGTCAATCATTTTTTTTCCTTTTGTTACACCTAACACCTAACACCAAATACAGGTGAGGGATAATAAAATCAAACAGGTACAAAAATTTAAATACCTAGGAAGTGTTCTAATAGAAGGCAGAAAGTGCGACACAAAGATCCGATGGCGAATTGGAACACGTAGGGCGCGTTCCAGAGGCTGAGTAGAGACAGGAAAATTTAGCTAGAACCAAAGAAAAGAGGACTGTAATGTCAGTTTTTCAACATCTTCGGCATATCCTCGTCTGGGTTCCTCTCTGCCCGAAAGCAGTGGGTCTGACAAGTCTGAGTTCGAGTGAAACTCTGCAAGAAGGATTCTGGAATGATCACTGTTTCTCTTCTATTTATATAAAGTACCTCCACGATGTGCGTTGTGGTACAGTGGATAACGGCTCAGAACGAGAAACCGGGGAGCCGATTTCGAATTCCAGTTGAATCCATTGTATTCACTTACGCGCAAATACCCTTTGGAAAGATATTAATCCGTCTCTTCCCTCCAGTTTTGGGTTAAATAACAGGACAGATTGGGTTCTATAGCCTTGGTCGGCAACCAGTCTACCGCAGAATGCAATGGCAACCTACTGTGGGATAATCTTCTGCCCAGTCAGTCATGTCTCTTTCGAGACATGATCGCCCAAGCGTGTTTCCCGTATGGCACTTAACTGACTATTAGTTAAACGCAGAATTCGTTGAAGAATTTAAATCACCGAAATTTTTTTCAAAATCGAACTCTGTCTTAACGAAAATCTGTTCTGAATCGAAAATTACAAAATGCACTGAAACTAAGACATTATTTAATTAGAGAAACTTTTAATTGCTTTTATAAATAATATATATTAAGGACAATTTGTCTTAAGAAAAAATATCACGCACCTAAAACATTATAACCATTTCAACAGTAATACGATCTAACGTTAATGCCTCAAAAGCCTTGTAGTGGGTTAAATTTTAGTATAAGAATAATATGGCAGAAAGAGTGGCATAATGATTTAGTGGCGTAACAAGGGTCTTCAGCGTCCCGTGACGGATACAATTTAGCTCCTACCCCGTGAATTACCCGCTGAAATATTTAGGCTATATCATGATGTCATTAATAAACGCGTGGCTAAAGGTCGCGATGAATGTAGGTTTATTCAAAGAGAAAGAGCAGATTTCGAAAAGTTGCAAACAATTGCCAAGAAACAGAAACACCTTATCAACATAAGAAAGCATTTAAGCAATTTTTTTTTAATCATCTCACCCCAAGCAAGGCGGTAACGCCACTGATGCGCAGGGGGCTACGTGAGTAAGAAGATTGGTAAAGAGAAAACCGGAAACCACATCCTAAACAGGGAACAAGGGATGAGCCTCTTCACCTGTTCAATAGACGTGGGTGGAGTGTGAACCGGGCGATAATTTAGTCTATCTACACCAATTGAAAAAAAAAAGAAGAAAAGAAAAGAGTAAAAATATTGCAAAAGAGAAAACCGGAAACCACATCCTAAAGAGGGAACAACGGAGGAGCCTCTTCATCTGTTCAATAGACGTGGGTGGAGTGTGAACCGGGCGATAGTTTAGTCTATCTACTCCAATTGAAAAAAAATAAAAAAAAGAAAAGAGTAAAAAGATTGCAAAAGAGAAAACCGGAAACCACACCCTAAACAGGGAACAAGGGATGAGCCTCTTCACCTGTTCAATAGACGTGGGTGGAGTGTGAACCGGGCGATAGTTTAGTCTATCTACTCCAATTGAAAAAAAAAAAAAGAAAAGAGTAAAAAGATTGCAAAAGAGAAAACCGGAAACCGCATCCTAAACAGGAAACAAGGGATGAGCCTCTTCACCTGTTCAATAGACGTGGGTGGAGTGTGAACCGGGATTTAATTGCAACATCAAATTCTCACCATCTATCTTCTTGAATCTTGTTCATTTTATTATCCTTTCTCCTAGGTAATATTTTATATATATATATATATATATATATATATATATATATATATATATATATATGAAAAAAAAGGCTTCCTATTCCAGTTCTGTGATAATTCATTGTATCACACTTGCAGCAAGCAGATGCATTGTTATGGAGGAAAGAAAATCATTATGCGACACTCTTGCCCAGAAAAAATATATTTTCTATTCCAATGAGTCATTAAAATGAGTCAATTGCTTACTGCAGTATTAGAAAAAAAAAATCAATTTTTTAATTTTCTTTTTAATAATCGTTTCACTAATAGCAATGCAGGACTTCCACTAGTGCGTAAGGGGTTACAGAGATTGAAAAACAGGGTACAGTGGGTACCGAAGAGAGGATGGGATTTAGAGAGGTGGATCGGATTTAGGGAGATAGAAGATAGCAACTGACATTGCATTTACACTTTTGGAGATTGTAGCGATCACAGAAACACGTATATGATAGGGACGCACAGACGGTATGTGCGGTAAAAGAAACTGTAGTAGTAGAAGAAGGGGTTACATTTGTCTATTTTGACTGTAAAAGAGTGGGACTTTGATGCCAATATAGTCAGTTAGTCAAGTGCCATACGTGATACACGCTTGGGCGATCATGTCTCGAAAGAGACATGACTGACTGGGCAGAAGATTATCCCGCAGTAGATTGCCATTGCTTTCTGCGATACACTGGATGCCAGCAGCCAAGGCTATAGAACCCAATCTGTCCTATTTTTAACCCATAACTCGAGGGAAGAGACATATTAATACATTTCCTAAGGGTATTTGTGGATGTGCGTTGTGGTACAGTGGATATAGGCTCGGAACGAGAAAGCGGGGAGCCGAGTTCGAATCCCTTGCATTCACTTACGCGCAAATACCCTTGGGAAAGGTATTAATCCGTCTCTTCCTTCCAGTTATGGGTTAAATAACAGGGCAGATTGAAGGGTATTTGTGCATGCAAAGAATTCAACTTGAATTCGAACTCTGCTTCCGAGTCGATATCCACTGCACCACAACGCACATATTACAAATTTTCTAAATCTGCTCATTGTTTTTAAATAACCCTGTATACACTAACTATCGCCACATATATATATATATCAGCTATTGGGCGTGTATAATGATAATATACAATCTAAAAAATCTGCCTCCTTCTACCGAGCACCCATACCTCAGTAGCTACTCTGGCATCTACGCATCGTTCATTCAGCAATGAATTAGAACAGCCAGCTATTGGGCGTATATAATGATAATATATATATATATATATATATATATATATATATATATATATATATTATAAACTCTTTTTTTAAAATTTAATTTCGGTTCTATTTTAAATATAATGACCTAAAGCTAATCTGAATTAAAAAAAAGAGAATTAATTCCCATTTATAAATAATTTTTTGGGGCATTTTCAAAAAATTAATTTCTGTATATAAATAGAATTTTTAGGTATTCAAAAAAAAAATCTCCGTGTATGAATAAAATTTTTAGGCATTTTTAAAAATTAATTCCAGTATATAAACGAAATTTTTATGCGTTTATAAAACAATGATTTCCATATATAAATAAAAATTTTAGTCATTTAAAAAACATTAATTTCTGTATATAAATAAAATTTTTCGGCATTTTTAAAGCCTCAGCATATTTTTTGTCACTTTTGATTGTTTACGAAAAATATAAACAAATTTTAAATTTTCTTTAAAATATAATATTTATCGTAGAGCTGTGTTTCCAAGTCTATTAGTAAATTTTCACATTTCCTTGTAGTTTTTAATACATTTTGTTTTGTTATTTCTCCCAAACCCTGTTTTTCCGCCCATTTGCTTCAGCCCATCAAGAATGCCATGCAGTTTTCTTGTGTCTCTCTTTCCCTTTATCAGTCCTGTGAGTATCAGATTCTCCAATCCCTTCTTCCACATTCCTCGTTCCAGACACTGCAAATGTCTCTTCCTGATGTCATGTATAAGTTTCCATTTTTTTCATTCTCTTCAAAACCTTGTCGTTGCTCACATGTTCGGTCCATGATATTCTCAGTATCCTTCTGTAGAACCACATTTTTGTCGCTTCGAGTCTCCCCTTTATTTCTGAGATTGTCCAGCATTCACTGCCATATAGAAAGACAGGTATCGTGTAACAGTTCAGTACTTTTTTCTTCGTTTTCCTGTCTTTCAATACTCTGTTAATTCATTTGAAAAGTTCAGTTATAATTATTTTTAACCAAATACCTTGCTAGTGAAAAATTAAAATTACAAGTAAAATCTCAGAAAAAAATCCAAAAATGTCCACGACAGACCAAAAAAGAACCAAATTTCTTCCTTTTAGGCACGGTGTTTTTTATAGGGAGTGGAGGGTGCACATGGCGCCCATTGAAGGATGTGCCTGACACCAGTAGCTCCTCGACATTCCTTCATTTCCTGGCTGTCAAATGACAGACAAAAAACACGAGTGTTAGATTCTTTGGTGTTGGTTGGAAGGAGAGCAAGTCAGTTATGTGGGGAATGGATATTATCTTTTGCCTGTCGAGGTTTGCCTGCCTACAGCTGGTCGAAGACAGGACGTAAGAAAGCTCCCCACCCTTTATCCGTGACCCATAACCACCATTTCTGAAATCAGTTTTCAGCTGAATTTAATTCAACAACCAAAGATAGTAGCTAAAAGCGATGGTATAATGGCGATGCTAATATTAACTGTTTTCTTACAAGAAAATATTCGACATTCTTTAACCGAGTATCCATTGTTACTTTTGATTGAAATTTTAGAAATAATTATATTATAGTATTTAATAAAGCAGGTTTCTCAAATGCAGTAAATGTCATCAGTCTTTCCAGTATTGATGGGGGCTCCATTCTTTCCTTTTTGTTGAGGTACACAGAATTGAGAAACAGAAAAAATTCGTCGGAAACAAAGAAAATACTACTCAACTGTTACGTGTATGTCATAGAAGGCTGGAAAATCTCCTCGAAGATGAAGCACAGACGCGAAGCGACAGAAATGTGGTTCTACAGAAGGATGATGAGAGTAGGTACCATGGCCCGAACACGTGAGCAACGACAAGGTTTGAAGAGACTGGAAACAAAAAGGAAGCATACATGACATCAGAAAGAGACCTTTGAAGTGTCTGTCTTACATAATGAGGAAGCGGGGCTTGGAGAATATGATACCCACAGGGCGGATAGAGGGAAAGAAGAACAGGGGAAAATAGTGCGTGGCATACTTGATGAGTATGAGCATTTGGATGGGAGAGCAGTGTTTAAGTGAAATAACAAAACAAAACTTATTAAGAGCTACAAAGAATAGGAAGATGTGGAGGTGTATGATCGCATATGCTCTGAAAGAACACAGCACATAAAAGAAGAAGAATGTGGAATATTAGCGTCTTGATTGTGTCATTCAGCCAGTTAAGTGCCATACGTGAAACACGCTTGGGCGATCATGTCTCGAAAGAGACATGACTGACTGGGCAGAAGATTATCTCGCAGTAGTTTGCCATTGCTTTCTGCGGTAGACTGGTTGCCGACCAAGGCTATAGAACCCAAACTGTCCTGTTATTTAACCCATAACTGGAAGGAAGAGACGGACTAGTACCTTTCCCATGGGTATTTGCGCGTAAGTGAATTATGTCATTAGCCTTTCATAAAGTTACATGTGCTATCCATTTCAGTTATTGCAGCTGTTGGTAGTCCTCAAGTCATGTATTTTCTAGTAGTTCATTGTGATTCTGAAGCGCCAGATCCTCAATGTCATTGACATGCTTCAGTCAGTCAGTTAAGTGCCATACGTGATACACGCTTGGGCGATCATGTCTCGAAAGAAACATGACTGACTGGGCCGAAGATTATCCCGCAGTAGGTTGCCATTGCTTTCTGCGGTAGACTGGTTGCCGACCAAGGCTATAGAAGCCAATCTCTCCTGTTATTTGACTCATAGCTCGATGGGGAAGAGATGTATTTTATTAAGTAGCAATAAATGGGGGATCAGTTTATTACTTCATAACAATATAAAACTGATCCCCCACTTTATGACCAGTAGAAGCCTTAATCATTATTCCAACTATTATATTCAGTCAGTCAGTTAAGTGCCATGCGCGATACACGCTTTGGGCGATCATGTCAGGAGACATGACTGACTGGGCAGAAGATTATCCCGCAGTAGTTTGCCATTGCTTTCTGCGGTAGACTGGTTGCCGACCAAGGCTATAGAACCCAATCTGTCCTGCTATTTAACCCATAACTGGAGGGAAGAAACGGATTAATACCTTTCCCAAGGGTATTTGCGCGGAAGTGAATACAATGGATTCAACTGGAATTCGAACTCGGCTCCCCGGTTTCTCGTTCCGAGCCGATATCCAATGCACCACAACATGCTTCACTTGCCTGAAAATGTTTTAACCACTGATCTGACAAGGCGAGAGTTGAATTATTTCTGAACGTGTTTGGCGCCATGCATGACATTCATATGTAAGGTTCAATTTGATGGAATTAATAGAAATTAAATTGGCAGAGTGTACGAAATCATGGATCTGCGCATATTTCGTTTCTTTATTATTTGAATGTTTTTTTATTTGTCTATATTTCTTAGGGACACATGGCTCAGTGGATATAAACATTGGTTAGTTCCCGCGACTTCATCCAAAGAGTTGTAAGTTCAATACCAGGCTACCCCAGTGGTGAACAAGTAACTTAGAGAGTCCGGCTAGAGAGATAACTCATGACTACCAGAAGAGGCTTCGCGCAAGGAATGAAAATGATATACCCCAGTGATTGTAATAAAAGGGTCGGTTCGAAATTACTTGTACCTGAAGAAGGCCGGAGCGTACAACGGCCGTAACGTCGTACAAATGGCAACAAAGATGAGGACAATAGTCTGATTGAATTTTTACCTCTATTATGATTTCATTGGCGTATCTAGGCTGTGGCATGTACAGTACGTATCTGGGCTGTGGCATGTAGGATACATATCTAGGGTGTGGCATGTAGGTATATGTTTGGGCTGTAACATGTAAGATACAGTATCTATATGGCATATATGGTACGTATCTAGGCTATAGCATGAAGGTTACGTATCTAGGCAGTGGCATGTAGGATAAATATCTAGGGTGTGGCATGTAGGCTTATTTTTGATTGTAACATGTAGGGTACGTATCTATATGGCATATAGGGTACGTGCCTAGGCTATACCAGGAAGGGTATGTGCAAAGAGTGAACAACCAGTCAATAACAAAACAATATGAAAATATATTGATAGGAAAATTAACAACAATACATTTTAAAAGCAGAATTACTAACAATACATTATTGCAAAATGACTAACAATATATTTTATCTGTAATTGACGCCATTAAATTGTGTTCCTAATATTTAGATTTCAGCAGTTAAATAAACCAATGAAGGTGTTGATACACCGCTAAACGAAATGAATCAATAATTAATTATACATCAAATCATCTGGCAATATTCGACTACCATAGATTCTCAGTATCAGCAGTGACACTTTGTTGTTTCCCTGAGTAGGTTTTAGTGACGAATGAGGTGTTCTTAGTGACGAATTAACAGTTTGTAGAGACCAATTAGCATCAATGAAAACAATGAAGGTGAAATTTCTGCTAGTTTAGTGTTAAGTTTCAGGTTTCTTCTAAAGTCTACTTCAACTTTATACTGATATGGAAACTAAAAGGTTGTTGCGTTTTAGTGGGTATTTTACGTGGGATGCGTATTCATATGTAAACACAAAAGACAGATGCATGCAAGAACCCTTTTTTTTCTAGTACCGACAGTTTTTAGTTGTATCGTGGTAACTGTAACAAAACAATGCCTCTTGGGTCATTTTTGGTCCTGAAGTTAGGGTAAGTATAATCATCGTATAAATGGTTGATCTCAAGTCAGTCTTGCGTTGATTTGGCACAACCAAATAGAAATCTTGATTTACTTCATAAGAGGGGTTTTGATGGAAGTGACATGCGTTGGAAAGGGAGAAGAGTTCTGTTGTTAGTGGACCGTGTAGACTGACATTCGCTAGTGGGAACGTAATAACCATGTGGTTCAACATCTTGGAGCAAAAGGGAGAAAGTGAGGCCATTTTATATTTGCCATTTATAGACTTCAAGGGCGCCACTTAACCCCATTTGACGAAACCCAGTTGTGTAATCATATTTCCAGTTCATTTACTTTCTGTTGCATCATGGGAAATGTATTGCGTTTTATTTTATTATTCTTTTTTTATTTTTAGACTTTATTTAAATTTACTTCCCCATATTTTTGACGTCTTCGCCAGAACTCAGAATTTTGTTTACCGTTTAATTATTTTCCCCCTCAAAAGGAGTAGATAGGTTCGCCTATCGGCCGGTTCACACTCATCCCAGTTTATTTATTTATTTATTTTTTTAACAGTAGTTACGTACCTCCATTAGATCACAAAAACTTCAGTATAGTATGAATTAAAAAGGTTCAAAACTTAATAAAACGAACTTTTTCTATCAAAATGTTTATAATATTATTACGAGGAAAGATCAAAGTAATTTTTATTTATTTTATAAAATTTTTAAAACCCTTTCAACATGTTCGAAATTTTGGCAGAAAGTTTTGTTTTGATTTGAGTTAGCGTTGCAAAAAATCTTACGACTGTTTACAATCGATTACGTAATTTTTTACGTTACTCACTTTTTCGGTAACAAACACATTAATTTGGAAATTCTCGCAAAAATCAAATAATTGTCGGATTTTAATGAAACTTTCAGTACTCATTCACAAATGAATACAATTATTTTTTAAATTATTATTTTTTTTAAATATTAACGAAAATTTTTTTTTACTTTCATAATTTCTCAATGAAATTTGTTAAAAAGTTATAAAAATCGAGTGGGCCCGTACCGTCTAAAATGACGGCAAAATATTTATATCAATATTCCGTCTAAAATGACGTCAACAGATATATTGATGGACCTACTATTGAGTATCTTACTCAAACAGGAAAAAAACAAACAAACAAAAAAACAACAACATAAGCCAAACTCGTCATTTTCCTCATGACGGAAATATATATATATATATATATATATATATACACACAAATAAACAAAGGTCTTTGTTATAATAAAGAAGATATATATATATATATATATATATATATATAAATGATAAAAAAAAGAATTTAATATATACGAACTTTGTTTTCTTCATAAAGTTTTCCCCTATTTGTGTTTGGTGTCTTCTTTCTTGGTCACGTGGATTGATTGAATTTCCTTTATACATGTCGTTTGTTTCTTTCCTCGTTAGCCAGCTTTCCCTGACGATCCGTTTAGGTGAAACCTAGGTAGGTCTGTTTGGCTCACTAGGTCTCGTTAGTCAACTTGCCCTGACGATCCATTTGGTGAAACCTTGGTAGGTCTGTTGGCTCTAGGCTAGCTCCTTACTTATATATATATATATATATATATATATATATATATATATATATATCTTCTCTATTATTTCTCTAATATAAATATATATATATATATATATATATATTATGTTGTGGGATCTCCCCTTTTTCTATGATAATATACTCGACTTGAGTATACATATACTCTGCCATAGAGAGATCAGCATTGGATCCGTAAGAACCGATGAGATTCGTAGGTTACCGTAAGATACCGAACGATACCGAAGTTTTACAGAGAATACCGAGTCAGTAATCATAGTAGCTCTGAGCGACTACGACTAACACACAATCGGTCAAGTTTCGATCTCGGCCGGAGGCAAGTGGATGTCTAGCCACACTGATGAGCGGTGATACAGCGAAACAGGCTTTTATGTGTTTGACGAATATATATATAGTGACGTTTGTTTGTTTGGAGGTTTAACGACCTATCAATCCTTATGGGATCATTTAAGGTCATAACCAATGATTTTGGGTAAGGTTATTTTATTTTTACAACATTTTTCTTTTTGAGTATCAAGATTCATTGGGATTTGCTTTTAAGAGCAGGAGCAGGGTCCCCAAGTTCTACCCTTGTGATTTAACCCATAACTGGAGGAAAGAGACGGATTAATACCTTTCCCAAGGGTACCAGTGCTTAAGTGAATGCAAGGTATTCAACTGGAATTCGAACTCGGCTCACTGATTTCTCTTTCCGGGCCGATATCCACTGCACCACAACGCACACCCGTCACTATACGCTTACAGCACCTGATATTCCCAAGCGGTCACCCACCTAAGTACTGACCAGGCTCAACGTTTCTTAACTTCAGTGATCGAGCGAGAACCGGTGTATTCAACGTGATAGGCCGTAAGCCCCATATAGCGATGTAAATTAATAAATATACATATGATGAGGGTGCACATATGTTTAGTTAACAAAACAGTCCTCAATGTATGAACAGAGCTGTATTATATACCTATTAATAAATGTACATATTGTTTTATGCTTATGACACGACTCGGAGTTTCATGCTTATGACACGACTCGGAGTTTCATGCATTATGCAATCATCAGGTGCATAGACGTAGTATAATTTATATATATATATATATATATATATATATATATATATATTCTTCACATAATTATTGCGTAAAATAAAATATTTTCATGCTTTAACAATGTCGAATTAAGCCATAAATATACACGTTCTTGATTTCTTAGAACATCCATATCTGGTCTGGTTCGTATCCTAATGTAAACAAATGTAAGCAAAGGCAATATTAAGAAATCTTACGAAAGTTACGAAATGGTATTAACCGGCATACTTATTTAAATTAATGTTGTTGAGTTGTTAGACACGTGAGATCTAATGACGGCGTCTCCTCGGTATATTGGCGTTGCAGTTTCGAATCCTGTGTGTGTGTGTGTGTGTGTGTGTGTGTGTGCTGTTTAAATATAGAAAAACAGACTATTCACGCAAATACGAGTATCCATTAAAAATAATATTGAAACAAATAAATCTAAATAAATATGTCGGTTAATACCATTTCGTAACTTTCCGTAAGATTTCGTAATATATAGCCGGAAGCTGAAGATGGTTCGTCTGAAATAGGCCTATACATCCGATTTACCATGAAATAACATGTCTGCCTTAATTTTTCTTATATTTGCTCTCTCTATATTTATAAACATATATATTTAGAGCTCTCTTAGAGAGTTATCCTACCACTGTATGTACAGGATACTCCTTTGGATTCTTCTATACCCACACTGCATGCTGATATATATATATATATATATATATATATATATATATATATATATATATATATGCGTATATTTCTTATAAGCCAACCAAAACTATAAAAGTTTTAACTCAACCTATTTATAAGTCAACCAAAACTATAAAAAATACGTGTAATTAAAATAGCTGTGTTCAGCCTCTCAAAAGATGGAAGACATTTCCGTAGAGTTAAAATTTTCGGATTTGCTTTCTCTTTGTCTTTTCACGTGCTTATTGGAAGTGCTCCAGTAGACAAGTCTGCATATGATCTCCAATAGACAAGCGTCTACATAAGTTTCCCACTAGACGAGCGTCTACACGAGGTTCCCACCAGGCAAGCGTGTACAAAATGTTCCCACTAGGCAAGCGTGTACAAAAGGTTCCCACCAGGCAAGCGTCTACATAAAGTTCCCAGTAGACGAGCGTCTACATAAGGTTCCCACTAGACAAGCGATGCCCTCCCTTCTGATTAGACGGGCGGAGAAATGCGATAGGTATTCTTTTTTATTGTTGTTGTTGGCGAGACATCAAAGCAGAATTACTAATCTCCCCAGCAACTCTCTCGCATCTTTGATTAGCAATCATGCAAGACGTTAAACCGTCAAGTATGTTTATCTGTTTAATTGAGGGCATCTAATAAAAACAGCAATCGTTTAATTTACTCTTGTTTGCTTCTTTTTAGCCCCTACTGAGTGCCGAGGAATGTTCTAGTTTGACAGTATAACAAACCAGCTTTTTGATTTATTTGGAATCATTTTATTTCCCTCACTTTTCAGAAAGGCTATCTTACTGTCAACCAAAAATGTTCTCTTTTTTATTTAAATTCAAATTAAATGATCATTTTTTATAGAACGCTATATTTCTAATTATGTCTCACAGCCTAATTTCTTTTATAAGCAGCTTACGAAATCGACTAGTACACAGGTTTGTCTATACTTCTGAGATGAGGTAGTATTTTAATATGCACCGACAACACAAAGCACTGAGGCATAAATAGAATCTTTCTACTCCACACTGAATAACGCCAAGGCTCAGTGTAAATCACAAGAAATTAGAATTATCTTGGGAAATCTGAATGTCAAAGTAGGTAAGGAGAAGGAAGGGGTAGCAGTTTGCAACTTCAGATGAGGAAACCGCAACGATGCAGGAGAGAAATGGGGCCCCAATGGTGCACAGCGAATGACCGGGTAATTAGCAACACCTGGTTTCAAGAACACTCAAGACGATTATGGACATAGAGACGCACAGGAAGTGACACACACACACACACACACACACACACACACACACACACACACACACACACACACACACACACACACACACAAAACAAAAACAAAAACAAGAAAAAGCAAAAAAAAAAGACAAAAACAAATTGATTCCATAACTATAATCAGGAGAATCAGGAATGAATTGTGATCATTGTGAAACCAATCCCAATTTTTTTTTAATCATATCACCCCGAGCAAGGCGTAACGCCACTGATGCGCAGGGGGCTACGTGAGAGTGAAAAGAATGGAAACGAGAAAGTCGGAAACCACATTCTAAACAAAGAAAAAGGGATGAGCCTCTTCACCTGTTCAATAGACGTGGATGGAGTGTGAACCGGGCGATAGTTTATTCTATCTACTCCAATTGAAAAAAGAAGAAAGAAAAGTGAAAAGATTGGAAAAGAGAAAGCCGGATACCATATCCTAAACAGGGAACAAGGGATGAGCCTCTTCACCTGTTCAATAGACGTGGATGGAGTGTGAACCGGGCGATAGTTTAGTCTATCTACTCCAATTGAGTGCCGTCCGTGGAAGCGACTACCTTCAGTTTATATGCAAACCATGAATGAAACTGCAAAGAATGAAGAAACCTAGTGCAGCACCCAGACTGGAATACAACTTACTCGTTAATTACCTCAACCTGCAAGAAAAGATAGAGTGAAAAAAATAAACGAAAAAAAAAACAAAACAAAATAAAAACACACAAATCGGAAACGGAAAATTCAAAATGGGACGCACTACAAGAAGCATAAATGACATCGGCCAACGACATCGTCCCAATGGAAAGCAGACGTAGAAAAAAAATGAGTGGATCACAGACGAGATTCTGAACATGATGAGACAGAAAATAATGCCAAGGCATGGAACGGAATACAGGAAACTACACAAGAAAATAAGAATCAAATGCAGAGAGGTGAAAGGGGAAGGGCCCAACGACAAATGCACAGAAATAGAGAGATTGAGCACGTCTAATAAAGGAGACATGCATACAAAATAAGGGAACTGACAAGACGAAGACATGCCTCCTCAACGGGATGCATAAGATCCAAGGCTGGAGCACTCGTACTAGAGAAGGAGGAAATACTTCAGCAGTGGGGAGAATAGATAAGAGATCTCTTTCACGACAAGAGAGAGAAACCGACAATACACAAAATACCGACGGAGCAGAAATATTAAAATCCGAAGTGGAAGTTGCATTATCCAAACTGAGTAGAAACAAAGCAGCTGGACCAGACGGCATAGTAATAAAGATGTGAGCAGTTTTAGACGAATTTATCCTAAACAAAATCACAGAAATTAAAAATGAAATCCACAGCAGTGGCGAAATCTCAAAAGACCTAAGCAGATCGATTTTCATAGCACTACCTAAGAAGACAGGTGTAACTGAATGTGAACTTCACCGAACACTCAGCTTAATGAGTCACGTAACAAAACACTTCATCCGAATTCTGATGAACAAAGCGCGCAGCAGAATCAGACAGGAAATAGGACAAGAACAGTGCAGTTTCATCAAGGGCAATGGAACAATGAACGCGATATTTATGCTTAGGATGCTATCAGCAAGGGAAACAAAAATTCAGGAGGACGTGTACATGTGTTTCATCGACTATGCGAAGGCATTCGACAAAGTACGCCACAAAGACCTGATAAAGACCTTAGATAGCTCTAGAAGTCCTGCAAAGGTTTGTCATTGGCGGCCGCAGTCTGAACAATATAAGATACGCAAATGATACGGTGTTGATAGTAGATACAAGATAGAAACTACAAAACTCCCAACAGGAAGTAGTTAAAGAAAGCGGGAAGAAAGGACTACAAATAAACTACAAGAAAACTGATGGTAATCAGTAAAAAGAGAAACCCAAAATGCCAACTACAAGCTGATGATATCAAAATCAAACAGGCACAGAAATTTAAATAACTTGAAAGTGTTCTAACAGAGAACGTAATTTGCATTTTTGTTTTAATTATAAATAAATATGTGGAAAGTTTATGCATAGAGTCTTGGGTATACTGACTGTATAATACTGAAATGCTAAATACAAAAAAAAAATAATAATAATTTATGTCTTTTTCTTTCTTTCGTCTAAATAACGGCAGCTACGTGACGTAACATGGAGTTTGCAAGGCACTACAATCATTTTCTATAATTGTAATATCCCCGAACGCGTAGCAGAATCAGACTGAATGCGTAGTAATTAGTAAAAAGAGAAGCCCAAGATGCCAACTACAAGATGATGATAGTGATACCAAAATCAAACAAGCGAAGAAATTTAAATACTGAAGAAGTGTTCTAACAGAGGACGGAAAATGCGATACGGAAATCCTAAGGTGTATTGGCATGGCCAAAGACGCATCCCAGAAGCTGAGTAGAGCATTAAGAAACAGGAAAATTTCGCTGGAAACAAAGAAGAGAGTAATGGATTGTTATGTGATGTCTGTCTCTTAATATGGTAATGAATGCTGGACAATCTCATCAAAGATGAAGGAAAGTCTTGAAGCAACCGAAATATGGTTCTCCAGAAGGCTGCTGATAGCAGACACAGAAAGTATACTACATGACCTCCTACAGGAATTACTTACAGAAAGTAGAATGAAAGGGCTACATATAAACTACAAGAACACTGAATGCATGGTTATCATTCAAAAGAGGAGCCCAAAATGCCAACTACAAGTTGGTGATACGAAAATCAAACAGACGCAAAAATTTAAATACCTGGCAAGTGTTCTAACAGAAAGTGCGACACGGAGATCCGAAGGTGTAATGGCATGGCCAAGAATGTATTCCAGAAGCTGGCAAGAGTGTTAAAAGGCAGGAAAATTTCGCTGGAAACAAAGAAGAGAGTACTGGATTGGTATGTGATGTCTGTCTCTTAATATGGTAACGAATGCTGGACAATCTCATCAAAGATGAAGGAAATACTTGAAACAACCGAAATATGGTTCTACAGAAGGATGCTGAGGATATCACACAAGCAATGACTAGGTTTTGGAGAGGATGGACACAAAAAAAGAAACTGATATTTAACATCTGGAAAAACAGTTGAAATTTTTGAAACATGTAATGAGGAAGGAGAGCTTGGAGAACCTGATGCTTTAAATAATCCCGAAAAGGGTTGATGGTCCGTAAAAACAAATCAATAAATCACTCAAACACTCAATCAACAACGTGAATCGCAACTTGATAAAATTATAACAAAACTCACCAGATTTTATTTCCATGACTGAGAAATGTAGTAATTAAATCTCCCCAAGCTATCGGTTAAATAAAAACACTTGTATCTCGAAAAATCACCGGTTTTCTCAAAAAATTGTTAATGTACTTTTAACTGCAAAAAAAAAAAACATAATTAATCTTAAGGTCAAAAATATATTTCGGTTGATAATCGGTAAAAAAAAAAAAAAAAGGTTGATAATCGGTAAAAAATAAATCAATCATTCTATGAACAACGAGAAACGCAACTTGATAAAATGATAACAAAACTCAGCATATTTTTCTGCCTGATTGAGGAAAAAAAAGTTTATTCTTCAAAATAGTTTGGACGTTTTGTCGAAGAATCTGTCTCATATACCATTCCTATCGATAAATTCTTACTGATTGCCGCATACTCATGACCTCGTGCCAGACTCAATTATGCTTGATAAACAGCAGGATGTTCATCGTGAAGTAATGCTTAGCGGGCTTGTTTCGCAGACCATTAATATTTTGTAGTAAGTTCAGTCCTCATTGAGTACGGAGCACTTGTGACCCCTGTACTGAGTGAACCAAGTTTAGTAAATAGTTTTTCAAAAGTGCTTGAAGACGTAACGAGTAGTCAAGGGATGTTCTGGAGAAAGAAAGAAGGGGTGAATAAAAAATGAAATGATGGAGGAAAAATAAAAAGAAAAGGAAATAAAAGGAATTGAAGAAAGAAAGAAAGAAAGAGCAATAGAAAGAAAGAACGAAAGAAAGAAAGAAAGAAAGAAAGAAAAAAAGAAAGAAAAATAAAAAGATAAGAACAAAAGAAAGAGTAATAAAAAGAAAGAAAGAAAGAAAGAAAAATAGAAAGAAAGTATAGTAGTTGCCAAACATACGAGATATTTGTTTATAAAATGTTCTAATGTTGTGTAGTAAGTCTGAAAACCGAATAAAAAAGGAAAAAAAACAAAAACTAATGTCCGGAGGAATTAAGAATTAAGAAACAAACAAAAAAAAAAAAAAAAAAAAAAAAAACGAAAAAAAAATACTACTACTACGACTACTACTACTACTACGAAAGAAAGAAAGAAAGAAAGAAAGAAAGAAAGAAAGAAAGAAAGAAAAAAGAAAGAAAAAGAAAGAAAGAGGTCCGAATGAAAAAAAAGGCAAGAAACAGAAATGTCAGACGGAATGAAAAAAAAAAATCAAACAAGCCAAGAATAAAATGATAGAAAGAAAGAAAGAAAGAAAGAAAGAAAGAAAGAAAGAAAGAACACAAGATGCACAAACAAAATATGAGGTCAAGAAATAGGAAAAGATGAGAAAGTCGGAAACAAAAAAGAAAGAAAGAGAGGAAAGCTAAAACGAAAAAAGAAAGAACGATCTGGATAAAAAAAAGAAAGAAAAATTGAAGAAATAAAGGCTCGAAGAAAAAAGAAAGAAACAATGGAATAAAAAACACCTGAGAAACAAAAGAAGAAAAGAAAAGTTAAAATAAAATTTCGATTCCCAAGAATAAGAAAATCTAATTCAACGACAGTCTCATCTTCGCTTGAGCTGATAGTTGCCCGACCGACATAGGGAGAAAAAAAACAAAAAAAAAAACGGAAAAGACGAAAAAAGCAGACTAGTTCGGAACGTACAACTCTGTCATAAATTTCTTATTTGCTTGTAAAAAAACGTTGTCTGGTGGGTGAACTTTTGTTGGTTTAAGAATGAAATATTTATTTGACAGACGTCGGGCTTCGTAATAGATTTCGAAGAAGTTAATAAACTGTACACCTGAGTCTCTTCATTTGAAAAAAAAAAAAATCTGATTATGTAATTGGAGTATAAATGTTTTAAAGACTGATATAAACAGACACGAGTGTACAATAAATTAAGAGAGCTTAAACTGCTGCATACTCCACCGCAACTACTTTTGTCGATAAAGTTCTTCTTTATGTGCCGTGTCCTTTCAGGACGTAGGCGATCATGGGCTTCTACTTCCCCTATCCCTTGTCGCTCTTAACATTTTTCTCTTAGTATTTCTCACAAACCCCGCTCCACCATCCACTTGCTGAAGCCCATCAAGTATGTTTCGCGTTGCTTTTCCCTTTCTCTCTTTCCCTCTATCCGTCCTGTGAGTATTAGATTCTCCAAGCCATTTTTTCTCATTACGTATCCCAGAAACCTCAGCTGTCCTTTCTTGATGTTAAGTATAAGTTTCCTTTTCGTTTGCACCCTCTCCAAAACCTTGACGTTCCTCCTTTTGTAGAAGCACAGTTGCTTCGTGTCTCCACTTCAGCTTTGAGAATATCGTCCAGCATTCGCTGTCATATAGAAGGACAGATATCACATAACAGTCAAAAACTTTTTTCTTTGTCTCTCATTACTCTGCCAATGCTCCTTCTGATCTTAGTGTCGCACTTCCTATCCTCTGTCAGAACACTTACCAGGAATTTAAATTTCTGCACCCGCTACATTTTAGTATCCTCGACCTGTAGTTGGCATTTTGGGTTCCTTTTTTTCACTGACGACCATGCATTTAGCTTTCTGAAGTTTATGTTTCTTCTTACTTTTCCTTGCTACCTTTTGTAAGATCTCCTGTATTTTCCTCTTCGTGCCTGTATCGTCGGCGTATCTTGTATTATTGCTATGGTGCCCTTCTACATTGGAATGAACTCTTCCTCCTTCATAAATACTAACCTGCGAGACTTTCTGGGAGGCAGTCGAGACGCAGTGTAACTTGACAGTTCGGACGGACACATATCTACTGACTAATAACATTCTTATTTTGTATATATCATTATTTTTATATATTATTATTTTGTATTATATGTTATTCCAGTACAATGATTGAGCCTACCCACTTCTTTTCGTGTCATTCTTCCTGGTCCTAAGAGGCCACAACAACTTATTTTATCCTCCTCGCTAAGTTGTTGAATTAATCATACAATCTTCGGGGGTAGATCTTCTCTTGTACATATTTAATATTTGGACTTTTATATCCAAAATTTTAAAGGTAGTATTATAAAAATTACTGTTCTGATCAAATATTTCTTCGTCTGCAGAATTTCTACTAATTCTACATCCTAATGATGCTTAATGATGGATGGAAGATGGTTAATTTTGGGTGGATATATAAAGGATATGTATTTGGTTTTTATATGGTTGGTATATATTATTTTCTAACTCTAAATTCACATATTTTTTTTAATCATTTCACCCCGAGCAAGGCGGAAACGCCACTGATGTGCAGGGGGCTACATAAATGTAAAAAGATTAATTAGAAAAGAGTGAGGAGTTAGAAAGGAACAATAGAAAGCTGAGAAAGCAGGTGCGATGACAGATACATAGGTGGAGAGAAAGGGAAGGTTATACAGGGGTGAGGAGAGAGCTAGAGTCCAGTGGTTAGTAGATGAGTATTGACTTTGCATTTAAATTTCTGGAGGTTGTAGCCGTCAGGAAAGCAAGAATACGGGAGCGAGTTCCACAGGCGGGAAGTGCGAGAGAAGAAGCTGCAGGAGTAGAATTGTCGTCTGCATTTGGCTAACCTGACTGTGAATGGGTGGGACCCAGTTGCCAGTCTGGTTGCACGAGTAAACACCTGTTGAGGAGGCATCAGTGACTTAAGTTCGTCCGAGCAGAAGCCATGAAAGTATTTATAGAACAGACAAAGGGAGGCCACATTTCGACGATGGGGAAGTGGCTGCAGTCGAGCCGCGAGATCAGTACCTATCACATTACAGGCTCTCCTTTGGAGCCTGTCAAGAACACTGAGGAGAACGGCAGGGGCACCTGACCATAAATGGCAGCAGTACTCCATGCACGGACGGATGGTTGACTTGTATATATGCAGCATGGATTCAGGTGGAAAAACATCCTGGATTGAGGAAATGTACTTTTTATATTTGTATTAATAGTCACTTTAAATTTAGGTTTTTAAATTCTCTTTATATTACCTTTTTAATTTATGCTAGATTAAAAAAGTGCAAACATTGTCTGCTTATTTTTAATAAAATCCGTTCATACTCACGGATAATCTTTCGCGTATTATAATTGAAAGATGTCAGAAATGAGCTGTAACGTTGACAGATGTTATTATCATTCATTTCTCAATGTACCCAAGTACTTTCAATGTTCTTACGAGATCATCTTCAGGGGTGTGAGTTATAGTAACAAAAAATAATCGCAAAACTTTGTTGCTAAAAATTTAATTTCTGATATCTTTCAATTATAATACGCGAAAGATTATCCGTGAGTACGAACGGATTTTAATAAAAATAAGCAGACACAATGCAATGTTTGCAATTTATTTAATCTGACATATCTAAAAGAAAATTTGCTACCTAAACACACACACACACACACACACACACACACACACACACACGCATGTATATATATATATATATATATATATATATATATATACATGGATGTACATATATATATGTCGAAATGGGAGGATTACAAATGTAATATATATATATATATTACATTTGTAATCCTCCCATTTCGACAATTCCTACCGTATTCTTGTTGAATGATTTATGACGTTCGTCTATCTTGGCTGCCATTTGTACGATGTTTCGGCCGTTGTACGCTCCGGACTTCTTCAGGCGCTAGGAATTTTGAACTGAACTTTTTATTATGATCACTGTGGTATATCATTCTCATTCCTTTTGCAAAGCCTATTTTGGTATTGATGAGTTATCTCTCTCTACTAACCCGACTCTCTAAGTTACTTGTTTACCACTGCTGTAGTCTGATATTGAACTCACAACTGTTTGGGGCAAGTCATTAGAGCTAACAAACGTCTATATTCATTAGGTCATGTGTCCTTAAGATAACTCATGACTACCAAAGAATGAGAATGATATACCCCAGTGATCGTAATAAAAGGTTCAGATCGAAATTCTTAGCACCTGAAGAAGCCGGAGTGTACAACGGCTGAAACGTCGTACAAATGGCAACAAAGATTAGGACAACAGTCCGAATAATGTAAATAGTGTACAACACATTAATTCGGCGTTTAATCTCGTTTGAAATAATCTCCTTCGCCGCATTCTCTTGGATTGCCTCGACATCTTAAAATTTTGTTCTTTCAAGCTGGATTTGAATTTTGAAGAGAAAAAAGGTGCAAGGGATGAAATCTGAGGAATAATGGTAGTTGTCGGACAAAAAAGTAGTTCTTGGACAAAAACTGTCGCACAAACCGTGGTCACTGATCGAACCTTTGGTGTGTTGAGACGACCACACCCTACACACTTTTTCTTCCAAACACTACAATAGAAAATGTACGTAAGGGAGAATGTTACAACTTAGCCCCATTACCATAGCAAGAGTCCCGATACATTTTTAAACAGGCTTCATAAACGGATTAAATATCTAAACTTACTATGAATTTATTTGTCATATTAATGTTCTCAAATTCAGGAAAATTTTTTAATCTGTCAAGATTGTTCCGGAAAGAGGCCTTAGAATGTTTCTAATTTGTGAGGGTCACTTCCCTGGTTGCCAAATAAGGCTGTAGGCCACAGTCAGTGTCATTATTTGACCATTGTGTTGGGGGAAGAACAGATCGATTCCTATTTGTGAGGGTCACTTCCCATGTCATAGATAATCAGTCGCATTGGAATGTTGGTTTCGTGCGCTTTTGATAATAGTTAATTTTACAAATCTTTGAACAATAATACTAATGGGTTAATTCCAGAAGATTTGAAATTTTTTCATTAAGCTGGATGCCAACCAAGGCTACAGGACGCAGTCTGTGTTGCTATTCAACCCATAGTTGGAGATAAGGAGAAGAGTTGGATTCACACCTTTCCCAAGAGTAAGTGAATGAAAGATAAAATTACTTCTAGTAGATGCAGAATGTTGGTTTGAATAGCTGCGATAAAAAGCAGCTGAAATTATGATGGTAGCAATAATGAAGAATAAAGTTTGATCACGTGTCTCGTGGTCCATTACAGTCTAATGCAGGTGTAGTTGCAGTGGTGTGTCTTGGACATGATAGCCAATCGGGGATCGGCACTCTCTAGGATGGTTTAAATTCAGAGTTTTCCTTGATAGACTGGTTGCCAAACAAGGCTGTAGGCCACAGTCTGTGTCACTATTTGACCATTGTGTTGTGGAGGAGAACAGATCGATTCCTACATCTCCCAACGGTGTTTTCGTGCATAAATGAATGTAAAGAACTCGACTGAAATTCGAAATCGGCTTTCGAGATTTCTCATTCCAAACCGCTAACCATTGCGCTACTCTCGCATCGAATCCGTCAGTCAGTTAAGTGCCATACGTGATACACGCTTAGACGATCATGTCTCGAAAGAGACATGACTGACTAGCTAGAAGATTTTCCCGCAGTAGGTTGCCATTACTTTCTGTGGTCGACGGGTTGTCAAACAAGGCTATAGAACCAAATCTGTTCCACTGTTTAACCCACACCTGTACTTATAGTATGAAAACTACTCGCACGCAGTTTTGGCAAGGCTATCTTTTTGAAACATCGAGAACTTATACAACGTCGTAATATATATATATAAGAATAAATCTAACTTAGAGCCAAGAGACCGACCTAGGTTTCACCTAACGGATCGTCAGGGCAAGACCGACTTGCCCTGACAATTCGTGAGGTGAAAGTTAGATTTATTCTTATTTGTTTGCCCTACTATTGTATTGAGCTCTTTAATGTTAGGGTTCTTGTCTCGGGGTTTTTTCTTTTCAACGAGTATTGTGACGTATGTTCAAGTAATTAGTTTGTTTCTTTTTTTATTTCCCCACTTTTTTTCCTCCGCGTTTATAATCGGTGGCTTTTTCGAGACGGATTGAAATATATTATAACAATTATTAATATTAATATTATTATTGTTATTATTATTGTCATTATATATATATATATATATATATATATATATATATATATATATATATATATAGGCAGCAAATTTTCTTTTAGACATGTCAGATTAAAAAAGTGCAAACATTGCGTCTGCTTATTTTTAATAAAATCCGTTCATACTCATGGATAATCTTTCGCGTATTATAATTGAAAGATGTCAGAAATGAGCTGTAACGTTGAGAGATGATTTTATTATTCATTTCTCTCGATGTTCCTAAGTACTTTTAATGTCCGTCTTTATGGGTGTCAGTTGTGCTAACAAAAAATAAAAACTTGTGTTGCTAAAAATTACTGTAAATTTTCTTCGTGTTTCAAATGTAAAGGATGACAAATTGTTTAGCGTTCATTAGAACCTGAAAATGATCCAAAACGGATCTTTTTAATGATGTAATGTCATGGTCATGCACGTGTTAATGCATGAACAAACTGTTCCTTTTATGAACATTTTACAACATTATTACAGTATTTATAGCTGATTTATTAATTGACGGCTTAAGTTTTTTAATGAATATTGCCTGGAGAATTTGTAGTTGGCTTTTGTTGTTTTCTGATAGAATCGAAATGTATCCTATTTTATAGTCTCTGATTATTTTGCTAAGTTTAAGATTGTCTTGCTCCGTATTGTTAGCTGTGATTAATTCGTTAATTTTTGCTCTTAGCTGAGTGGTAGTTTTATTGGTAAGTTTTTTAAAATTTGGTTTGATCATCAAGTAACTGTTCTAGTTTTGAGTTGTAGTCAGACTTATTTAAAACAACAAAGATGCGAGCTTTATCAGCTTTCTTAATTACTATTTCTGAGTGGTTGTGTAATTCTTTTGCAGCAATCTTCAGTGAAGTCTTTATGAGTTTAGAAGGATTATATCTTTTTTATCGCGTATATCTTTGATAGATTCTGCCTTAAGTAGATCACGGAGTTCTGGTTCTATGTAGCTGCTGTTCTTGGAGCTTAATTATATTTTGGTATATTTTTACAACTTACTACACAACATTAGAACATTTTATAAACAAATATCTCGTATGTTTGGCAAATACTATACTTTCTTTCTATTTTTCTTTCTTTCTTTCTTTTTTTCTTTCTTTCTTTCTTTCTTTCGTTCTTTCTTTCTATTGCTCTTTCTTTCTTTCTTTCTTTTGTTCTTTCTTTCTATTTTTCTTTCTTTTTTTCTTTCGTTCTTTCTTTCTATTGCTCTTTCTTTTGTTCTTTCTTTCTATTTTTCTTTCTTTTTTTCTTTCGTTCTTTCTTTCTATTGCTCTTTCTTTCTTTCTTTCTTTCTTTCTTTTGTTCTTTCTTTCTATTTTTCTTTCTTTCGTTCTTTCTTTCTATTTTTCTTTCTTTCTTTCGTTCTTTCTTTTTATTGCTCTTTCTTTTGTTCATTCTTTCTATTTTTCTTTCTTTCTTTTTTCTTTCTTTCTTTCTTTCTTTCTTTTTTTCGTTCTTTCTTTCTATTGCTCTTTCTTTCTTTCTTTCTTTTATTGCTCTTTCTTTTGTTCTTTCTTTCTATTTTTCTTTCTTTCTTTCTTTTTTCTTTCTTTCTTTCTTTCGTTCTTTCTTTCTATTGCTCTTTCTTTCTTTCTTTTGTTCTTTCTTTCTATTTTTCTTTCTTTTTTCTTTCGTTCTTTCTTTCTATTGCTCTTTCTTTTGTTCTTTCTTTCTATTTTTCTTTCTTTTTTTCTTTCGTTCTTTCTTTCTATTGCTCTTTCTTTCTTTCTTTCTTTCTTTCTTTTGTTCTTTCTTTCTATTTTTCTTTCTATTTTTCTTTCTTTCGTTCTTTCTTTCTATTGCTCTTTCTTTTGTTCTTTCTTTGTATTTTTCTTTCTTTCTTTCGTTCTTTCTTTCTATTGCTCTTTCTTTTGTTCTTTCTTTTTATTTTTCTTTCTTTCTTTATTTTTTCTTTCTTTATTTCTTTCGTTCTTTCTTTCTATTGCTCTTTCTTTCTTTCTTTCTTTCTTTTATTGCTCTTTCTTTTGTTCTTTCTTTCTATTTTTCTTTCTTTCAGTTGCTCTTTCTTTGGTGGAAATTAAAATTTTTTTATCCTGTTTTCGTTTCTGTTTTGATTTTTGTTTCTGTTCCGTTTCTTTCTTTCTTTCTATTCACTCATTTTTCTTTGTATTTTTCTTTTTTACTTTCTTTTTATTCTTTATTTCTGTTGTGTCCTGTTGGGTCCAGGAAGAAAGACAGAGAAGCAAGAAGGTAGGTTCAACCAGTGTTTATCTGGGTGTATTTTTGTACAATGAAATCTGTGTGTCTGGAAAATTGTCACATCACTTGATGCATGCAAGTTTGCTGCCGTTACGTTTTTGAAGTAAATGTGAAAAAAAAAAACAAAAAACAAGTATGTACAACAAAAATACACTCATTTAAAAAAAATACCTATAACAAATTGAAAATAAGTGCACAGAAAAGGCACCAAAAGATTATATTTTTTAAATAAATATAAAAGCTCTCTAAGCATACGATTTAATAGATTACACCAGTTTTAATTAATTTCTTATTGAGTTTGATCGAAGTCATATTTTCAATGCATTGTAATATGCGGAAAAATAATTATAACTTGTATCGCGACGTGAAATTGAAATATGTGTAATTAATATTAAAATTGACTTTATTGTTACAATATAATTGTATAATATGAACTGCTTTTAAAAGGAACCCAACGAGTTTATGGATGGCCTCTAGTTAGTGTTAAATTTAGACATCTGTTTTTTAAGGAGCTACCTACTTTTGTTTCTAAGAAAGCTGGAAATATTAGGAAAATTATTTGTCATTGGCTATTTCCACTAGTCTGACTCGAAATCTCGGAAGCAACACTAAATCGCTTTATCCAATCAGTGCTTCTGTAATTGGTAAATGATTACCGTCGGGGAAACAAGCAAGTGACGCTAGGAAATTGCGGGTGGGAACACTCAACGGGGGGGGAAATCTAGGTTTGAATTCAATTAAAAATAAATAAAGGAATTTAACTTCGACTCTTTCTGTCTTCTGTTTTTTTTTTTTTAATGGCGTAAGATTCGAACCGAAGAAAAACATGTCCGAGCTGAAAGGATGAAAATAATTTAATTTATACAGCATTCCCGGGGCAGAATCATTTCAGAATAGAATGGATATTAGGCATTATGTTTGAAAAATACTTTCTACACTTTCAATAATTTTTCTTTTTTTCTGTAACTAATCTGGACTATTTTTCTTTAAGGATTTCGATTTGTCTTTCTTTTCTTCTTCACTTTTATCTTTCCTCTTCTTTTTTTGTTGTGGACACTGCTTCTTTATTTTATTCTATTCTAGTTTATCCTGTTTTCGTTCCGTTCTCGCCTACATTTCTTTGTTTTTGTTCTTTCTATTGCTCTTTCTTTCGTTCTTTCTTTCTATTGCTCTTTCTTTTGTTCTTTCTTTCTGTTTTTCTTTCTTTCGTTCTTTCTTTCTATTGCTCTTTCTTTTGTTCTTTCTTTCTATTTTTCTTTCTTTTTTTCTTTCGTTCTTTCTTTATATTGCTCTTTCTTTTGTTCTTTCTTTCTTTCTTTCGTTCTTTCTTTCTATTGCTCTTTCTTTTGTTCTTTCTTTCTATTTTTCTTTCTTTCGTTCTTTCTTTCTATTGCTCTTTCTTTTGTTCTTTCTTTCAGTTTTTCTTTCTTTCTTTCGTTCTTTCTTTCTATTGCTCTTTCTTTTGTTCTTTCTTTCTATTTTTCTTTCTTTCGTTCTTTCTTTCTATTGCTCTTTCTTTTGTTCTTTCTTTCTGTTTTTCTTTCTTTCTTTCGTTCTTTCTTTCTGTTGCTCTTTCTTTTGTTCTTTCGTTCTTTCTTTCTTTCTTTCTTTCTTTCTTTCTTTCTATTGCTCTTTCTTTCTTTCTTTCTTTCTTTCTTTCTTTCTTTCTTTCTTTCAATTGCTCTGTCTTTGGTGGAAATTTAAAATTTTTTATTCCTGTCTTTGTTTCTTTCTGTTTTTCTTTGTATCTTTCTTTTATTCACCCTTTCTTTCTATGCTTTCATTTCTTTCTTTCTTTCTTTCTTTCTTTCTTTCTTTGTACTTAGTTTTTTTATTTCTATTCTTTTTCTTTGTTTCTTTTTTTGTTTCTTTCTTTCGATTTCCTCATTTTTCTTTTTACCATTTATTATCAGCTTTCTTTCTATTATTTGCTTCTATTTTTTCTTTCTTTCTTTTTTCTTTTGTCTAGTCACTATTTTTCCTTTTTTCTTTTTTTTCTATTCTTTTTCATTATTTGCAATTTTCTTTTTGATTTTTGTTTCTGTTCCGTTTCTTTCTTTCTTTCTCTCTTTCTATTCACTCATTTTTCTTTGTATTTTTCTTTTTTACTTTCTTTCTATTCTTTATTTCTGTTGTGTCCTGTTGGGGCCAGGAAGAAAGACAGAGAAACAAGAAGGTAGGTTCAACCAGTGTATTTGAATAACAAGTAAGAATGTCAGTAGTCAGCAAATAGATGTATATGTCCGAACTGTCTCGACTGCCTCTTGACTGCCTCTCCGGAAGTCACGCAGGTTAGTATTTACTGACGGAGGAAGTGTCCATTCCTATTGATAGGGCACTTTCTTTCATTTTTTCTTTCTTTCTTTCTTTCTTTCTTTCTTTCTTTCTTTCTTTCTTTCTTTCTTACAGTTTATAAACTTTTGTTTTACGTTATAAACACGCCCCCACACACAGACAGTCACCCTCCGCCCCGCATACAAACACTTACACCCGAGAAATTAATTGATTTGTACCATCTAGGTAACATTGTTTGTGTTGGGGATCACTCCTTTTTACACACTCAATGGACTCGTCCAAGGCATACAAATAATCCTGCGTACAGACAACGAGTGTGTCTGTAATGTGTTAGAATGTTGTTGTTGTTAGAGTTGTAGTGCTTGTCAGAGCAGTTGAAACGCCGCTCGTTGGTCAGCAAGAATATAGACTTAATACCCGGACTTGCTTCTTTGTATATATTTGACTCCTACTAACAAGTATTCCTGAATCTACTAACCGTGTACAGGTTGTATATCTTTTGTTCAATATACTTACTTATTTTCCACTCATATCTTTTTTGTGTTATTATTATATTGTGTGGTTTTCTAAACAAGAATCCACAACAGCTTGTTATTAAGTAGAAACTATATTTTCTATTCATCAATGGAAAAGTTTATTGAATATTTTAAAAAGAATTTTGAATCTTTTTTGTGGGTGTATAAATTTGCTGATTTTTGTAAATATAGTCGTCCATACACGATATTACCATAAAATTATAGCAATGAATGTAGTAAATTTAAAGCCTAAGTATCTAAAATCCAATAAAATCTTAGATTAAGGAAAGTATTTTCCTAAATCTTTTAAGATTATTGAGTAATTCAAAATAATATTATAAAGGTGTGCACGTTATATTCCTCAAGTAATATTTACAAATATATCCACCCTAGAAAAAATTTAGATAAATTTTTTTCAGTCAGCTAACCTTCCACCTCATCAACCATTTAAAAATAAAAACAGCTACGACAGTGTTAAAATGCATTTCTATGATATTTTGAACCTGAAGTCAATAACATTTGTTTAAAATCAGATTCAGTCAGTTAAGTGCCATACGTATTAAACGCTTGGTCGATCATGTCTCGAAAGAGACATGACTGACTGAGCAGAAGATTATCCCGCAGTAGGTTGTCATTGCTTTCTGCGGTAGACTGGTTGCCGATCAAGGCTATAGAACCCAATCTGTCCTATTTAACCCATAACTGGAGGGAAGAGACGGATTAATACCTTTCCCAAGTGTATTTGCGCGTAAGTGAATGCATTGGATTCAACTGGAAATCGAACTCGGCTCTTCGATTTCTCGTTCCAAGCCGATATCTACTGCACCACAACGCACATCCTTAATCAGATTAGTTAAACTTTAAATCAGCTAATATTCTTGGAATAAAGTTTCAGAAAAGTATATTTTATTTTAAAAATATTTTTAGATAAAGAGAATGATATCGTATTGACGGATAAATAAAAATGGCGTTAAATCAGCGATTTTCGCCATTTTAAAGCGAAAACAACTTAAATTAAGTTTTCAAACATAGAAAAAAAAGTATTTCACCTACTGGAAATGTTAAATTTAATATATGAGCTTGAAATTTAAACTAAAATGAAAGCTTCAAGAAAGATTAAAAAAAATCATTTTAACCCTTAGATATCGCGTTTCTGTGAAAGTCAGTCTGTTAAGTGCGATCATGTCTCTTTCGACTGACTAGATTTTCCCGTTCCTTTCTGCGGTAGACTGCCAACCTAAACTATACAACTCAATCTGTCCTGCTATTCAACACAGCAGAGATGGATTCATATATTTCATAAGGGTGTTTGCGCGTAAGTGAATGCAACGCATTCAACTGGAATTCGAACTCGGCTCTCTGGTTTCTTAATCCGAGCCGATATCCATTGCACCACAATGCATATGTGGAAGTATCTAATTTTAATATATAACTTTTTTTTATAATCATTTCACCTAAGCAAGACAGTTTTACTGCCACTGATGTACAGCGGTTACATAGGAGGAGAGTGATGAGAAAAACGAACAATTTATAGGGGGTGTTAGAGAATGGGTAAAAGAAAGATGAGAATACTGGTTTGAAGAGAGTTGATGAGAGTAGAGTGGACGGAGAAAAAAACACGAGGTAAAGGAGGCGAGTCAAGGAGATAAGAGATAGCAACTGACGTTACATTTAAATTCTTGGGGATTGGGAAGCAAGTATACGGAAGGGAATTCCACAGGCGGGAAGTGCGAGAAAAGAAGCTGATGAAGTAGAAGTTTCGGTTACATTTCATTGGTTTCACTGTAAAAGGATGAGACCTAGTTGCTAGTCTAGTAGCTCGAGTAAATTCATGCAGTGGTGGGGGGCACCAGTGAGCTAAGCTCGTCGGATCAGAAGCCGTGAAAGAATTTAAAGAAGATTACTTGTTCATATAATTTTCAGCTAACCCATGTTTTTTACGTAACATAAACTAATGGTATAAGCAAGGGAAACCCTCTTGATTCGTGCTTCTCAAACTTTTATATATCCCATTTTGAAAACATAGTTTTTAAAAAAGTTACTAAATCAAAAATATGTTCAATATGTTGATATAATTTGAATTCTGAAAAGAAAAAAATATACGAGCGCATAAAAAATTATATAAAAAACTTAATGATACTACGTTACCTGTCATTTTCAATGAAACCTGTATAGAAGAGAGATTGTTGCCTAAATATACAATATATATATTAATGTATATTTGGGCAGCAAACTTTCGTGTAAGTATGTTTCGTTGAAAACTTACCACAAGGAAGATTTTTTAGTCTTTTAATATATCCAGGTGTCCTTGACCAAATCCAACGGAGAATCTGTAATGTAATCGATCCCGACTTGGCAGCTAGGATACAGTCGCTTTCTCACCGACGCTGTGTGGCTTCCCTGTGTCTCTTCTACAAATACTTTCACGGCTTCTGCTTCGATGAACTTAGCTCACTGGTACCCCTTATATATGAATTTCTTCAAGCTACAAAATTAGTAACTAGGTCCCACCCTTTTACTGTGAAACCGATAAAATGTAAACGCAAATTCTACTCCAGCAGCTTCTTTTCTCGCACTTCCCGTTTGTGGATTTTCCTTCCGCTTATTTGCTTTCCCGACAGCTACAATCTTCAAGAATTCAAATGTAAAGTCAATAGTCATCTCCTGTCTCACTAACTTACATCCTCTCTCATCCTTTTTGTCTCCGTCCACCCCACTCTCATCAGTATTCTCTCCCTTCTCATACCCTCTTCCTGACACCCCCTGTAACTTGTTACACTTTCTTATAACATTCCTCCCATGTAATCCCTTGCACAACAGTGGCAGTAAAATGCGTTGCTTGTGGCCACACAATTATAAAAAAAATTATACGAACATGTTTCCTTTTTCTGGTGATAAGGAATGCAAAAAACGTTCCGTAATGGAAAAAAACAAAAAGGGTTTCAGACACTTTTCTGACCATTCTCAAGGAGTTTATGTTTCTGCTGTTCTTATTTTTCCTCATGTTTTGATTGTAACGTAATTTATTTTCTGTTGTTTTAAAAAAGAACGTTATTTCAAAGCTCTCACTTGCCGCGCGCGACTAGAAATCGCATGAACATCTTTCAATTAAAAAAAAAAAATTTCAATACCCCATTTCCACTATTAAATAATGTAAGGTTTTTGTTATGAGAAAAGTTTTTGATATATAGTGCTTTTCTAATAGCGCAGTACTTTTGATAATGTGATTTAAATAGTATTTTTGTATTTTCGAGTAGAATTTTCCTTTAGGGTTCTTGTAAATTAATGGATATTTTTTATGGGACTTTGGTTTGATAAGTGGCATGTATGGCGTCTGCTCAAAGAGGTGGCAGTATATATATTAATATATATATTGTAAGATTATTATATACATACATACATATATATATTGTAAGATTATATATATATATATATATATATATATATATATATATATATATATATATATCGCGTAATATATATGTTTTAAGATTATATATCACGTAATATATATGATGGACTCTCCTGTTGATTTCGACATATGAAGATACGAAAACCTCATTCAGTTTTAGTTTTTTCGGCGGACCTGAAACAGACTACCACCACGTTTAGTTTCGTTGTTTTTCATTTTTTTAAAAACTTTTTTCAGCGCAGTCCTGTCGATTAAACTTTCCGATTATCAAAAAAAAAAAAAAAAAAATTTTGAAAAATTACAATATTTAAACAAATTTGTGTGTGTGTAGGGGGTGGGGTTAAGTTTCTCATACAACGTTAAAGTAAATCGATCCTCCATTTTCAATCCACTCGCGTTTGGGTCGCTTTGTTTACGTTAATTTCGTTGTTTTTCATTCTTTTTACTTTTTTCCACGCCATTGATTGTTACTTAAACTTTCCGATTAGCAAAAAAGATTTTGAAAATTTACAATATTTAAACAATTTTGTGTGGGGGTCAGTTTCTCATACAATGTTAAAGTAAATCGATCCTCCATTTTCAGTTCACTATAAGGTTGTCTGAGAAACTGTTCCCCCCGCTCCAAGATTGTTTAAATATTGAAATTTTTGCAAATTTTTTTGTCATTCGTAAATTTTAAGGTGTAAATGATAATATTGCACTGAAGAAAGTCCCAAAACTTTGATAATGAAAAAATTTACAGTTGGCGGTAATGTTGTACTGGCGACTGGTTTCAAAATGGAGGCTCGATTTACTATGACGTTGTATGAGAAACTGATCCCGTTGTCTTTCGGTTTTTAACCAGTCAATACAACTGATTAAAAAATTTCTAATACCATCTGGCACTAATATCTCCAGTTATTTATATCCAGGGCGACTCACTCGAAGTCAGTATGACAGCTGAGTGGTTTACGCTTAGCTTTTTCTGAGCCACGGCCGCCCATCACTCCTTTGTTCACTGTTAAGCTTACTATACACGAAGATCTTAGGTATTTTGTTGTCACTTCTCCTTGCAACAGCCCAACAAAGTTGTAACTGCATCAGGAAAGTCTCACACCAATGCTGCATTTTCTGAAAAGATCAGCATTTGACCCCATATCACCAAAAGTATAGTCATAGATTGTGCGGAGACAACTTTTGTGGAAGACATCCAATTAATTGATATGGGAACTTTATGTGGTTCACGATTCTGGGACATACAATAGTGTGGTCAAAACGACTGGTCTATAAACTTGTATTTGGTTTGATACTACCATTTGAGGCTTTTGATTCTGAGCCGTGCGACAGTATATATATATATATATATATATATATATATATATATATATATATATATATATATGCGAAGACGCATACCCATACACACATGCAAATAGGCGAGTGAATAAAGAAAAGTTTTCGACCTGATAGCGAGATTGAAACATTTCCAATATTTTGCTATTTTGTCAGATATTGTTTGGTGTTCAAGCAGGGAACTTTTCAGCACCTCCACGTATATCTATCGGCGTACAGGATTAGGTAAATGTCATGTGTCTCAATGTTGATTTTACAAGTTTGTAAGATACTACGCCTCGCTTTCGTTTGCTCTCTCTCTCTCTCTCTCTCTCTCTCTCTCTCTCTCTGTGTGTGTTTTGATTATTTCTTCAGTTCATTCAATTTTATTGCCTTTTATTGCTACTAGAGGACGCTTTTTGTGAAATCTTCCTTCAACGTTTGCTTTTTGGCCTTGTCACTTTGGTTGAAGGAGAGATCCCTATTGGCATCGTTCAGGCCAGGTAAAGGCAACAGTTAAATAACACCCACCTCCAAAAAAAAAAAAAAAAAAAAAAATCAAACAAAAAAAAAACCCAAAAAAGAAAAAAACAGACAAACAAAAAACAAAAACAAATACTCGTTTCCTCCGACCGAAAAGAAAACGATGGAATAAAAAGCCAGAGTGCATATGCCGATCATGGGAGCCACGGTGTCAGTCTCATGTCAGCTGAGTTGGATGTATCTCGGTATTTCTAGGCGCGAAACCAAATTAAGAAAAAGAAAGAAAGAAAGAAACATTCCAAACTTTAGAACTTCAAGAAACAGAGAGGCAAATACTGAGAGAAATTCCAGGAATAGAGATATATGTGTTTGTCAGTTAAGAGTCTGACCTGTCCAGCCGACAGCGGCCGCTTCTCAAGGTAGAGAAGAAATATACATTGTAATAACTCTTTTTACATTTTTTTCCACTGTGTTCTTTGAATATACGTTATCTTTTTGTTACGGCCAGCATATTTTATTCTCACCTGACTGAGAAAGGTGAGTTCTTCATATTTCACTCTTCCTGACAATACAAATATTTTAAACCATTTTATCACTCACACCACGACTATTTCTTTCGTTTTTTATTTTTCATCTTTTTTTTTTATTTCTTAGCATACACATATGTCTGCTATTTATTTCTGACTACATTCAACAAAAGGCAAGCCTTTTCCAACACTGTAATATAGATTACCGTGTCTTTCCGATAAAATATCTGTATGGGAGCTCTGCTAAGCTTCCATTTTGTTACCTCGACTTTACGAATTTAAGTGCAGTACTAGATTGGCAATTAGGTCTCATTATTTTAGTTTCATTAGCTTTACAGGTAACTATAAGTTCATAGTTTTTTTTCTTTTGCGATGCTACCTTGTGGAACTCTCTTCTATCTTCTTGTTTTTCAGTCAAATCTGATATTGAAAAGATTAAATGCAACACATCTTAGTGGCTTTATCGCCTTGCTTGAGGATGAAATAATTAACCTTTAGGTCAATGCGTTTTCTATTGAATTCCTTCTCAACTGGAGTAACCTTTCCACTGCATTCTTTTTCAAGGCCACTCAATTGTAGCATCTTTTTTGTTAATTTCACTTGAATCTCAAATAAGACCCAATAATGCTGTGCAATTCACAAAGCACGACTCAAAAAAAAGTCTTACATGGTCCATCCGGTAAAGACTTTCATATAAAAACAAACAAACAAACAAACAAAAAAGTTACGTAAAATACAATTATGTTTTCATATTAACTTTTCTCCCTGGTTCTTGTATAAACAAACATTTCTAAAAATGATCGCAAGTCTGTTTATACTATGCATTTGTATAAAACAAATTAAAATTTTTTGTATGTGCAGGTGGTATGACTTTTATCGGTGCGGAACGTAAAATGAGCGAGCCGAGTTGTTAAATCATTTTTTAAATTATTAACTAGTTCTTATTGAAGAAAGGATAAGAGATAAACGAGATTCAAGAAGATAGGAGATGGCATTTGACATTGCATTTAAATTTTTGAAGACTGTAGCTGTCAGGGAAGCAGGTAAACGAAAATGAGTTTGACAGGCGGGAAATACGAGTAAAGAAACTGTTCGCGTAGAAGTGGGGGTTATTTCAACGATAAATTGGGATCTAGATGTCAGTCTAGTAGCACGCTTAAATTGACGTGGTTCAGGCACCAGGGAAAGAAGCTAGACAGAGCAATTTCTACGTAAATATTTGTAGAAAAGACAGAGGGAGGCCACGAGTTCAAATTTCACATTTGCGATAAATGCAGTTGGAAAAGTAATGACTCCATTTTTTCTTCCCGCACCACACCCAGTTAAATAATAAGATACACTCTGCTCTCTAACTTGGGTGGTACCCAGTCGACAGTCAGTCAGTTAAGAATTATATCCGATAGACGCTTTGATGATCATGTTTCTTTCGATTCAAGACGCTTTGATGATCATGTTTTTTTCGATTCAAGACTGACTGTTTATGAGATTTTCCAACAGTTGACCGCCGTTTCTGTTTTGCGGTAGACTGGTTGCCAACCAAGGTTTTAGAAGCCATTCAACCCATACGGTAAGAGATGGATTCATACCTTTCCCAAGTGAATGTAGCAGAATAGATGCAGTATAAACTACAGGTGGGCTCTGTGGGTGTTGAAAAAACACAAATGTGCCTGAGCAGACTACTTCAGCAGGGATTGACTAGTCGCCTTAGTAGACAGAAATACTCGAATAGAAGCAGCTAGCCATTATTTGTCTACGTTATTTGCGAAAGGAGTCGAGTAGAAAAAGGGATTGTTATTGGTCAATCCGAGTGTTACTAACAAGAGACGACTATTAGTCGAAAGCATTTACTCTGAAAATATATTGTAAATGTGGAAAAAGCGATTGTCAAAATTCTGGTATCGTCACTGACAGAATAGAGCTTTTATATGTATAATAGACAGACACGGAAGAAAGGTATTGTCGGTGATCAGGAGTAAATGCTAGCATTAATGGCATAAGGGGATTTATAAATATATTACAGATAATCGCTTACTTGAGAATTACACTGCCATTAGCAGTTAAGCATTTACTATAGACTGAACCGGTGCAAATGCCTCGTGTCCCACGAATGTAAGATACGCCTTCCACTCAAATACATCTCAATTTTAATAAGGTAGTATTCATATAATATACAATTACTAATATTCAATAGCCTAATTGTATACAATAATGGATCACATGCAATATAGGTGAACAATTCAACTAGAAATGCATTGCAAATGAAAAAGAAAGGAATTGTCAGTGGCCAGGAATTAATGCAAGTATTAATGATAGAAAAATGCTAGTAAATATATTGTAGACAAGCTGTTATTCGAGAATTACGCAGTAAACAAGTTTTTTTTTCTCAGTAACATTTACAGGAGTAATATTTTCTTTCTGAATTCATGAGGTCATTTTAAGACTGACATTTTGGGTTGTGGTCGTGAGAATCCCACGGTTGAATTACCTGGACGTTTTAAACGAGGTACTGCACATCTCTGCAATTTTACAGAGTTCTATAAATTCTCATTTGCAAGTTTTTTTAAAATTTTATTTCAGTAGAAGACTTCAAATGGATTCAAAAGCCTAAGAGTTTTTTTTTTCTCTCTCTCTCGGAAGAAGAATCAGAAGGTCTGGTAGTGGTATTCAGTAACGAACATATTTGACACGTATACAAATTTAATCGTTGTTTCAACAATTTCAAAGTCAATAGAAATCAATAAGTAACAGTTGTCATTCATAATATTTTCTATTGTTGAAAGATTTATGACGGGAAAACAAGCAAGAACGCATTCGCTACAGTCAGTATCTAACCTAATTCCACGTTTCTTTACCTCTTTGTTTTTAGTTTGAACCCTCGAAAGCCCTTAAGTCGACCAAACGAATTTGCGCTTTTGTCAGGCGAACAGTTTTGCTGATGAGGGTGAACCCCACTCTCACTCGCACACACACAAACAATGGGCTCTGTCTATGGGTATATAGGTTGGGGAGTTGAAAGGTGCAAACTGTCATACCTGACGTGTTTCTTTGACATTTGGCGAGACGAATGGCGGAGTGCGAACAATTGATCCGTTCCTTGAGAAGTGTGCGTCACAGGTGAGTGAGGAAGACATTCATTGTTTGTCTTCAGCCTACCAAATCTGACCCGTTACGTACCCGTCCCGAATTTGACACACGGTACGTTTTTTCTTTCTTTCTTTTTTTTTTTCTTATTACCCTCTTTCCCGTCATTTTGTCTCGGCAAGGCTGTTGTTCGTTATTCTTCAGCAGCGTATATCGTGGTGCTCGGCTTTTCCCGTGGTCTTGGGTGTTGAAGGGTGGATTTTAAACAAGAGGCACAGCTTTTGGCCCTCTTCGTCTTCCTAGTGGATATAGGCTCGGAACGAGAAATCGGAGAGCATTCACTTACGTGCAAATACCCTTTGGAAAGGTAATAATACGTCTCTTCTCTTTCCAGCTATGGGTTAAATAGTAAAATAGATTAGGTTCTGTAACCTTGGTTATCAAAGCAGTCTACTGCAGAGAGTAATAGCAACCAACAGCGGGGAAATTTTCTATGTGCGGTGTCCTTTGAAGACGGGGGCACTCATAACCCTCCACGTCTTGATCGATGATGATGAGAGCAGGGGGGGACTGTCTGTGGTGGTTGACGGATGTGCCTGAGCAGACTACTTCAGCAGGAATTGACTAGTCACCTTAGTAGACAGAAATACTCGAATAGAAGCAGCTAGCCATTATTCGTTGATTACCCGTCTACGTTATTTGCAACTTCGTTTTGGAAGCATTAAAGTTTACGAGCCATTTCATACCCCAGTCCAACACAGATTGAAGGTCCTTCTCAAGATCAGCCGCGAGGATATCTTTGTCCGCCTTGGCAGATTTCTGACTGAAGAGGAAGTAAATTGTAGTGTCGTCAGCGTAAATATCTACTTGAGATTTGATCACATCAGAGAGATAGTTGATGAAAACCAAGAAGAGCGTCAGATCTAGGATATAGCGCTGGAGGACACCAGCATTCGTGTAATTGGATCTGAAGGCATGCCCATTCAAGAAGATCTTCATTATGCAGTTTCGGGTTTCAATCCTGGCTAGACGCAATCGGATGTCTAACCATACTGATGAGCTGTGATACAACGAAACAGATCTGTCTGCCGATGACTAATTATGCTCTCACACCCCGTTTGAGCGCTATGGAGGAATGGTAAACTTTGAAAAACAGTAGCTACTCAAGCATTTATGCATCGTTCATTCGGTAATGAATTTGAACACTCTCAGCTACTAGCGTGTGTTTACATTGTATATAACACGCTAAAGTCAGCCTTCCTCTACCGAGCGCCCCTAGCTCAGGGGTAGAATTACTGACTGACGTCAATTCGGTCGGGGTTTCAATCGTGGCTAGAAGCAAACGGATATATATATATATATATATATATATATATATATATATATATATATATATATATATTCGCAGAATAGAAAAATGATTGTCATTGGTCAAGAATTAATCCGAGTGTTAGTAACAGAAGTGGCCTATTATTCCAATAATAGAAAGCATTTACTATTGAAATATATATATATATATATATATATATATATATATATATATAAACGAAAAGGAAACTTATACCCAACTGAAATTGTTTCTGGGACACGTACTAACCAAAGAGGACTTGGAAAATCTAACGGAAAGAGAGACAGAGGAAAGCAACTTGAGACATATTTGATAGGCTTAAGCAAGTTGATGGCAGAGCAGGGTTTGGGAGAGACATCAAAAGAAAAAGTCTTAAGAGCTACAAGGAAAGGGGGATGTGGAGGGCCATGATCGCCAATGTTCCGAAGGGACACGGCACATAAAAGAAGAAAAGAGAATATTAAAAAAATCCTTTTGACAGTTGTAAATGACGTCATTTTTAAATGCCTTGAAACTGGTTCTAGTTCACGAGGGAACATAAAAATAAAACTCATTTTTATGAACAGCCTAAATACGCTGTCCACTGCAGTGACAGTCAAATGTACACGTCTATATGTTAAAATGAAACACCCCATAAAGATATACAGCGCGCCTTTAGGTCGACCAGCGTAAAACTGACCGTTGTACTATTATTATTCTTTTGTATCATTTAATTTCTTTTATTGTCATCTGCGTATCTTATATTGTTAAGATCGTGACCACCAATGACGAATACTGGCACGACTTCTATTTTTTTTTTTGTTTTTTTTTAATCATATCGCCCCAAGCAAGGCGGTGACGCCACCGATGCGCATGGGGCTACTTAAGAGAAGAATGATAGGAAAAAAGAAAGCCGGGAACCACATCCTAAACAGGAGACAAGGGATGAGCCTCTTCACCTGTTCAAAAGACGTGGGTGGAGTGTGAACCGGGCGATAGTTAAGTCTATTTACTCCAATTGAGAACAAAAAAAAAGAGAAAAGAAAAAAGTGAAAGAAGATTGGGGGAAAAAAATTATCTCAATATTGCATTGCTGTGTAGATTGAATAGATCTGGTGAGAAGACACATCCTTGTCTTACACCAGGACAAGAACAACTGAATTTTTAGGACTTATAAACCTGATGTTCAGTAAATCTTTTTTTTACCAGACTTCATATTGCAATTTTTTGATGTTAATGGTTTTCTTTAGTATTTTTTTGTGTTAATGGTATTTTTTTTTTTTTACCAGAGCTCATATTGCAATTTTTAACACTAATGCTATTCTCTGGCACTTCGTATTACTGGTAATACGAAACAGTGCGTATGAAATCTGAAATTACTCAGATATTTCGTAATTTATGCTTAACATGTACCGGAAACAAGGAAAATTGTTTGAAATATAAAAGAAAATGCTTAACAATGAGTTTGGTTTGTCTTTAACCAAATATTAAAGAATATTAAGTATAGAGAGGTTCGCTTACCGTCCGGTTCACACTCCTTTCCGGTGTTTTGAACGAGAGTAGAGGTTTATTATTTGTCTCGTGTTTAGGATTGGGCTTTCGATTCCTTCTAAAGTCTTTTCGTTCTATTTTACTCTCAGCAGCATCTTTTGTCTTAGTAGCATTATCACCTTTTTTGGTGAGAGGGGGGCGAATTTATTTTTAAAAAATGACGATTCAGTCATCTAGGACGTAGAATTTCAGTTACTTAGAATGCAGAAATAACTTACGATGGGATAGCACCAGATGTTGCATACAACATGCATTGTCTGAAGTTCCGCCATGAGCAATTTTTATTATTGCCGAAAATACAGGTATACTTCGGGTTAAGTCTTTTTCAATTATACGTCGTTTCGAGTTAAGTTTTTTTTCAATTATACGTCGTTTGTCAAATAAAAAAGAAAAAAAAAACGAAAGAAAAATATATGGGAAAATAAAAATCAAGTTGAAGTGATTTTATTCGACTTTATGTCTGTTCACCACAAATACTGAATTTGTAATATCAGCATAAAAACGTTAAAAGCTTATAAAATCATGTTACTGTACAATAATTAAGAATAAAAGTATATAAAATCATATTAAAATACGTATATTTACAGTAAATTTTAATATATTATTAATCATAAATCATAGAGAACGAAATATGAAAACATACTTTCGGCCTTGTGCCACATCTAAGCGTCGCTTAGTAAATCAACATCTGTGATTCTATGTTGTTGCCTTAGTGGTCTTTACGAGCTCAATATTTGCGTTTTCTACGGTAGTTTCAATATCTACCGTCTGCATGTACTGATGTAAATAAACAAATGAAATATAAATATTGGTAAATTTAACATAAATTAGTTTATTTTCTACTATCGCAAAATAATTTTAATAACTGTATTTGTTATTTAACCTTACAAATCATTTTATTTTATAATCTCTGAGAAATATTAAAAAAAGTCCGCGATGTACTGTAAAGATCGCCAAATTGTAAACATCTACATTTACAAGTTGTAAGTATATGTATTCGTAAATTTAGATTATTTTTCTGTACTATATTAAAAACTAAAATATATTTGTAAGCTTAAAACAGATTCTTATTGACTATATATTATAAAAAATTCATTTATAAATAAAATACAGAACTGGGAATGGTTATTTGTAGTTTAGCCTAGTGACAACTAAACTCGGGACAAGTAAATTCGGTTTCAGTCGTTTTTTGACTTGAGTCGCCTTTTCTGGAAGAAATTACCGACGTAAGGTGGGATATACGTGTATTCACACCAGTATCGTTTTCTTTATTTTTTAATCAAAATTTCATAGGTGCAGAAAGCCGATTTCTAATTCCCATTGGGTTCATTATATTCCCTTGAGAAATGTCTAAGCCCACCTCTTCTCCTCACTCCAGCTATGAGTTAATTTTTAGGATTTGTATCATTAAATAACTATAATCTAAAAAACAATTCTTACCTTCTGAAAATATTTTTTTACTTGAAATAACCTGAAAAGTGTAAAAACCATAAAAAACGGATCAATCTAAAGAATCAATCAATTAAATTAAAGTATGGATTTTTTAGATAAAACAATATGTTTATTTTAAGTATGAATCAGACTAATATCTCTATATTTGTTGTTTTGATTTCTTGGATTTGTTTGTTTCGCTTTATACCCTTTCTTGTTCATTGATGCCCAGAGTAAGTGATGACCTTTTTGGATAAGGTGTATCATCAGTTTCATCTAAGTAAATATTTACTAAGTTTAACTAAGTCTGGCAAAAGGCCACAGTAGCTATGTATCTTGTAAAGATCAAAGTGACGACACGAGGAATGAAAGAAATAAAAACTACATCAATTTAACAATAAACGAATGAGGAAATTTTTAGTTCTGTTGTTCCCCAAAGTTTTCTAGCTGCCACTCGCTAGGTTACCAAGCCACTTCCTTAGCGCGCCTAATTTGACACTCATATGAAAACGCTTCCATGTTGATATTAGATAGTAGACTGTAAATTCAAAGCAACAATTAAGCTAACTCTTCAAACACAAAAATAAATCCGGCCCCCAAACTTGAAACTTTTATTTTAGTTTTAACTGAAATCTAAGTTATTAGATTTACTATTTCCCGTAAGCAAAATACTCTGGTTTATTTCAAACAGAAATTATATTAATTGGAATATAAAAGTTTGAGATTTTAAAAAAAATTATGAATTTGCCGCCATTTTTGAACGATTCACACATTTTTGTAAACAAAAGTTAATTCTTGGTTTTAAAAATCTTGCAAAAATAAAATATACATCTGTGACACATTATTTTTGGAAAATTAGCAAATTTTCTGTTAACTTGATCTGATTTACACAAATATTGCTTATTTATAGCGTGAAATTTAGAATAAAATTATTTCTTAATAAAAAATTTGAACCTTTTGACCTGTACGCGTCGTAAATCAAGATTTTGTTGACAGCTTCTTGATTAGACATAAAAATATATGGCGTTCATAAGAAACAAAATTGTATTAATTTTCTTTCGGGTAAGAGAGGAAACTCCGACCTTTTAATTTACACATAGAAATTACCATACAAAAAACATCAAATACACAAAAAAAAAAGTTTAAATTATTAAAAAAATATGGGTGCAGAATGATTTTTATTAAACTTTACAATTTTTGATAGACAATACAATTATCAATTCTTAACTAAAAAATATAAGTGCAACAGTTCTTTAAAGATTTTAGAAATATTTTTAAACTTTATAAATTATTATAATAATAAAAAAAAAAATGAAAACAGTTCTTTTAAAATTTCATTAGTTATCGAACATTTTTTCAGATTATAATGTCCTTAATTTTTATTATTTATTCAAGCAATTAAAAGCTTATCAAATTAAATCGTATCAGAGTTTTATTGCATTTTTAATTTTACTCTTCGGAGCAATGAGTCCTGCGTACAACTAATAAAATTACAGTTTGCAACCAATTAAAATTTATTAAAATTTTATTAAAATTTATCAAAATTTCATGGATTTACGTGGAGGCGGGTAACAGAGGTAAAAAATATATTTTTACCAAGATTTAAAATAAATAATAATTTCAAAAATAATTTCATTCATTTGTGAATGAGTACTAAAAGTTTCATTAAAATCTGACAATGATTTGATTTTTGCGAGAATTTCCAAATTAATGTGTTTGTCACCGGAATAAAGTGGGTAATGCATTCATTACGTTTTCCATTGTAAACAATCGTAACGTTTTGTTTAACCGCTAACTCATATCAAAACAAAATTTTCTGCAAAAATTTTGAACACGTAAGAAGAGATTGAAAAAATTTTAAATGAAATTACTTTGATCTTTCCTCTTAATAATATTATAAACATTTTGATGAAAAAAGTACATTTTTATTAAGTTTGGGACTTTTTATTATTCATACTATGCTGTTTTTAGCGATTTAATGGAGGTACCCACTTCTCTAATTTCTCATTAGACTTTTCTCATTCACTTTCATTCCCTGTAACACCCTCCCCGCTGTTATATATCGACAAACAACAAACACGCATATATATAAAAATATAAAGTTATATTTTTATTAATGACGATGAACCGTGTAGCATAGGGAACAGAGAATTGAGAGAGCGCGCTTCTAATGGGTTGACGGGAGTGTAGTCTTATCTGTTGTGTCTCTCTCTTCACCGGCCGATCTCTGTTGCTCCTCTACTGGCAAATCCGTGTGCCGAGGTCTTTTTATAATCTTCCAGAACCGGGACTTTTTCTTCCGGTTTTGCCTCGCTCACGCACGCCCACGTAATTCTCAGAGACACCTGTTCTGTTTGCCTCTGTAGTTATTTCAGCTGCTGCCGGAAATAAGGTCAAACGACATCCGTTCCTTTCAACGACCGGAAACACCCTCGCTTGCATCAGCCTTCCTCGGGTGGGGCCAGATTGTTATATTACACCCGCGTCATTATGGTATTGTAGCATTGCTTGGAGTTAAATGATTAAAAAGCAAACAAACAATTCATTTAGGTAGTTTAGCAACATGAAAGTTTAAATTTACAGTTTAATGAGATGGATGTATTTGATGCGCAGATTTGATGCCTCTCAACATCAGGTATTAGTAGTGAAAAAAGTCTTAGATCCTTGCGTTCGGTAATGTTTCAGTCTGTTTCTTTGTTTGGAAAAAATCTAGGTGACTGCACTGAATAAATTTACAACATAAATGCACTGAATAAATTTACAGTTTAATGAGATGGATGTATTGATGCGCAGATATCAACCTCTCGACATCAGATTTAAAAGTACTGCGTTCAGTAATGTTTCAGCCTCTTTCTTTGCCTGGAAAGAATCCAGGCGACTGCACTGAAACCAGACTCTATTAAGTGAGATTTTAGATTGATGTGCACAGTAACGACTGTGAAACTCTCTAATTGGTAGAGGGTACTTAGGGGCCGAGATTTTTCTTAGAAGAAGGTGGGAAAATTCAAGCAGCATTTTCATTTCAATTCTCTATCTTTATCAGCAAAAAATGCAGCCCCAAATGCCAAATACAGGTGGGGGGGGGGGTTAGTAAAATCAAGCAAGAAGAAAAATTTAAATACCTGGGAAGTTTTATAACAGAGGACGGAAAGTGCGACACAGAAATCCGAAGGCGAATCGCCATGGCGAAGGACGCGTTCCAGAAACTGAGTAAAATATTAAGAGACAGGAAACTTTCACTAGAAACATGGAAGAGAATACTGGATTGCTATATGATGTTAGGTCTCCAATAATTGCATAAAACTTCTAAAAATACATTATCTATGCAATTTGTTTTTTATTAGTTAAATACAGGAGTCATTAGGGAATGTAAATTTTTATAAGAGCTGTTTTCATTTTTTTCTTTGTTAATTAAAGTTTCAAACATCTTTTAAATTTCTTCCAGTTACTCAGTGTCTTCGGTTATTAATTCATTAAAAAGCTTAATGCAAATCACTTAGAATTAAGATTTTAAAAATAATTTCTAAATTTTTTTATATATATTAAACGGTACTTTTTTTTTTTACTATGGAAACTTATAAGAGATTTGTCATTAAAAGGTCACGTGTTTCAAGCGTTGTTCTCCTTACAAAACGTTCACTCGGATTATGTCAATTTTTGGTCACTATATCTTCTGATTGATTGATAACAGGTGCTGTCATCGTGAATTTAAACAGTTGACGAGTCAGACTTGTGATTAATAAATACTTTTATTCTGAATTTCATGTCATAAACAAGTAATATTTGTTTCAAATCAGATTAATTTTACTTTAAATTTGCTAGATTCCAATGAATATAATTTCTGTTTGAAATACACCAGAATATTTTGCTTACTGGAAATAATAAATGTAATCATTTAGCTTTCAATTAAGCTAAAATTAAAGTTTTAAAAAAGTTTTATATTTAAAAAAAATTCAATTTAAAACTTAGGCATCGGAAATGGATTAGATGTATCTATAGATGTGTTTGCATTTAGTTTTAGTTGGATGCAGGAATTGACGCAGGGGTATCAGCTGATGAACATCAGATTGGAAGGCACCGAAAATAAGTATTAGATCCAGGTGTTCAGTAATTTTTAGACGATAATTCTTGGCTATCTATTTTAACATATTTATAAATGGAACTTTGTCTGTGTGTGTGTGTCCGTTACCTATAGACTCCGAAACGGCTGAACCGATTTTCTTGAAAATTTACACAATTGTACTATAAGCGTCTGCGAGTGTTCTTAGCTAGGTTTCGTGTCGAGGTACCGCTGGTAAGTATCGAAAATCGATAATAAAAAAAATCGGGTTATAGAAGGAGTGGTCTGATTTTAATCAAATTTGATACACTCATAGACAAAGACATAAGAAACGATATTCAGACGTTTCAAGATTGCAGCTCTTACAATAGTGCAACACATCGATAATATATATATATATATATATATATATATATATATATATATATGAAAGGCAAGATGTTTGTGTGTGTGTCTGTTTATCTGTCTGTATGTCCTTTACACAAGTCCACAATTTTATTCGATTCTCACCAAACTTCACACAAATAATTTTTAGGCTGAGTCTGAGCTCCAGGACCATGGATTAGTTTTAAAGCTTTCATTACACCCGAGCAACGCCGGGCTATACTGCTAGTATCTCTATAACTACTAGACTAGAGCATTACCGCCTGCAGTTGTTGGCTATTGGAACGAAGGAATGTAGGCTCATCTAAACATTTGCTATGGAAATAGCGACCGAGTATCGATAAATAAGTAAACTTATTTAGCTGGCTTAGCAACATGAAGGGATGAATTAAAACATTTAATGGGATGGATGTATTTGACGCGAGGTTATCAGCTGATGAACATCAGGTTGCAAAGACTTAAAAAGAAGTCTTAGATCACTGCGTTTAGTAATATGTAGATATAATTATTGACTTCTATCGTTATAACTTCAAATTTTTCTAGATGTTGGTTCTTGGATGTAGATAGTATTTGCTATGGAAATAGAATTTACATTTTTAATTTTGTAATTTTAAATTTTGAAATTCGAACATTTTACTTTTTAGGAATTTTAATTTTTCAATTAAAATTTTAAATGGAATGGGTGGTATCAGTTCTCAACTTTAGGACGGAAGGCATTGACTATAACAGTATTTACATTATTCGAACTATTGTCCTGATCTTTGTTGCCATTTGTACGACATTTTGGCCTTCTTCAGGAGCTCGGAATTTCGAACCGAACCCTTTATTAAAATCAACGGGGTATATGAACTTCATTGCCTTGAGTCTTTCCTGGTAGTCATGAGTTATCTCCCTCTAACCTTGCAAGTTACTTGTTCACCACTGCTGTAGCTTGAACTATTGAACTCACAACTCATTGGGTCAAGTCATAAGAACTAACCAACGTCTATATCCATTGGCCATGTGTCCTTAAGGACAAGAACGACTGAATTTTGGGGCCTTATAAATTAATGCCCAGGAACCCTTTTGTACCAGAGTTTATATTGCAATTTTTTTTATGTTTTCTCTAGTATTTTTACCAGAGCTCATGTTACAAATATAGACAAATGCATTGGATATAAGTTGTGAGTTTCAATCTGTTTCTTTCAGTTAATCAAACGTGATACCCGTTTATATGATCATGTCTCTTTCGAGATATTTATGCGTAATGAATGCCACCAATTCAACTGGAATTCGAGTTCGGCTCTCTGATTTCTCATTCCGAGCCGATATCCATTACATCAGACATACACCCATATATATATATATATATATATATATATATATATATATATATATATATAATGAATTATTTTGAACATTATTTTTATCGATACTCGTATTTAAGTAGATATTCTGTTTTTAATTAAACAGTATTTTATATTTATATCTACCGGCCTGATTATTTCACGATCAATTTTTATTGCGAAAATGTGTGCTATCCAGCAGTATTCGAACCTGCGACCCCTATTTACATAGGGGAAGCTACCATTTGATCTGGTACTGTCTTAACCACTCGACCATGAATAGCCTCTTGATCAGACGAGGTTTTAATCATGCTTATATAACACAATTTTCGATCTATCGTAAACAAACCATATCTGCTCTGAAATGTATCGTAAATGTCAACAAATGTAAACATGTTACGGAAATTAACGAATTTTAACGAAACTTGGTTATAAGCAACCGACAATTTGTAATGAATTATTTTGAACATTATTTTTACCGATACTCGTATTTAAGTAGATATTCTGTTTTTAATTATATGTATATATTGATGTACATCAGGCTGGAAAAGACTGAAACATTTCTCTAATAAATAAGATTTATTTGGATAAGAAAAATAAATATAAAAAAACTTTTAATTATATGTCTTTGATCTATAGTCATTGTCCTACTAAAAATATATGAAGGTCACTATATATACTAGTAGTTTCCAAACATTTTTAGCTGACACTCGCTAGGTTACCAAACTACATCCTTATCATTCCTACTTTCGCACCCATTGGAAAACGCTTTTTCTTGGTATTAAGTGGTAGTCTGGAAGTTCAAAGCAACAGCAAATCTGACACTAAACACAAATTTGTATTTCTTAAAAAATGAATTAACCAAGAAGCCAATTTGTTCAGCTGATTTAACATCATGGAAAAGTGAATTTATAGTTTGAATGGGATGGATGCTTTTGATCCAGAGATATCAGCCTCTCAACATCAGGTTTGGACGCATTGAAAAGCAGTCTTAGAAATTAGTCTGTGTTCAGTCATTTTTTCTTTTTGTTTCTTTAGTTGGAAAGTAACTGAGGGACTACACTGAAATCACTCTCTACTAAATATGATGCAAAAAAAAAAAAAATGGTTTTAATACCCACTTGTTTTTACTACCCATTTTTTTTTTTATAAACGTCTCCTATATCTTTAATTTCCGCCCCCTGGAGTTAATACTGCACGCTTTGTGAATCCCAGTTTTAAATATTTACTGAGTTTGTATCTGTTGTCCAGTCAGTTAAGAGCCATACGTGATATATACTTATGCGATCATGTCTCTTTCGAGTTATGACTGACGAGGCAGAAATTTTTTTCCGCAGTAGGTTGCCATGGCAACCAACCAAGGCAATAAAACCCAATCTGTCATGTTATTCAACCTATAGCTAGAGGGAGATGAGATGGATTCATACCTTTCCCAACGTTATTTACGCGTAAGTGAATATAAGAAATTCTAGTCGAATTCGAACTCGGCTCTCCGATTTCTCATTCCAAGCAGATAGCCATTACGCCGCAACACACACCCGTTATGTCTGTTAACAAGCATAGAATGGCAGTTGTTGCGTCAATTTTCAAAATAGAAATTATAAGTGCTGATATAGTATGTAGCCTACCTCTTTGATTCTGGTACAGTATGTGGCCTCCTTTGATTCTCGTATAGTATGTGGCTAACCCATTTTGAATAAATATAAATATTCGGCTATTTATTGAAACTAATTATTTTCCCTAACCCCATCCCTAACTCGTTAACCCTAACCCTTACCAGAAAGTTATAATACTTCCTTACACACTTTTTAAATAGGCCACAAACTATAGCAGTGACAGAATTTCGTAGGCCACATCTAAAAGGTAAGCCACATACTATATAGGCACCAAATTATCGGCATGCCTTGAAAATCAGTCTTCGAAAATTTAAATTTTATCTACGTGACACTACGAAATCATCTTCTTTTAATTGTCCCACATTATCGAACGCTTATCGTTGACAATCAGTCGTACGAAGACAGATAAAACGTACACCCGAAATAACACCTGTATAAATGCATTGTATTATTTGGCAGGTGTCAAGGATAATCTCCGAAACTCCGTAATGGACAAGGTGGGAAACGACATCCTCTTTTCAATATTTCTGAGTAAATAATAACAAAAAAGAATACTGCTCGATGTCACTAAATTACACAGACGAACGAGCGAAGAAAATCCCACAAAATTGAAGGTTTTGTCATTAAATTGCGGACACATCCCACCCTGCTCGTACTCAGCGGAGTATTCTCGTCTCTTAGCGGCTAGTGATGTGACAGCAGCGTGTCTACTAAAAGTAAATGGAATGTCATTGTGCGCGAGTAGATAGGACGTTAATAATAGAAGCAAAAAACGAATCTGCGAGTAAAAAGCTAAATCCTTATACAATGAATTATAGCAAAACTCAAATCTCCGTAGATAAAGGCTGTCGCTAATTTTACCTTGTATTTTTAACAAGATATAATAATTTGTATGGAATTTTATATGTTCCATATGCACAAACACAACTTTAATGTCAGACCCGAGTAACCATAACGCTACAGTCAGTCATTTAAGTGCCATACGTGATACACGCTTGGATGATCATGTCTCAAAAGAGGCATGACTGACTGAGCAGAAGATTTTCCCGCTGTAGGTTGCGATTACATTCTGCGGTAGACTGGTTGCCAACCAACGCAACAGAATTCAGTTTGTCCTGCTATTCAACCCTTTTATCCATATCAGTCAGCTAAGTGCCATGTGTGATACACATAGAATGAAACATGACTAACTGGGCAGAAGATTTTCCCGCAATAGGTTGCCATTACTTTCTGCGGTAGGCTGGTTGCCAGCCAAGGCTATCGAACCCAATCTGTCCTGTTATTTAATCCATAATTGGAGGGAATTAATACCTTTCCGAAGGGTATCTGCGCGTTAGTGAATGCAAGGAATTCAACTAGAATTTGAACTCGGCTCCCCGATTTCTCGTTCCGAGCCGATATCCACTGCGTCACAACACACAAGGTCAATAATATGCAACTATCTAAAATGAATGCGAATTTAGATAAATCTACCATTTGTCTGTGCATTAAATACTGTTGCCATATCTGGGAGAGTGCTCCTGCTATTCATCACGAGATTCACGAGAAAATCAAAAGAATGGATCTGCAATATAATTGATCCTGACTTGGCATCTCGACTTGAGTCACTTTCTCATGACATGACATGACTTCCCTCTGTCTTTTCTACAAATATTTCCATGGCAACTGCTCTAACGAGCTTTTTTTTCCTGGTGCCCGTCCACGTGAATTTAAGCAAACTACTAGATTGGCATCTAGGTCCCACTATTTTACCGTTTAGATGATTGAATGTAATCACCACATCTACTCCAACAGTTTCCTTCCTCGCACTTTCCGCCTGTAGAATTCCTTCCCGTTTACTTGTTTCTCTTATAGCTACAATCTCCAAAAATTTAAAAGCACCGTCAATTGATATCTTCTATCTTCTCGGTACGACGATGGATGAGATGCACCGATTTTACAGGGATGGAACAGATGCTTGATTGGAAAATAAGCATTGAAATCCTGCTTTTAAATAGTTTAATACGATAGCAAATATACGAATTGAGGGGGTCAAAAACAGAACTATGAGGAAATTTCGAGACTTGAGAGAAAGGGAAAAGATGGTAACAGATTGAGAGGAGAATCACAGACGTTGGTTTGAGATCTCAGGAGCAGAAGTGGAATGTCCTTTGGTGTCTAGGTAAAGAGAACTTCCTTAAAAGGGAAAGATATGGTGATAAATAGATAGGGTGATGCAGTCATTGTTTCGGGGATTACAGTAGCAGAAATGTAAAGATGCTAAGGTCTTTTGGTGCCTTTATCAGGAGGATAGATAGATAGAAACGGACTGAGATAGATAGATAGATAGATAGATAGATAGATAGATAGATAGATAGAAACGGACTGAGGTAGATAGATAGATAGATAGATAGATAGAAAGAAACGGGCTGAGATAGATAGATAGATAGATAGATAGATAGAAACGGACTGAGATAGATAGATAGATAGATAGATAGATAGATAGATAGATAGATAGATAGATAGATACGGGCTGAGATAGATAGATAGATAGATAGATAGATAGATAGATAGATAGATAGATAGATAGATAGAAAGAAACGATAGATAGATAGATAGATAGATAGATAGATAGATAGATAGATAGATAGATAGATAGAAAGAAACGGACTGAGATAGATAGATAGATAGATAGATAGATAGATAGATAGATAGATAGATAGATAGATAGAAACGGGCTGAGATAGATAGATAGATAGATAGATAGATAGATAGATAGATAGAAATAGGAAACGAGATAGATAGATAGATAGATAGATAGATAGATAGATAGATAGATAGAAAGAAACGGGCGATAGATAGATAGATAGATAGATAGATATACTGATGCAGTTATCATTTTGGAGTCTAAGTAGCAGTAATGTAGAACCGCTAAGGTTTCTTGGTGCTCATACAGTGAGGAGGTCTTTAAAATGAAAAGGTACAGTGATAAATGGATATGGTGATATAGCCATTGTTTTGGGGTAGCACCGGCAAAATTGTAAAGAAGGCAAGTTATTTTGGTGCTTAGATAGTGAGGATGTCCTTAAATCGAAAATCTACTACGATGAATAGATAGGGTGACGTAGCCGTTGTTTTGGGTCCCAGTAGTTGTAAAACCAAGGTCTTTTAGCGCCTACATGAGGAGCATGACTTTAAAAGGAAAAGTTATGGTGATAAGTAGATAGTCTTGTTTTGGGGCTATCAGTAGCACTACTAAGCTCTTTTGGTGACTATATAGTGAGGATGTCTTTGAAAGAGAAAGTTGCGGTTATATCCCCCATCAGCATGAATCAAGCTCCTTGAAAGCAAAACACTGCACCTCCTCTGCATAACTCTCTCAGCCAACCTCAAGTGGAATTACTATATTGAACCCATAGCTAAATCTGCTGCTAGTAATGTCAGTTCAATGTGTAGGGCCAGGAAGTTTTTCTTATCTGAATCCATCTTGTACATATATAAATTTATCATCCGCCCGTGCATTGAATACTGCTGTCAAATCTGGTTAGGTGCTCCTGCGATTCATCTCGGGGTTCTTGACAAAATCCAAGGGAGAATCTGCAAGGTAAATGATCCTGACATGGAAGCCCACCTCCAGTCACTTTCTCACCGACGTAATGTGGCTTCCCTCTGTCTCTTCTACAAATGCTTTCACGATTTCTGCCCCGATGATCTTAGCTCTCTGGTGCCCTCTCTGTATGAATTTACTCGAACTACTAGATTAGCAACCAGGCCCCTCTCTTTTACAGTGAAACCAATAAAATGTAACCGCAACTCTAGCAGCTTCTTTTCTCGCGCATCCCGTCTGTGGAATTCTCTTCCGTATACTTGCTTCTCTGACAGCTACAATCTCCAAGAATTTAAATGCAATGTCAATTGCCGTCTCTTCTCTCCTCGTCTTGCATCCTTTCCCCGACAACCTCTGTATCATGTTCTTCTCCCTTTCCACTCTACTCTCATGCAGCACCCTTCACATCAGCGTTATCATCCTTCGCTTACCAATTCTCTGACACTCCCTGTAACTTGTTCCTCTTTCTCATTACTTTCCTCTTATGTAACCCCCTGCGCACCAGTGGCAGTACGGTCTTGCTTAGGGTGAAATGATTATAAAAAAAGAGATAGTTTTTTTTACGCATATCAAACTCAATGGGTTATTGAATGGTGATAAGATTTTTACGATTGGTTCGTATGAATACAATATGTATTCATTGTAAGAATTGAGTTTGTAGATCAGATTTAATTGACGTATTTTTGTAAAGAGGATTTTGTCGAGAGTAAATTTTATTGTTGATAATTTTTTAAAAATGTATTGTTGGTAATGTTTTCAAAAATGTATATCTGATATTTTTACTATAAAAATCTATTCTTATGCTTTCATAGCGTATTCAGTTCAGTTTTCGGGATAACTAATTACCCATATCTGGGCCCTAACCGGTGATTTCCAGGTAAGGGTGGACCTGGGAACAACAGAAATCAAGAGGCGGTTCCACCATCTTCTAAACCACCCACTCACAGACCTTGCTCCCTGATGCAGTTTATCGTCATATCCAGGAACCGGATGTAGTTTATTGTCATAAGCAGGAGTACTCATAGAGTATTGAATGGCTTACGACGTATTCTGAAGCCCCAGCCGACAGGCTAATATTTTTTGGTGTCTAAACATAGAGGATGACATTAAAAGGTAAAGGTACGCGATAAATAGATAGGGTAATTCAGCCATTATTTTGGGACCCCTGTATCAGAAATGTAAAGCTAAGGTCATTTGGCGTATATATAAGGATGATGCCTTTAAATGGAAAAAGTACCGTGATTAATATAGAGGGCGATGGAGGTATTGTTTTCTAGTCCCATCAGTAGTACTGTAGGGAAGCTAAAGCCTTTTGGTGCCTATATAGTGAGGATCTTTTTTTAAATGGCAATGATACTGTGATAAATAAGCTGACGCAGCAATTGTTTCTAAGTCGCAATAATACTACTGCAGAGAAGTTAATGTTTTTTATGCCTATATAGGGAGGATGCTTTTAACGGTGATAACAAGAAAGAGGGGTGTAGCCATTGTTCTGGGGCCGCAGTAACAGTACTGTTAAGAAGCTAAGGTCTTTCCTTGGTACATAGTAGCAGTAACATAGAAAACAAAAGGTCTTTTGGAAACTATATTGAAAAAGTACTGTGGTAAACCGATAGGAAGATGTAGATATTGTTTTGGGTCACCATGAGTAGAACTGTAGAGAAGCTAAGGTCTTTATAGTGAGGATGTGAGTTGTGATGCAGTGGATATCGGCTCGGAACGAGAAATCGGAGAGCCGAGTTCGAATTATAGTTGCATTCACTTACGCGCAAATAACCTTAAGTTATTGATCCATCTCTTCTTTTCAGTGATGAGCTAATAGCAGAACAGACTGGGTTCTATAAACTTGGTTAGCAACCACTCTATCGCAGAAAGCAATGACAACCTACTGCGGGAAAATGTCTACCCAGTCAGTCATATCTTTTTCGAGACATGATCGCCCAAACGTGCATCACGTATGGCACTCAACTGATTGAGTGAGGATGTCGAAAAGAAAAGGTACGGCGATAAATAAATAGGGTGATGAAGCCATTTTTTGGTGGGTATCAGTAGCAGGACTGTTGAGCGTAAGTCTTTTGGTCTCTATATAAAGAGAATCTCTTTATATGGGAAATGTATGGTGATATAGCCATTGTTCTGGGATCTGTTGTATCGCTAGGTGGCAGGATGATATCCAGAAAATGTGGGCTGAGTATTTACAGCACAATATCTGTGCTTAGGTATATGAATACAAATAAGACAAACACCAGAAGACAGAACAACAAATAGTAGAAGAGTGGCGAGGTTAAGTTGTTAGATTCGCAGAGAGCACAGCCTGATACTAACCGACATTGATACTCCGAATTATTTACGACCTTTCACGTGGGCAGACATCCGAGGTAGATGCGGCACACGACCAATTAACGTGGGTAAAACCGAGCCCGTAAGCTCGGACAAAAATTCTTGTCTGCTTTTCCCAAGACGAGACTCTACCCTTCAGCAGAGCCCTGTCTGGGTTCCTCTCCGACCGAACTTAGAGAGTCCGACAAAGTGAACGACTGATACACGCAGTCGATCCCCCTTAGAATGTTAATGACACTCCGAAATCTCAGACTGCTATTAGTCTTTATTTTTATAGCTACCGCGGTTCACAGACCATCTTGAGAGCGCTAGAGGGGTGTTAGCTGCTCTACAACACCTACCCCCCTGAAATGTTTCGTTCCCTGGACGAGATATTTTCTTCTTTTTGGATCGATGTCAATCGTTCCCGAAACTCTCCTTTTTCGATTTCCTAGACGTCTTTGTTGTAGGCATCGGCGCATCGAACATGTATATCACTTCCGTGGGTTCTTTCCTACGCTCTTCAGTAGTGTACCTTCTTTTTATTTGGTTTATGTGCCTCCTTATAATCCTTCTTGAAGGTTTTATAAAATACATCATGTGGCCAATTCTCTTGTCCCTTTTGCCTTTTTCCCATGACTCTTTACCGAGTTTATAACTTTTAAAATAAACTCGGAGAAGCGTTTGCCGTCGTGCTCAGTTCTGTTACTCATAAGTTTTTCTTTACTTGGTTTTATCGAAAACTGATTTGATCTTCCTTGCAAACAATAATTCTGCTGGAGACATTACTGCATAAGCGTTTGCATTTAGGGTGACACGGTAGACAGATAAGAAAGTCTGTAGCTCCTCATTTCTTGTTTCTATTCCTTCTATCTTTCTTATTGCCCTTTTAAAAACGTCTATAAATCGTTATACTAACTCGTTAGATCTTGGATGGTACGGCGCAGATGTCAAATAATGTATACATTTTGCAAAACATTTAGAATTCTTTGCTGGGAATTGCGTCCCGTTGTCCGATACGATCGTTTCCGTTGCACCAAATCTTTCAAACAATTCGTTTAGAAATTCTATTGTTCTTTGTGTTGTCGATGATTAATTACATCTGAATACTTCTGGTCATTTTGAAAATCTATCCAACGCAACAAAGTAGTATCTACCCCTTATCTGCTCTGCATAATCTATGTCTAGCGTAGACCAAGGCTTTTCGGTTTTTGGCCAAGGGTTAGACTTATAGGTGGTGATTTTGTCGTTAACTGGCAATTCTTGCAATTTCCGACCAAGTTTTCAACGTCTTTATCCATTCTGTTCCAATACACGACATTTCGCATAAGCGCTTTGATACGTGAAATGCCCGGATGTCCCGTATGGAAACTTTATAATGTTCCTTTTGTTAATACTGCCGGGATGACCACCCGTTCTTCATACAGCAGTATGTCTTGACAAATTGAAAAATATTTGTCTCATTTTCCTTCTTTTTTTTTTTTTTTGCTTAATAACTCTTACTTTTTGTGAGTTATGAACTTGTCAAACATTGCTTTAGTTCTATTCTCGTCAACTGTCACAGGTGATCCGTTTGAAAAGTAAACTGTCTGCCTTGAAAATACTTGTGAAATTTTTAATAGCAAAAAACATGGCTAAATATTTTTTTCGATTTAGGAGTATTTTTGTTTCGCTGGCAGCAGCGTTCTCGAGACGTGATAAAAAAGCTTTTACTTTTCCATCATTTTCTTTATGAAGCAAAACGGCCCTTAACCCAAGCTGCTAGCGTCACTTGCTACATATATTTCTTTGCTCGGGTCATAATGCGATACTGATAGATCAGAAGTTGGAGCGGTTTTCAATTTCTGAAATGCTTTCTGCCAGTCTTCAAACCACACCCATGCTTCATCGTTTTTAAGCAATTTATTCAAGGAGAGATCTGCGTTGTGGCACAGTGGATATCGGCTCGGAACGAGAAACCGGGGAGCCGAGTTCGAATTCCAGTTGAATCCATTGCATTCACTTACGCGCAAATACCCTTGGGAAAGGTATTAATCCGTCTCTTCCCTCCAGTTATGGGTTAAATAGCAGGACAGATTGGGTTCTATAGCCTTGGTCGGCAACCAGTCTACCGCAAAAAGCAATGGCAACCTACTGCAGGATAATCTTCTGTCCAGTCAGTCATGTCTCTTTCGAGACATGATCGCCCAAGCGTGTATCACGTATGGCATGCAACTGAGTGGCAGATCTATCCGTTATGCCGTAACAAATTGATAATCAAAAGATAGAAGAATCGATTAGTATATGTTCGGGAATACATTGTAGATGTCAAGTTATATTATACTAAGAAAAATTAACTATACTTTAGGGTATATTTCAGACGATAATATTTCAGGAGGAAATGTCAGTTTTTCAAATAAGAATGGAACAAAAATGTAACCAATATATTATTCTGGATGCGATGAGACTGAAATCAAAACAATAAAAAATAAAATATTTGTCTTAAAGCGTTTTAATGCAAGGAAAATGACATAAGGCCAAGACTAATTGTTAAAGGCATTTTTCATGTGACGATTTACATGTTCTAGCTTTTGTTAATATCTTCTGTTTTACTGCAGAAGTTTTATTTGCATCATTTAATTGCCAATAGTATTTGGAAAATGAAGTTGAGTTACCATACATTTGTGCTGATACTTACAAGAGGTTTTGGTACTCCCAATATAATGTTTGATAATATCTGGATAGTAGTGGAGATGATAACTTGGGATAGTATAGAATTTGTAAGTCATGTATTTTGCATAGGACATTCGTTTGGGTTACGACAATTGCAAATGTTAATATTATTGTCGTTATTTGTAATAGGATGATTTTCTAATCTTGTTATATTGTTTTAGGATTTTATTGTTATGTCTTTTTGCTATCATTTCAAGATTACGAGTGCAACTAAAACAAAGTTTCAGTATATTCTTATTAAAATTTTTGCTAAGGTGTTTATTAGTTGGGAAGTGTTTCTGAAATAGCTTAAGGAATTTATTACCTAAGTTGTTTAAATGGTGGTGTGTGCCAAATTATTTTTCTATTTCTATTATGCTTGGTGTTATTATTTTCTTGATTATATTAAATTTCATTGCATTTATAGTCGCTGTTTTTTAATATTTTAATATTGACTGTGTTCATAAAAATGTTTTCAATTGAGGAATTGTTGTTTATTCTGTGCTCAACAGAGATCGTTATGTGTTTAATAATAGATGACGAGTGATTTAATTTAGGATTTATGTAAATAGGGTTAGCATTATATTTTACGGAGGGTGAGTATGTGTTATTAACTAAATCTAAAGTAACGTATAGGAAGTCAACTTGTTTCAGATTAGTTTGTACTATTACTTTAAGACTAAAGTTTTTCATTAAGCTATATATTAATTTACAAATTCTATCCCCTCTAGAGTTTGCAGAAGTATGGGCAATCATGAGACCATTGTCTCTATATAATCCAATGTCAGGTATATGGAAATCACGATGTGCAGTTAGATTGTATAAAATAAATAGACCTACGAGATTGATGATCGCAAAATCCAAAGATCCCATAGTAATGTCGAATAGGTCTTTGTCCATTGTTCATTGTTGTGGATGAGAACAGAGTTTTTGGAGTTTAATATTATATATATTTCGTTAATTGTGAGGTCAGAATATTATATGTCAAAATCCAAAGCTAAAGTGAACAAGCCCTTCGAAATTGAAGGGTTATTTGGAACATTTGAATTTTTAATTAATGTGGTTAAACCAATTAATGTTACTCCGTTGGATTAGTCCTATGCGTTGTTTTATTCGTAAGTTGACTCTGTCAAGTATGTGTTTGCTAATTTTTCCAGTTTCTGGTTAAGTTGAATTAATAATTCTGGTAGTGCAGTTAGTTTCAAAGTCGGGTTTGTGGTCTTTGATAGTAATGTAGGATTTGATAAGTTTGAGTTTGCCAACTTTGTCGCTATTTATACGTACATCGTTGCACTAATGTCTCAATATTCATTGGTCTACACTGACAATTCTTTAAAGATATAATAACTTCTCACTTCAATATATTCAACTAATACTGTGGTATTTTTTATTTTAATTCTAAATATCCTTATCAATTTATATATGAACCCATAACTGAACCACATTTCACTGCCTGAAGATGGTGCATTGAGCATTGAAACTTGATAGCTTTTGTGCTGCAGTACGGTATTATTATGATAATATATATATGTCAGTTCGGTCGGGTTTCAATCCTAGCTAGAACAATCGGATGTCTAACCGTACTGATGAGCTGTGATGCAACGAAACAGGACTGTCTGCTGATGCCTATATATATATACTATTCGGACTATTGTCCTCATCTTTGTTGTAATTTTTTACGACGTTTCAGCCATTGTACGCTCCGACCTTCTTCAGGTGCTATAACTTTTATACCAAACCTTTATTACGACCCCTGGGGTATAAAATTCTCATTTCTTGTGCGAAGCGACTTTTACTAGTCATGAGTTATCTCCCTTTAGCTCTTTAAGTTATTTGTTCACTACTGCTGTAGCCTGGTATTGAACTCACAACTCTTTTGGTCAAGTCACTGGAACTAACCAACTAACCATTGGGCCATGTGTCCTTGACAAAAATAACAGCAAAGGTGAAGACAATAGTCCGAATAATGTAAATAATATAAATACTATCACATATCAGAAGTATAGACAAATATATACAAGTATATATATAGACATAAGTATATATAAGTATATATATAGACAGAAGTATAGACAAATATATACAAGTATATATATTCTTGGGATTTTATATATATATATATATATATATATATATATATATATATTGCATTAAATAAAATTTCAAATGCTACATATGTTTTATAGCTATTTCAGCGAGAAAGATCTCGCTTCTACAGCAACGATAAAAAACAAAAATATTTTATTTTCAAATATGTACCATATCGTTGAAGAAGCGAGATTTTTTACTTACAACGTATGTAGAATTCTGACTTTTATTTAATATACATATTTGGCGCTGTAAATAGATAATACTATTTTCATCGACCCCGCGACCTGGATCATTTTTAATATTAATAAAATTAATATTAATAGAATCTAGTTCTTGGGATTTTACCATACATGCTTTTCCTTTTTTGGATTTAATATATATATATATATATATATATATATATATATATATACGAGACATTCACTTAATTACCAATAACGCCAACCAACCCCCACGACAACAAAGAACCAAATATAAACAGAAAATGATTCCAAACCTTTTTTCCCCTGAGGAAGTGTTTAAATCCAAACACTGAAACAAACATATGATTGTAGGGAAGAGGACATATATAGAAGAAATTATGTACATGTTCTAAAACATAATTTATATATATATATATATATATATATATATATATATATATATATACACTACATTCTCTCTGTTATAAAAAGGACCATTGTATAATTATTTGCATAGAGAGAGAGAGAGGGGGGATTATTAGCTGTTTCTCGAGACTAGACTGATAAATAATTAGTAAGCTACTCTTGTTCACCTGCAAACTGGTTGAATTATATCAACAAATATTTTGTACCAATTCTTCAAGTGTTTTTACAAATCTATCCATAAATTTTCCATCTTTTATTTGAACTCCAATATTAAATACTGGGGCCAGAGAAGAGCGAAAAAAGTAAAATAAAAAAAAAAAAAAATAAATAAATGGAAAAACATAACGTAAGTAGGAAACAAGGGACCCTTTTAGCAAATAATTCTTGTTTCTGTACTTTTTATGATTCGATCTCAAAAAACGGAAATTTCATTTTCCAAACTTGTCATATTTTAAAGTAAGTTGTAAATGAAAGAAATCCAATCTTCTCTTTCGTTGTGACACTGTAACTCTTCCCGACAGTCCAACACCGGATACTTCCGCTTCGAGCTTCACGCGACCGGGTAAATTACTCGTCTTTGTCCACGCTGATCCATATTCATCCAGCTTTCCTTTGACTTTTGGTTGGTAGAAATATACGTACTTCGTTTTTTCTTTCCTTTCTGTTTTATTTTTAAGTAATTTAGAGAATGATATCCCTTAAAGGTCGGGCTTGTGAAACTTAATCGCTTATGTATGTATTTTTCCCTCTTTTTATCAGCTAATTGAAAAAAAAAAAAAAAAAAAAAAAAAGAAAGAAAGAAAAGCAAAAAAACAAACAATGAATTTAAGGTAGATTTTATTCTGTGAAAGAGGTCGACCTTTTCACCAAAATGCCACGAATATATGCCAGACAGACGTTGAGTAAGTCTCTTTACGATCCTAAACAAAGAGTGGATTAGAATCTAGATTCTTTTAGATTCAATGTCTGATATTCTTCGGGCTATATTTTGTTATCATTTCGAAAAACATTTTGTTTCAAACAACTATTGAAAAAATTAAAACTTAGAATAATTAGAAAAAAGGAAAGAAAAAGTAAAATTGTTTACGTAATCGGAATATTTTGGAATATCCGGTCTGAACTAAAATATGACCGCGTTTATTAATTAGTGAAATATGTTGTTTTTTTCGCTATTAGAAATGTTCTTTTCCTATAGAGAAAAATTCAGAAAATAATTAGAATGTCATACTGGAAAGTAAGTAAATTTCCTGTTGAGAAAATTTGGTGGAATTAATTGGAATGCCAAAATTTTCTTCGAAAAGTATCAAGAGAATGGTAAATATTCCGACTAGTTCCATTTTATTATTATTATTATTATTTAATGCTACCAGCTCAGACCTTTACATCCAAAACCCACCTTGCTACGTCCACAGCGCTGAATCGCCCCCGTTCACTACTTATTTCTTTGGTAAGGAGGCCGTCCCTTCTGAAAACTTTTTACTCAGGATCTTAACCTTTCTACTAATTAAAATCTAAACCTCTTCAGTGTCATCAGTTGTCTATCCGATCTACCATTATAGACTTTGTTTACGGCGAAATCTCGTTGAAACAACAATTCCCGTACGATCACCCAAGTTAAGCAATATCGAATCTGGTCATTTCCTAGATGGGTGACCGCTATAGAAATACCAAGTGCTGTAAGCTTGAATGTACAGATGCTATAAGAGGCTTAAAGTTACATTCACATTGCAACACCGGTTCCCGTACAATCACTGAAGTTAAGCAACGTAGAGCCTGGTCAGTACCTCAATGGATGACCACTTGATTCTCAAATAAAAGATGCTGTAATTTTGGATGTGGGGGTGGTGTAATTGATAATGATTTGGAATTGTTAATCAAAGAGCTGAGTTCTAATTCCACTTGGGTTCGTTATATTCACTTATGGGCAAATACTGTTGGGAAAGGTATGAATCTACATCTCTCCCAGCTATGGGTTAATTAGTAATAATTAGTATTATTCGTATCCAAAAAATGAGTAAAAATATTTAGGTTTGGTCCGTTTTGCTTTACGTCATATCAACCTCGATGGATTATTTAATGCCGGCACGACTTTTTCAATAGATTTGTATAAATATATGTATTTTTTTTTTGTAAGAAATAAGTTTGTAGATCAGGTTTCATTGACTTATTTTTGTAAAGAGGATTTTGTCGAGAGAGTCAGATGTATTACTGATATTTTTTTTCTTCAAAAATATATTGTTGCTAATATTTTTTCTTCAAAAATGTATTGCTAGTAATATTTTCTTCTCCAAAAAGTACTGCTGGAATTTTCACTATAAAAGTCTATTTTTATACTTTTATAATGTTTGGACCCTAGTTTAAGGATTAACTATTTATCCATAGGTGAGACCCCAACAGGTGTTACCACCCAGAGTTAGGGTGGAGCTGGGAACAACAGCAATTAAGAGGTGGTGCCATGCTTCTCAAAACTTCCCAATGAGAGACCTTGCTGCCAGTTGCATTTTATCGTCTAACCCAGGACCCGGATGTAGTTTATGGTCATACGCAGGACGCCTCATTGGTGTGTACCCCTCTGCAGAGGTGCAGTGTGTCGTATTTATGAAGCTCCAATCGACCGAGCGAACAAAATATTTAGATTTCTGCATTAAATAACACATAGTGACACATTCCGCGAAACAAAAACAGCCAACCTTGTAATTTTCACTTCCTACTTTATCAGTTTAGGTTCATATCACAGGAAATTTCTATTTTGAATGGCACTTGGGGCTTGAACTGGGTGAAGTTTACGAAAAAAAAAAAAAGAAAAGATATATACCTTGTGGTCTCGCAAATATTGTCATTTTTTTTTTAAAGTAAACTTCATCATCCTTTATCCATCACACCCAATGGTGCATAGGGCAGCAACATTTTGTTGCTGTTTCTGTAACAATCTGTTTTTTACGGGACAAGGTTGTTAACCCTGCATGCAACCCCTAAACCTGGGGGACCGATGGACCATTTTTGGTCCTTATATTTACAGTATTCCCAAATGGTCATTCGTTTAAGTACTGACCAGGCTCGATTTTGCTTAACTTCGGTGATCAGACAGGAACCGGTGTATTCAACATGATATAGCCGTAGACAAAGTAAACTTAGAGGATGAAAAATGTGAAACTGAAATATGAAGGCGCACTGAGATAGCAAACAAATTGCCTTCCAAAAGCTAAGCAGGGAATTAAGAAACAGGAAAATTTTCGGAAAAAACTAATAAGAGTGTCCTAAACTATTATGCAATATCAGTTATCCTATATGGTTGTGAATGCTGGACAAGAAGCAACAGAGATGTTGTTCTACAGAAGGATGCTGAGAATACCATGCACTGAATACTTGAGCAACAACGAAGTTTTAGAGAAAATGGAAACAAAAAGAACCATAATACTTAAACTAACTTAGGATGCACGTTGTGGTGTAATGGATATCGGCTCGGCAGTAGAAAGCGGAGTTCGTATTCTTGTTGAGTTCGTTGCATTCACTTACGCTCAAATACACTTGGGAATAGTATGAATCCATCTCTTTTCTTCCTACCTATGGGTTGAATAGCAGGAAAGATTGGGTTTTATAGCTTTGGTTGGCAAAAAATCCACCTGAGAAAGTAATGGCAAGAAAATATTGTGCCCAGTCGCAAGAAAATATTGTGCCCATGTCGCTTTCGAGACATGATTGCCTAAGTGTGTATCACGCATGACGATTAACAGACTGCTTAAAATCAGGAAGAAACCGTTGAAATTTCTAGGGCACATAATGAGGACAGAGGGCCTAGAAAATTTGATACTCACATGATAGATTGAAGGTAAGAGGGACAGAAGAAAGCAATTCATAACCTGCCTATCAAGCTTGAACAAGGTTTACGAGATATAACGAAAAGTCAAATTTTATTAATAGCTTTTTTTTTTTTTAAAATCATTTCACCCCAAGCAAGGCATTCCACTGCCACTATTGCGCTTGGGGCTACATAGGGGAGGTAAATAGGAAAAGTGGTTAGATATAGGAAATGTCAGAAGGGGGTGATAGATAGTTGGGTGGGTGGGAAGAGTGTTTGAAAGAATGGAAGTTAGTTTGTTAGGAGGTGTCTATTGACCTTACATTTAAACTCCTGGAGATTGTAGCCGTCGGGGAAGCAGTCATGTGGAAGAGAATTCCACAGTCGGGAAGTGCTACAAAGGGCAGGAAATTGTGGAGAGTCATAATCGTATACGACTTGAAAGGAAAAAGGGATGAAGAAAAATATCTTTCTTATTCATTGTGTGTGTGTGTGTGTGTGTGTGAAACAGAGCTTCACCAACTTGGTTCAGGCGACAGATTAGTTTACAGTCCACACTAGCTCGGTTATAAAGTTTCAACTTGCATGTCTTGCAGAGTTGAAGCAGTGGCGGTAAATTTGTTTTGGTGTTTGAGCGCCAATGTTTTTGCGCGCAAAAATGACTGAAAGTCACGCATGCGCAAAAAAACACTTTTTGTTGTTTACCTTCTCCAAAATGTTTAATGAAACGGAAAATCAACATGGCTGGGGGCTGCATGTACTGAACAAGGAAAGAGTGTGAAGCCCACAGATGAGTCGGAGGAAAAGAAATAATAATGGGCGTTGGAGAAGAATGCAGGCAGGTGGAAAATTGGTCGAACCCTGTCATTATAACATGTTTTTCTGTGTTGTCAGTAATAGTTAAGGCATTTGCGATGGAAAGAAATAGACGATACTTTGCTTGTATGTTTGTACTGACTACAGCCAAATAAGAATGTGTTCTTGGTTGTGTAAGTGTGAAAAGTTTGAGAGATCGAGTCTTTACCGAAAAAGTATTGGATTTACATCAAATAACAAGTTTGTTTTCAGATAGTTACAAACCTACATGGATGGGTTGCTTGAAGTTTTCGCATGTATTCGACAGTCACCAGTGTTCGAATACAGAAAAAAAGCAAAAATGTGGAAAAGTTGATTTTTAAATTTACTTACAAGAGAAAAACAACTCCTACCCAGTGGCGATTGTGAAACTCTGAAAGTGGGGAGCACTTAGGGGCCAAGATTTTTCTGAGGAGGAGGTGAGCAAACTCAAGCAGCGTCTTCATTTTCATACTACACCACTATCATATGCACAATTTAGGAATGACTTTGATTTTAAGTATGTTACTTCACTAAATTAAATAGAATAAATTTTCATTCATAGTATTAGAGTACTAATTTATTCTTGCCCTCTTTATCACTCTATACATACTTCTGAGAAATAGAAATTTGGTGCCGATTGTCTTCAGTAGATTGGAGAAAATTACTGATCAATTCTTTCACTTGACCATAAATAATCATTACCTATGTATCTCTACATATCAATGTAGAGATCAGTCAGTTAAGTGCCATGCGTGATACACACTTGGGCGATCATGTCTCGAAAGAGACATGACTGACTGATTATCCCGCAGTAGGTTGCCATTGCTTTCTGCGGTAGACTGGTTGCCGACCAAGGCTATAGAACCCAATTTGTTCTATTATTTAACACATAACTGGAGGGAAGAGACGGATTAATACCTTTCGCAAGAGTATTTGCGCGTAAGTGAATGCAAGGAATTCAACTGGAATTCGAACTCGGTTCCCCGATTTCTCGTTCCGAGCCGATATCCACTGCGCCACAACGCACATCAAGTTAGAGATATTATTTCTAATTAACGTCTTCTTTCGGATATGAAAATATAACTATTAAGTCTCTTTTCCTCCCTTACAACATGTCTGTTTCTATCTATCTGGTTGTTTTATTGTTTGGTTTTCTTTCAAACTAGTTTCTGTATGTGTCCATAAAAAAGTTAAATAAAAAAAAAAAATAAAAAAAACACAAAGAGAAAAGTACTGGAGATCTGATGTTATCAAAATCAGAGACTGATCAGTTTCAAAAATTTTGGAAGCTCATAAAATTGAAGGGGTCAAGCGAGGAGCCAGCTAAGATTCTGTGGGGTCTTGGCCTCTTCCGCCCTCCGTATAATCGCTATTGCCCCTTTATTGTATGGTCGAGTGCTTTACTAAGTTAATTTGGTTCAATGTTTACATGTACGGCTGAGAGGGTTATAATTACCCTATTGGATTCGAGTCTCTTTTTCATCTTTGATGAAGAAGAGACTCGAAGCAACAGAAATGTGGTGCTACAGAAGGATACTGAGGATACAATAGACAGAATATGTGAGCAACGACGAGGTTTTGAAGAGTATGCAAACGAAAAAGAATTTTACTTAACACCAGGAAGAGACAGCTGAAGTTTCGGAACACATAATGAGGAAGGAAAGCTTGGAGAACCTAATACCCACAAGACGGATAGAGGGAAAAAGATATAGGAAAATGCAACGTGAGATATACTTGATGGGCTTGAGCAAATGGGTATCGGGGGTTGGGAGAGATAACGAGAAGAAAATTTAAAAGCGACAAGAGAGAGGGGTAAGTGGAGGTCCACAATAGCTTACGTTCTTCTTCTGTATTTACCGTGTCCTGAACTTTTTACACCCAAGCGGCCGGTATACCATTCACTGTGTGACGGCCGGTGTACTGACCAGAGTCACGGACAGAAGTGATGGACAACATGGATCCAAGGTAGGAGATTCATACTCATCAGGAGACCAGGGTTAAAAGGATTAATTAATTTCCGTTTTTGATTATTTGGTTGATTTTGTTTTTTGGCATATCAACATGTATAGCTTATTAAATGCCGACATTTAAATCATTTGAACACAATTGTATGCCTTCAATTAAATATTTTTTGAACGCAATCGTATGTCTTTAATTACAGATATTGTATTGTTAGTCATTTTGCTATAAAATATATGTTGGTAATTTTTTATATAAAAAATCTATTACACCACCCGCACATCCAATCTTACAACACTTAGCACTCCCAACAGATCACCCGTCTTGATACTGACTAAGCTCAAAGTTGCTTAACTTCGCTGTTTGTATGGAAACCGTTGTTCAAGCGTGATTTGGCCGTAAACAATGAAGATGAAATTGGTTAGCAAAGAAAAACCTCATTGAGAAACGTTACTGGAAGATGAACCCGGACCGGCACGTTCATTGAGTCTTGACGATAAAGCTTTAAAGTCATTAGCAGAAGGCGATCGTTGGCAAAGCACTCAAGATGTTTTATTTAATCACTTCATTCCAAAAAAGGCGATAATGTCACTGAGATGCAAGGGGCTTCTGGGAGTAAAAGAGAATAAAATATGACTTTAGAAGGAACCGGAAACCCAATATTAAATAGGAAACAAGGGTTAAAGTTGTACTCCTGTTAAAAAAAAAAAAAACAAAAAAAAAAAAACGAATATGGCGAATCTATTCACTCCAAAAGATTAAATAATCATAATCTTCGATAAGCGGACACATCGAAAAGATGCATTTTTTTTTTAATCATATCACCCCGAGCAATGATGTGCAGGGGGTTACGTAAGAGTGAAAAGATTGGAAAAGAGAAAGCCAGAGACCACATCCTAAACAGGGAACAAGGGATGAGCCTCTTCACCTGTTCAATAGACATGGGTGGAGTGTGAACCGGGCGATAGTTTAGTCTATCTATTCCAATTGAAAAAAAAAAGGAAAGAGTGGAAAGATTGAAAAGAGAAAGCCAGAGACCACATCTTAAACAGGGAACAAGGGATGAGCCTCTTAACCTGTTCAATAGATGTGGGTAGAGTGTGAACCGGGCGATAGATCTATCAACTCCAATTGAAAAAAAAAAAGAAAAGAGTGGAAAGATTGGAAAAGAGAAAACCAGAAACCACATCCTAAACAGGGAACAAGGGATGAGCCTCTTAACCTGTTCAATAGACGTGGGTGGAGTGTGAACTGGGCGATAGATAGATCTATCTACTCCAAGTCAATAAGTTTGCGTTTCACACACTCTTAATGAAAAAAGAAAAAATCGCGTTGTTGATGATTTGTTGTAGGCTGAGTCGAATTCATTGCATTCACTTACGCGCAAATACCCATTGGGACAGGTATTAATCCACAGTTTCTTCCTCCAGCGGATGTGCGTTGTGGTGCATTGGATATCGACTCGGAACGAGAAATCGGGGAGCCGAGTTCGAATTCCAGCCGAATTCATTGCATTCACTTACACGCAAATACCCTTGGGAAAGGTATTAATCCGCCTATTCCTTCCAGTTATGGGTTAAATAACAGGACAGATTGGGTTCTATAGCCTTAGTCGGCAACCAGTCTACCGCAGAAAGCAATGGCAACCTACTGCGGGATAATCTTCTGCCCAGTCAGTCATGTCTCTTTCGAGACATGATCGCCCAAGTGTGTATCACGTATGGCACTTAACTGACTGACTTCCTCCAGCTATGTGTTAAATAGCAGGGCAGATTGGGTTATATAATTTTGTTTGGCAACCAGTCTACCGCAGAAAGTACCGGCAACCTACTTCCGGAAAGACTTCTGTCCAGTCAGTAATGTCTCTTTTGAGACATGATCACACAAGCGTGTATCATGTATTGCAATTAAACTGATAAGCAAGAACGGAAATTGTTTATGACATAACTAAATAAGCAAAATATTTGGATTCAAATTTTAATTTACAATGCTGACATTGTTCCCTTGGAAGACTGACAGAAATGATATTACTTTCAAACTTTCAAACTTCAAGCTGAAGCAATAGAAATGTAATAGAAATGAACGAAATTCATCTAACCGCCTGTTCTATGGTGTATATCCTGATGGTGCTTGCGGTCAGTGTTTAAATCCAGATAAAAGACCAGAATGTCAAATATATAGGTAAACAGCTCCTCCTCATTTTGGGAGATTTGGTGGAACACAATCTTCCGTCTAGTATCCGGTTACCTTCTTCAGGAAATACATCGGTTCAGTGGAACAGTAAAGTGTCAGCACAGGAGAAAAGTGATACCTATAACGTCTGTAATATCTCGGAAGGACACCGGATATGAGGAAGAAAGAAAGAAAGAACGAAAAAATAGAAAGAAAGAAAAATAGAAAGAAAAAGTGAAAAAGCCAAATGAAAAAAAAAACAAAAGAAAGAAAGAAAGAATATAAGGAAGAAGAAAAATAGAAAATAAAGGAAAATGAACAAAGAAAAAATAAAAATAATTATATATATCCACACACACACACACACACACACACACACACACACATATGTATCTATACCTTATATGTGTGTCTATATATCTCAACATGTGTTTATATATATGATATGTATATATTTTGTATCTAGAGTTATAAGAATGTTTTATGAACACGGCCACAATGCGGTGTACATGTTTGGAAAAAATTCTTAGATATATACGTAGAACAATCAATAGATTCAGTTAAATGTAAAAATAAAATCATTCAGGATAATGGGTAAAATATCTCCGAAAGCACTCGAACAAGCAGAACATTCAGACAATTTTTACATAACTTATGCTCAGAAAGCCGATAAAATGCAGCCGTAACTTCTACTCCAACAGTTTCTTTCCTCGCACTTCCCGACTATGGAATTCTCTTCCAAACGATTGCTTCCCCGACGGCTACAATCTCCAGGAGTTTAAATGTAAGGTCAATAGACACCTCCTAACACACTAACCTGCTCCCATTCTATCAAACACTCTTCCCATCTGCCCAACCCTCATCCTCGGTATCCTTACTCATCTGTCACCTTCCTCCTGACATTCCCTATGTCTAACCACTCCTTCTCTTTACCTTCCCCTATGTAGCCCCATGCGCAATAGTGGCAGTGGAATGCCTTGCTTGGGGTGAGATGATTAAAAAAAAAACACTCTTCCCATCTGGCCGACCCTCATCCTCGCTATCCTTACTCATCTGTCACCTTCCTCCTGACATTCCCTATGTCTAACCACTCCTTCTCTTTACCTTCCCCTATGTAGCCCCATGCGCAATAGTGGCAGTGGAATGCCTTGCTTGGGGTGAGATGATTAAAAAAAACACTCTTCCCATCTGGCCGACCCTCATCCTCGGTATCCTTACTCATCTGTCACCTTCCTCCTGACATTCCCTATGTCTAACCACTCCTTCTCTTTACCTTCCCCTATGTAGCCCCATGCGCAATAGTGGCAGTGGAATGCCTTGCTTGGGGTGAGATGATTAAAAAAAAACACTCTTCCCATCTGGCCGACCCTCATCCTCGGTATCCTTACTCATCTGTCACCTTCCTCCTGACATTCCCTATGTCTAACCACTCCTTCTCTTTACCTTCCCCTATGTAGCCCCATGCGCAATAGTGGCAGTGGAATGCCTTGCTTGGGGTGAGATGATTAAAAAAAAACACTCTTCCCATCTGGCCGACCCTCATCCTCGCTATCCTTACTCATCTGTCACCTTCCTCCTGACATTCCCTATGTCTAACCACTCCTTCTCTTTACCTTCCCCTATGTAGCCCCATGCGCAATAGTGGCAGTGGAATGCCTTGCTTGGGGTGAGATGATTAAAAAAAAACACTCTTCCCATCTGGCCGACCCTCATCCTCGCTATCCTTACTCATCTGTCACCTTCCTCCTGACATTCCCTATGTCTAACCACTCCTTCTCTTTACCTTCCCCTATGTAGCCCCATGCGCAATAGTGGCAGTGGAATGCCTTGCTTGGGGTGAGATGATTAAAAAAAAGAAAAAAATAAAGAAAGTAGAAAATTACAAGAACACAAGAAAAATGAATTAAAAAAAAAAGAAGAAAACTCAATACCTCAATACTCGTTTTTAATTAAACTTGTATAAAAGGAATTGCACAATCACACACACACACACACACACACACACACACACACACACACACACACACACACATATATATATATATATATATATATAGTAAAAAGAACCTTCAGATATTGGAGGCCATCTACATTAAATCAAAGCAACCCACACTTGTTAAAATAACATTAAAATCTACTCCCAACACATTACATTGCATTTAGACATATGGTTCTGTTGTTAACATTTCAGTCTTTCATGCGGTGTGACGTCATAGAATCACATATCCATTGAGTTCTCTATTTTTATCTATTTAATACTTCACATTCATTAATTAGATAAAATTTTTTGATTATCCTCTCTGTTTTTACAGATTTGTCATTGTTTTCTATATATATATAAGTGGACATTGAGGTCAGTACAATTTGTTTCATGCTTAAATATTATCTTCAGGTCATGTGTATTATGTTTTGGCTCAAGTATTTATATATGCTGATTTTTCCTTGAGTGTGGTATTTGTATTAAGTTCTTGTTTTAAAAAGAATTGCACTCTTTCTTTTTATGAAGCTTTCTATTTTTTCTATTAATTTTAGATTGTAGATGAATGATGATGATGTGATGGGTATGTTTTTTATGGGTAGGGGAATCGAGGCTAAACTTTTCAATGTCCATGATAGAAGTCTATAAATGTAGCAAAATATATGTTCTATCCCTCATATTAAACACTTTAACCCACAAATATAGCAGACATTAAAACTTTATTTTATATATATATATCTATATATACACACACACACACATAAATGTAATATTAAACAGATTTTAGTCACTAATACAATAATACTCACAAATACACACAGTAAAAAGAACCTTCGGGTATTGGAGGCCATCTACATAAAATCAAAGCAACCCACACTTGTTAAAATAACATTTCAATCTGGTCACAACACATTACATTACATTTAGACATATGGTTCTGTTAACATTTCGGTCTCTCACACCGTGTGATATCATAGAACCCATTATAAATTTGGGACCTTCGTCTCCTATTCGGTGACTGTTATCGTCCCATTGCAATGTTTTATGTCAACACAAGATAATATCATCTTTGATGGTGGATGTCTTTATGTTAACGTCCCTGTAACCTCTCTAAAGATGGCTCAAGTGAGCCGAAAGCTTAAAACCAGAATAATAAAAAAATATCCAAATGTTAGACTATTTTGTCTTTATTTTCACCTGAAATTATTGCCTAAATACGACGTTTAGAACGGCTCATGATTAAACATAATAGACATTCATTGTCTGTTATATTTAACAGTATATGTTTAGAATATATTGTACATGATACACAGATTTTCCCGGTGCAGTTTTCCATTATTCTATGGTAGAATGGTTGCCAACGAAGGCTATATAACTCAGCCTGATGGATAATAATCGAGGGTTTTTATACATAAGTGAATGAAACAAATCCAAGTGGAATTCGAACCCAGCTCTCCAATTTCTTATCCCGAGACGATATCCATTGCACCACAACGCACGCTATACGAATATAAATGTGTTTATAGATGTTTGGTGTGCGTCTGTCTGTTGTCTGTCTGTCTGTGTGTATGTTATTTATACAAATCCACAATTTTTATCCGATTTTCACCAAACTTCACACAAGGCTTCCGGTCAGGTCATGGGTTACTTTTTTCTGATTTCACCCCGATATCGAAAATACCGCGATATACGACCAGGTCTGATCAAGATCAGGATTTCAGCCCTTTTATCGTTGATCTTGCTGCAGAATTTGCTCTAACTAATTAAAATTATAGTTTTTAGTCTCAAGCATTAGTAGATCTTCTCAGACGACCCATTTTCCCCGATATCAGAAATCGATGCCCCCGATATCAGAAATCGATACACCCGATATTCTATCGTATCTGATCAAAAATCGATATTCGGCCATTAATATGGCTTATTTTCTCCAGTTTTACTCTTGATGTGTACGATAAGTTTTCATGGTTAGTTTATCCTTGGATGATTTATTTGACTCTGATATTGGAAATAGATACCTCTATATCCTATCGGGTCTGATCAAAATCAAGTTTTCAGTCCTTTTATTTTGGTTTTTGCTCCGGGTTTTGCTCTAAGTAGGTATAATTGTAGTTCTTAGTCTCAGCCATGATACAATTTACTCAGAGGACTTATTTAGCCTTCAAAATTCAGTTTGAGACGGAAAATTTATTTGATACCGGAAATCAAAATTTGACTTACATCCATTCTTTTTTCTTTCTGTCTACGGTTTCGCTTTAACTGGAAACAACTATTGCTTTTTAGTCTTTCGTGCCAACGTCGAAAGAGTCTGAACTCCAGGACCATGGATTAGTTTTAAAACTTTCATTACACCCGAGCAACGCCGAGCTATATATGTATGTGTGTGTGTGTGTGTGTGTGTGTGTACGCTTTTATATATATAAGGAGAGAAAGAGAAGGGGAGAGAGAGAGAGAGAGAGAGAGTGAGAAAGGAAAAGAGAGTGGGGGGGGCCTATAGTTACAGAGTAAAATTCTTTATGAAGAGTGATAAAAAAGGCGTAAGAAAATCTGCAGTTCGGCGTTCCTTGTTCGTTTTCTCTTCTGAAAGCAAACTGTATAACATTTAACTAGAAACATGGCGGCCAGGCATGAAGATTGGAAGGAATAAGCCGAAGAATGAGAATAAGATAGAGTTCAAAGATGTGAGAAGATCAGAGGCATGAGATAAGCGTTGATATTAGTTGTCAACGCCCGTGGCTTTTGCATTGATTCAGCTCACTGTTAATATTGATTAAAACACTCCAGAATCATCGGCAGCTGTTATATTTGATTTCATTTAATTCTGAACTGATCTATGATAAGATCTGAAACGGATCTGATCTGCATCAAGATTTAATCTGATATAATCTCAGATGATCTAATGCTATTTAATTACTCTCCCTCGCTCATATTTCTTACAAACTCCTTTAATCTGAAAGATTTCACGCAGGTATTTCCCAGTTGGATGCCAAGTGTCACAATAAATAAAATTGATCCTACGCATTTAAAATGAATAGGTGTGGCGCTGCCTGGGAAAGCTGATCTTTAGAGCTGGCTTGTGCAATTTGGATCCTGTTTCGAATAATGAAAGATAGAGAAAAATAAGATATTGGGACATCAACGGAATATGACACAAGGCGTTTTTCAAGTCGGAGAAACCCACATGGATAATCAACCAGTCAGCTAATGCCATATGTGATACATGGTTGGGGGATCATGTCTCTTTTAAAACCTGACTGACTAGACAGAGGATTTTCCCCCAGTAGGTTGCCATTACTTTCTGCGGTATACTGGTTGCCAACCAAGGCTATAAAACAAAATCTGTCTTCCTATTCAATCCATAGCTGGAGGGAGAACAGATCATCAACTGTTCCGGGTGTGGTCGCTGTGCCCCTGTGTAGCTGAGCACATGTCCATTTACCTTCATATATTTCAATCGGAGAGAGCTTTTTTTTAAATCATTTCACCCCAAACAAGGAAATAAGGCCACTAAGACGCAAGAGATTACGAAGTGTTAGAGAAGATGAGAAAAAAACTACTATTAAGGAGAGAGCACACTAAAAGAACAGGAATTAAGGAAACAGAAGATAAAGCTCGGCATTGTATTTAATTTTTTGAAGATAAAATTTGACTGGAAAGCAAGAAGCTAGAAACTGTTAGCATAGAACTTACGGTTATATCTAGCCAATTCAACTGTAAAATGATGAGACCTTGCCAGGGAAACAAGAAGCCGGAAGAGAGTTCCACAAGAAAGAAGTGCGATAAAAGAAACTGTTAGCATAGAACCTACGGTTACATCTACCCATTTCAACTGTAAAATGATGAAACCTTGACAGGGAAGCAAGAAGCCGGAAGAGAGTTCCACAAGCGATAAAAGAAACTGTTAGCATAGAAATTACGGTTATATCTAGCCATTTCAAATGTAAGATGATGAGGCTTTGCCAGCGAAACAAGAAGCTGGAAGGGAGTTCCACAAGCCATAGGTACGAAAAAAGAAACTGTTAGCATAGAACTTACGGTTATATCTAGGCATTTTAACTGTAAGTTGACGAGAAAAAATCGCTAATTTACTACTGCGCTTAAATTCATAAAGTCTATGAACCATCAGATGGTCAGAACAATGACCATCATAGTTTTCATAGTTTTTCATGTTATGACCAATAATATTGCCGATTCTTATTTGGATTTCATCAAGAATCTGTAAATGAATAGCAGGAAAAACAGACCAAATGTGGCAACAATATTCAAATCAAGGGTCTAAGAGAGATTCTGGCAAGTTATTCATTCATGTCACGTATCTTGGTAAAGTAGACCTGGCGGAACCTGTCTCTCCCTAAGTTTATTATGTGGGACTTTAAAAGTTCTTGGTTGTTTTCCTTAAAATTTGTTCAAATTACCAAATATTTTATTCTACTTTTAAAATTTCTTCGTCAGGCTGAAATTTGAAGTGAGATTGAAACTAAAATTTCTCGTTAGTCATTACACTAAATCCACTTTTGTGGGAGCGTAAATTAATTCAACCAATACTTCACTGTTTTTGTATCTAATAATAGTGGATAGGTTTACCTAACGCCCGGTTTATACCCCTCCTTAGTCTTTTGAACAGGAATAGAAAATTATTTGTTGTATCTTGTTTAGGACTAAATTTCCGGTTCTTTCTAAAATTACTTTAAATTTATATTTTTAATGTCTCCACCTAAAATTGAACTATTATTTACAATTTACTTCTTCTTAGTAGTACTAGAAGATTTTACCTATCGCCCAGTTCATACACCTCCTTAGTTTTTGAACAGGAGTAGAGGTTTATTCCTTGTTTCCTGTTGAGGGTTGGGCTTCCGGTTATTTCTAAAGTCTTTTCATTCTCTTTTACTCCCAGTAGCCCCTTGCGTCTTACTTGGTGTGAAAGAGATTGAAAATACTTTAGTTAGGAGAAAGGACAATAAAAGAACAGAGTTCAGGAGACAAAAGATGGCAAGTATATGGAAGGCAGTTCCACAGGCGGGAAGCGCGAGAAAAGAAGCTGATGGAGTAGAATTGTCGTCTGCATTTGGTTGATCTAACTGTAAAAGGGTGGAGTAAATTCTTGTGGAGGGGACACCAGTGATCTAAGTTCGCCAGAGCAGAAGCCATGAAAATATTTATACAAAGACAGAGGGAAGTCACATCACGCTGGCGAGAAAATGGCTGGCGTCAAACTGACAGGTCGGGACCAATCACATTATAGATTCTCCCTAGGAGGGAACAATAGATGGCAATAATATCAATAGATGGCAATAATATCACTAAGATGTAAGGGATCAATGGCAGTGAAAGAGAACGAGAAGACTTTAATTAGGATAATAAAAAGTGTCCAGGAAAACAGATGTCGATTGACGCTACATTTAAGGTTTTGAAGAGCGTATTTGACAGAGAGGCAATAACCTGAAATACAGTCCCACAGGCGACAAGTACTGAATAAAACTTACAATTAGATATTTGGTAAACGACGAGACCTAGCTTCTAGTCGAGATGCCAGGTCAGGGTCTATAACATTACAGACTCTTGTTTCGATTTTGTCGAGAATACCAGACCAGATCGTGCAGAAATATTTAAGGTACCGACGAATGGCAGATGTATAAGTACCTGCTGTTCGACAGGCTCCTAGGGAGAATCTATAATGTGATTGGTCCCGACCTGTCAGTTTGACGCCAGCCATTTTCTCACCAGCGTGATGTGACTTCCCTCTGTCTTTGTATAAATATTTTCATGGCTTCTGCTCTGGCGAACTTAGATCACTGGTGTCCCCTCCACAAGAATTTACTCCACCCTTTTACAGTTAGATCAACCAAATGCAGACGACAATTCTACTCCATCAGCTTCTTTTCTCGCGCTTCCCGCCTGTGGAACTGCCTTCCATATACTTGCTTTCCTGATGGTTACAACCCACAGAAATTTAAATGCAATGTCAATTCCCATCTCTTATCCACTTGACTGCAGTCCTTTCTACATAACACTGTTCTTTTTCTTTCTTTCTACCTTCGTAACATGTCTTCACTCCTGTGTTCACATCCTTCTCTTGCCCTTTCTCTTTCAGCCTATGTAGCTGGTTCGTCTTTCTCTTCACTCTCCTCCTGCCTAAAATGTTAACTCTCTTATGTATCCCCATGCATATCAGTGGCGGTACTGCCTTGCTTGGGATGAAATAATTAAAAAAAATGCAAGATGGATTTTGACGAGAAAAATTGTTTGGCCCAACGTAGTGAACCAACTTTCCTAGCAGCATACCTAGTACTTGATTCAACAGAATAATTCCTCTTCATGTCAGTGGAAGATGCAAGAATGCCCTCCTAGTGCTTAACATTAGTCATGCTGATGGAAGGCAAAATAGCTCATCACTATGAGGATTAAAAGATATAAATTATAAATTTAATTTTAAAAGCGTTAAAATCTATGAACCATTTCTTGCCCTTTGTTAACAACTAACTTGCTGGAATTTTTTAAATCACTTGATATATATATATATATATATTCAGTAATGAATATGAATCTGAACACTCTTGGCTACTGGCGTACATAACACGATAAATTTCGCCTTCCTCTAATGAGCGCCCATAGCTCACAAGTAGAATTGCTGATGTCAATTCGGTCGGGTTTCAATCCTGGCTAGAAGCAATCGGATGTGTAACTGTACTGATTATCTGTGATACAGCGAAACAAATCTGTCTGCGGATGAATATATATATATATATATATATATATATATATATATATATATAATCATTTCACCCCGAGCAAGGCGGAAACGCCACTGATGTGCAGGGGGTTACATAAATGTAAAAAGATTAATTAGAAAAGAGTGAGGAGTACAAACTAGTTAGAAAGGAACAATAGAAAGCTGAGAAAGCAGGTGCGATGACAGATACATAGGTGGAGAGAAAGGGAAGGTTATACAGGGGAGGGGAGAGAGCTAGAGGCCAGTGGTTAGTAGATGAGTATTAACTTTGCATTTAAATTTCTGGAGGTTGTAGCCGTCAGGAAAGCAAGAATACGGGAGTGAGTTCCGCAGGCGGGAAGTGCGAGAGAGGAAGCTGCAGGAGTAGAATTGTCATCTGCGTTTGGCTAACCTGACTGTGAATGGGTGGGACCCAGTTGCCAGTCTGGTTGCACGGGGGTAAACACCTGTTGAGGAGGCATCAGTGACTTAAGCTCATCCGAGCAGAAACCATGAAAATATTTATAGAAGAGACAGAGGGAGGCCACATTTCGACGATGGGAAAGTGGCTGCAGTCGAGTCGCCAGATCAGTACTTATCACATTACAGACTCTCCTTTGGAGCTTGTCAGGAACACTGAGGAGAACGGCAGGGGCACCTGACCATAAATGGCAGCGGTACTCCATGCACGGACGGATATATATATATATGTGTGTGTGTGTGTGTGTGTGTGTGTGTGTGTGTGTGTGTGTGTGTGTGCTGCAATAATAAGTAATAGAATAAAATAATTCAAATATATAAATGTAATATTATTTTCAATCTCTTGAGATTCTTTGCATGAAGGTGTTGCCTTATTAACTTGCCACAGTTGAAAACATTTTTAGCAAAGACAAAAGTCTTTCTTATTAATCTCTTTCTTTCTCTTTCTCTCCCCACATACATACACACACATATAATTTAATCTGATTCTTTGAACGAAGAAGTGGGTTAAAATAGGAATAAGATTTTGCTGTGCCCATCTTTACAGTACGAAAAGCGTAACTTATTTTGAAAATCAGTTTTCGAAATGTTAGCTCTTTAACTGGGATTGAACACTTGACGAAATCTTAGCTCTTTAACTGTAACTCTTGCCACTTATGGCATTGCCAAATAAACAACTATCTGGTCCACCAAGTAAGTCCATACTAAACTCTATCACTCCCGCCCCACGACTTTCTTCATTTGTTATATATATATATATATATATATATATATATATATATATATATATATATATATATATGTGTGTGTGTGTGTGTGTGATCATCTGTGTAGTAGTTTAAATGTAATTACGTGGGACTGTCTGAACATATGCGTGTGATGTACACATATGTATCGAAAAAAATTCTAACTTGCATATGATCTGGAGAAATCTGGAGAAATAACAGACTGAATTCGACCGCCAATGCTTCCCTTCCTCGACCACACTCCCACCCGCCTGTCCCCCTTTTGTTCCAAGTTCTCGATCGATCATCTCAAGCGAGAAGCAATCGAATGTTTTTTTCTTTCTTTCTTTTCCTCGCATAAACACGCACACGCCATCTCTCTTCTCGAAGATGATTCTCAACAGTTTTTGCTTACACAACAACAACTGACCAATACTAAATGAGCAATGAACAACGAGACCCCATTTCTACCTCCGAGTGTTTGAACGGGGGAAAAAAAAAATAACTTAGCAATCTTGTCACTGACCGAACTGGACGGATAGAACGGCTCCGATGTAAACAAATTTACGTTTGCGTTTTCGTATCGTGTTTGGGTGGGGATGACGCTAGGGCACGGGGTGAGTAAGCAATGTCCGTATACTGTGGATATGCGTGTATCAGCGTGAGGGGGGATTTAGTTTGCACAACAGGAATACATTTCTTTAAACATGTTTTTCTTTCTCTTGCAATGACAAATCCCAGATTTTGAAGGAAAAATAAAAAAACAATATACACCTCCCCCACTTATCCGCGACAAAAGTTTCTAGGACACCAGGCAAATGCTTAAAATCGCGGATAGCAGGATCACATTATTTTTTTCTTATCCACAGATACATATGATTAGGTGGGCACCTCTACGTGATATAATGGTTTCGCTAAATCAATTACAAACTGAGTAGTAAATTCGATCCTCACTGGGTGCTCCATACTTTCGACCTTGTGCCACATCTAAGCTACGCTTAAAAATCATTTGGGCACCTTGACGTGGTGTAATAGCTAGCAAGCTTGTATCGCTTGATCAGTTACAACTGAATAGTCAGTTCGGTCGTCAATGGGTGCTCCATACTTTCGGCCTTGTGCCATATCTATGCTCCGCCTAGAAAATCACCATGAATATGATGAAGCTTAATTTAAAGATTGGGCAGGATAAAATTTGACAGTTGATTATAATAAAACAATTTTATAACAGTCGTCATCTCATGGGTCCCTAAATTAATGAGGGCAAATAACCTTTCATCCCTCTTCAGTCCGGTCTTAAATTCAGACTTATCAATCTGCTCTACTAGTTGCCAAAGAAAGCTACAGAGACCTGTTTGTCCTACTAGTAACTTTTCACTGGCGGGAGAAGAGATGAGATTCATATTTTTCCAAGGGTATTTGTGCCGGTTTGGCTTCGGTTGCAATTCAAACTAGGTACCCTAATCCCTCTTTCCATACAAATGACTACTACGTTACACCCGTATTTTTTTCCAACAATATACGTTTATATGTGTTACTTGACAGAAGATTCGATCTTAAGGCAGCAATCTTAACACACAATATTTTCTTTCCTTCTTGTGGTGCAGTGGATATCGGCTCGGAACGAGAAATCGGGGAGCCGAGTTCGAATTCCAGTTGAATTCATTGCATTTACTTACGCGCAAATACCCTTGGGAAAGATATTAATCCATCTCTCCCTCCCAGTTATGGGTTAAATAACAGGATAGATTGGATTCTATAGCCTTGGCTGGCAACCAGTCTACCGCAGAAAGCAATGACAACCTACTGCGGGATAATCAGTCAGTCATGTCTCTCTCGAGATATGATCGCCCAAAGCGTGTTTCACGTATGACACTTAACTATGTATTTGAGAACTTTGTTGACCAAACAAAAAAGAAGCTCTGTGGTCATCTACTACCCGACTCACAATTCATTCGGGAGAGAACAAACATTGTCGGGCATTTCTCTAGATGAATGAGCAAATTAGTAACTTTTTCTTTTTGCGGCCACCAAAGTAAGGTAGTCTTGGTCGCTTAAAAATGCCACGAATCTTGCAAATATGAAATTTTCTGAATAGTTTAGCGGAAAATAGAAGAAGGGTGTTAATGGTGTTAATAGCCTGAATAAAATTATAGGAGGTTATTCATCTCCTACGTGTCATGTCTCTTCAGGATGGAGGCGGGGCACCTCAAGTTGGCGTAATTGTTAGCAAGCTTGTCTCGCTAGAATCATTAGTAGTGAGTTCGATTCTCACTGGGTGTCCCATACTTTTGGCTTTGTGTCACATCTAAGCTGCGCTTAGGAAATCACCTTTAGGACGTAGGCAATCGGGGCTCTCCACAAATTTCCGTTTTTTATCACCCTTTTTAAAATCAATTCACCCCAAGTATGGCGATAGTTCTACTATGTGAAAGTGAAAGAGAACGAAAAGTCTTTAGAAGGAACAGAAAAATCATTCCTAAGCAGAAAATAAAGAATAAATCTCTATTCCAGTTCCAAAAGCCGGGTAGGAGTGTTAACCGGGTGCTAGGTGAATCTATTTACTCATATGAGAAAAAAAAAAAAATAGAAATAAAATTTCAGAGTTTAGGTAGAGATATTAGAAGTATTACGTTGTTGTGGAGTTTAGACTGAACCTGAAACCGAATCCTAAACAGGAAATAAAGGATAAACCCCAACTCTTGTTTGAAAAATCAGGACGGAATATACTGGACGATAGACGAACACAATTATTTCTACTGAAGAAAAAAAATATTATTTCAGTGTTTAAGCGGAGATGTCAGAAGTATTAAGTTGTGGTGGACATTAGAAGGAAATCGAACCCTAAACAGGAAATAAAGAATAAACCCCAACTCTTGTTTGAAAGATCAGGACGGAATATACCGGATGAAAGACGAACACGTTTATTTCTACAGAAGGAAAAAAAAAAGTTAATAAAATTAGGCGAAGGCGTTCGGTGTATAGAACCGAAGCAGATTTTAAATGGATCTAGAAACCTAATCCTAAATAAGAAACGAGCTTAACTCTTAATAAATTCTATCTTTTTGTTATCTCCCCTAAACCATGCACTGCTATTCATTCAATCAAAGTAGGTTATATGAATATTATTAGTTGTTTTCCTCTGTCTCTCCGACCTTCAGTATGCTATGTGAGAATCAGATTTTCCAAAATTTCTTTCCTCATTATGTGCTCTAGAAATTTCAACTGTCTTTTCCTGATGTTAAGTATAAGTGTTCTTTTTGTTTAATGTTTCTCTAAAACGTCGTCCTTGTTCATATATTCTCAGCATCCTTCTGTAGAACCATGTTTCTGCTGCCTCAATCTCTTCTTCATCTGTGCCATATAAGAGAACTGAGATTACATAGTCATTAAGCACTCTTTTCTTTGTATTCTCAGCAACCTTCTGTCGAACCACATCTCTGTTGTCTCAAATCTCCTCTTCATCTGTGAGGAAATTGTCCAGCATTCACTGCCATATTAGAGGATTGATATTACATAGCAGTTAAGCCCTCTTTTCTTTGTATTCTCAGCATCCTTCTATAGAACATCTCTGTTGCCTCAAGTCTCTTCTTCATCTGTGAGGAAATTGTCCAGCATTCACTGCCATATAAGAGGATAGATATTACATAGCAGTTAAGCCCTCTTTTCTTTGTATTCTCAGCATCCTTCTATAGAACAACATCTCTGTTGCCTCAAGTCTCTTCTTCATCTGTGAGGAAATTGTCCAGCATTCACTGCCATATAAGAGGATTGATATTACATAGCAGTTAAGCACTCTTTTCTTTGTATTCTCAGCAACCTTCTGTCGAACCACATCTATGTTGCCTCAAGTCTCCTCTTCATCTGTGAGGAAATTGTCCAGCATTCAGTGCAATATAGGAGGGCCAATATTACATATTAATGTTCAGGACTCTTTTTTTTTTGTTTCTAATGATTTTATTCATACTTTGCTTATTTTTTCAAAGTCATTTTTCGCTATCCCAACGTATTTCAGCGTCGCACTTTTCGTCCCCCTGTTAAATCATTTCCCAGATATTCAAATTGTAATATTTGTTTGATTTTTTCATCTTCAGTTTGTAATTTACTGTCAACCATGCATTTCGTCTTCTTGCAATTGATGTTTAGAATTGTGCAAATTCGTTAAATAGAGTAGAAGAAGAGATGAGATATTTATTCTCAGATTTATATCCGAAAGAGCAACACAAATATAGAAGGATATATAACTTTGTTTTATAAAATATATTTGATAAAATACGCCACTAAGAACTGTTGAAAAAGCTAGGTAACTTTAACAAATTTGGGAATGGTATTAGAATAATCCAGAACCTATAATACAGCAAACCGACTGCATACAGATTTTTTTTTTATAAGCGTTTCACCCCGTGCAAGGCATGTCACTGCCACTACTGCGCAGGGGGCTACGTAGAGTGGAGAAAGGATGATTAAATATAGGAAATGTCAGAGGGTGGGTGATAGGCGGGTAAGGATACCGAGAATGAGGGTTGGGTAGATGAGAGTGTTGTGAGAATAATTGGGAGTTAGTGTGATAGGAGGTGTCTATTGACCCTACATTTAAACACCTGGAGATTGTAACTGTCGGGAAAGCAGAGTTGTGGAAGGGAGTTCCACAGGCGGGAAGCTGTTGGAGTAGAATTTACGGTTACATCTTATTTGTTTAACTGTAAAAGGGTGGGATCTAGTTGCTAATCTAGTATCTCGTGTAAATTCGTGCTTAGGCGGCACCAGTGATCTAAGCTCATCGGAGCAGAAGCCATGAAAGTACTTGTAGAAGAGGCACATGGAAGCCACATCACCCCGGTGAGAGAGTGGTTGCAGCCGGTCTGCCAAGTCAGTATGAACCACGTTACAGATCCTCCTTTGTATTTTGTCAAGAAGCCCAAGGAGAGCAGCAGGGGCACCCGACCAGATATGGCAGCAAAATGAATTCAGTAAAACAATAGGATAAAAACAGAATAGGATAAAAGACAAGGATGTGTTTTCTCATCGAACTCATTCACCCTATAACAGGGGCACTTTGGCCTAGGTAATGGTTAAAAAGCTTGTTTCGCTAAAACCTATTACAACTGAGTATTGAATTCGATCCTCATTGGGATCCTCATACTTTCGGCCTTGTACCGAACTTAAGTGGCGCTTAGAAAATCAACATTCAATCTATACAGTGAGGCGAGTCTGAGAGAACAAGAAGGCATACCAGGATTCATTATTGGCCGCTCCTTTTTTACATTGAATTTCACCCATTTTAAAACCCAGGAGCCACTCTAGGTAGGGGTTCTTGAGTAAGAAGCAGTTTATGCGGAAATATGGGGAAGATAACGGTTAAACCTAGACTTGAACAGGGTAAGTTTGTAATGATCCGAGAAAAATCCACTTGGGAGCTGATTCCACAAAGCAAGGGAAGAAAATGTTTGAATGGAACTTACTTCTCACCAATGGAGTACGGAGGGAATGTGGGTGGTTTGTTACATTGAGAGTGGCATGGCGAGTCCTAGCCGTGAAGATTAGGACTGGCGGAAACAAGGAATATAGTTCGTCCGAACACTTTCCATGGTATTAGTGATAGAGAATTGAAAGACTTACCAAATTCCGCCAATGGGAGAGGTGGAAAATAATTTGTCATCCACAAGGACGCGGAGACGAGGATTGGGAGACTTGAAAGTGAGGATTGGGTAGCTCCCGCACTATTCCATTTGGGGCCTGATTCTGGCTCCTGTAAAGGTTGAGGGTAGCATGGGGAGTCATGTACTGACTAAAACGGTACAAGCTACCGACGATCTTCCGGCGTCTTTATCGATGGGTCGTACGTACGAGTTTCAATTGGGGTCTGGGGTGAGCTTAAGGCCCAATAGTCGCTCAAGGCACGAGGCTTCTCCCAGGGGATATCTATCCATCGAGACTGGTAAAGGAAATCAAGAAGAAAAACTGAAAAATACTGGTAAGTGAGGATTGGGCAGTACCATTTTCGGCCTGATTCTATGGATCGTACGAGTTTCACTTGCGGTTTTGGGTGACTTTAAGGCCCAATAGTGGCTCAAGGCACGAATCCTCTTCGAGGGGACATCTATTTATCGTGGTTGGTAGTGGGGTCCGATTTATAGTGACGGAAATCGAATAGGAAAGCTGAAATATCATTTGTGTATATTTCTGAGATTAGGTAGTATTTACATTACTGACATTATTCGGACTATTGTCCTCATGTTTGTTGCCATTTGTACGACGTTTCGTTTTTTGATTATGAGGATAATGATACCACATTTCCCTTGTTAAGAGACACAATAATCTAATTTTTTTTCTCTAAATTACTCATTTTAATTAATTTTTAACTCCCTTTTTTAACAGTGAGGTTTATTATTATGACCTTTAAATAAACAGTTTTATTTCCAATTCATCCTGTTTCTCAGCTGGTTCTTAATGGCGTTTGTCTTTCTCAAGCTTCCTCTCTTGGCAGAAATTTCTGAAATCACCATTTTATTGTGCGTTTGTTAGCCACTATTTCTCTAAATGCCAAACCAATTTTTCCTTCCCTGTTTCACTTGTATTGTATACTATTTTCAGTTCATACAAAGGGGCGGCTGTACTTGCTCAAGGGTGTAAAACACAATATAAAGTCTAATAGGAGAATTCTTAGATTTAAAATAGCAAATGATACAATACGAGTGTAATTGAATTGACTTTGGTTCACCAAATCACAAATGGTCGTTTATGATTCAGAGTTACAATAGTTCTTCTTCGATCGAACTTGAAGAAAAATTGAAGTGGTTTCCAGACACCAAACATCTTCTTCAGCTAATTTGTGGGCTCTGAAATTGAAAATGTCTTTATTTTTTCTTGGATAGCTATCGTTTTTGTTGTACATAATTGTCTCATTGTCATTTGTTTTCTGTATATATGATAATGACCGATGGCAATATTTCTCAATGTAAAATCGTAGAAACCTCTTAATTCGTATTTAAACCAACAAATACTGATCTACTTATTGAGAAATACTATTTTTCGATAATAATAAGACCCTAAGCCTTTAAAGATGATACGATTACATATACCAAAACCAATAAGTATTTCTATCAAATCATTTAATAAACTAACAACAGAAATAAAACGTTCGTCAGCATAACAACTATAGTAAAAACTTTCCTCTTTCTTGATTGACATGTTCAATGTTATTTAAACCTCTTTTGATACACCATCAGTAGTCAGCCATCATTCATTTCTCCCTAGTAGAACTTTTCCATTGTTTTGATATCCCGATAGAATCATTCGCCTTGCTCATCACTCACATAGACTTAATTATCCAGAAATTTATCTAGACGACTTTGCAAAAAATGAACCTTAATACTCATATTAGCGTATTACTGATAAAGTTTATCAGTTAATTTGGATTTTGGCGATAAATTGGAAAAATTCGGGACGTCTATTTTAAAATTTTTGACTCAAAAACACTTTTTTCCTTTAAAAAGTGGTTGTGCGTTGTGGTGCAGTGGCTATCGGCTTCGAACGAGAGATAGGGGAGCCGAGTCTGGGATTAACCGTTATCTTCCCCACATATCACCATAGACTGTTTCTTTTACTCCGTAACCCTACTACCTCAAGTGGCTCTTGAGCCTTGTAAAAGAGAAACAACATTGTAAAACAAAATGATCAATACACTCGGCACTATTTTCAGGAATGTTTCTGATTCCAAGTCACCTTGGCGGTAATAGAATCTTGTATTAACCGTTGTGTTACTCAAATATCCCCATAGACAGTGCCTCTTACCTCTGTTACTGTGTAACCCTCTACCTAGAGTGGCGCTTGGGTCTTATACATCATTTTGGTGAACATCACCATCAAAAATAAAAATAAATATGTATACACCAGCCATCATTCGTTTGTTCTACCCTCCCTCTTCCATTGTTTTGATATCCTGATAAAATCATTCTCCTTGTTCATCACTCACATCGACGCAATTAATCAGAAATTTATCTAGACGACTTTGTTAAAAATGACCCTTAATACTCATATTTGAGTATTACTGATAAAGTTTATCAGTTAATTTGGATTTTAGTGAAATACTGGAAAAATTCGGTACTTTATTTTAAAAGATTGGACTCAAAAACACTTTTTGCTTATAAAAATTATTTTAGGTTGCTGACATAAATTGCTCGACCGATTTGATAACTGGTGAGTTTCTACGATACTTATTAACTAAATGTCGCGATCATCTAAGATCATAAATTGATATTTTTTCCTAAAATGGGCAAAAACAGTAGATAACCATGAAAATCTAAGGCCATTTTCGGAATGACCACCATCAGGTTAACTAAAAATGTATTTTGTTTCTTGGTACCAAACACCGTGTTGACCAGTATTATAATTTCTTTATTTTTCAAGCCAGTATCATTTCTGAACTGGTCAGTTTTTCTTTCATCCACTTACCACGTTTAGACACTAACAAGAATACTTTACTTAACAACTCTGATTTTCTCTTCTTTCTCCAAATGTTCTTCACGTTAAAACACCGGTACCCCAACGATCATCGAAGCTAAGCAACGTTGAACCTAGTCAGTACCTAGATGGGTGATCGTTTGAGAATACCAAGTGCTCTCAGCTTGGATATGTAGGTGGTGTAACGAATAAAATCTCGGAAAGTTAACCGGAGAGTTGAGTTCTAATTTCAGTTGTGTTCGTTAGATTGACTTACGAGCAAATACCAGTGAGAAAAGTATCAATCCGCCTATTCTCCCCTCAACTATGGGTTAATTAGTTAAACTTGTATCTACTAAACTATTATTAACTAAAAAACTTTCCAAAAAAAATCTAAAAAATTTTTTTTCTGGCTTTAAATAACCTGTAAAGGGTTGATAAGCCGTAAAAAAACCATCAGTCAATCAATCAATCCAAATTTAATCAATAAATCAACTCCCTTTTTCTCTGATTTCTCACCAATCAAAATTCACTGATAACAAGTGAAGTAAACAGAATCGGTGAAGAGCTAATGTCCTGAAAAAAAAGGGGGTTAAGGGAGATAATTCTTATTTCATTTGATCTAATGCTTCTGTCTTCCATTAGTTGCTCACCTCTCAAACCTGTATCGTTTCTTAAGCGGATCCACATGCTTTAGTTGTAATATAACAACCTGGCCCCACCCGAGGAAAGGCTGATGCAAGCGGGGGTGTTTTCCGGTCGTTGAAAGGAACGGATGTTTGTTTGACCTTATTTCCGGCAGTAGCGGAAATGGCTACAAGAGGCAGACAGAACAGGTGTCTCTGAGAATTACGTGGGCGTGCGTGGGCGAGGCAAAAATCCGGAAGTCCCGGTTTGGCGATTATAAAAGACCTCGGCGCACGGATTTCAGACAGAGAGACGAGACAGACAGACAGAGAGCCAGACCAGACCAGAGGAGCAACAGATACGACGACACTCCCCCGTCAACCCCTTAGAGGCGCGCTCTCTCACTCTCTGTTCCCTAGGCTACACGGTTCATCGTCATTAATAAAAATATAACTTATATTTTTATATATATACCCGTGTTTGTCTGTTTATTGATATATAACATAGTTGGTCTTCCTTTCTTTCGTTTTCAGTGTTTAAACTCCAGCAAGAGTATTTAACAGGTATTTCCTCAATTATATGCTCAATGAATCTTAATTTATAATAATTCCGTCACAATTTTCAGTTTTCCGTTATAGCTTCTTGTTTGTTTTGTGTTCTATCCACGATAAATCCAATATAGCTCTGGAAATCCTGGTATATATTCCGTCAAGCCTATTATATACTAGCAGTATAGCCCGGCGTTGCTCGGGTGTAATGAAAGCTTTAAAACTAATCCATGGTCCTGGAGCTCAGACTCTTTGGACGTTGGCACGAAAGACTAAAAAGCAATAGTTGTTTCCAGTTAAAGCGAAACCGTAGGCTGAAAGAAAAATGAATGGATGTAAGTCAAATTTTGATTTCCTGGTATCGATATCAAATAAATCTTTTTCGTCGTAAACTGAATTTTGAAAGCTAAATAAGTCTTCTGAATAAATGGTATCATGGCCTAGACTAAAAACTTCAATTATACCCACTTACAGCCAAACCCGAAGCAAAAACTAAAATAAAAGGGCTGAAAAAAATACAGACATACAGGCAGATAAACAGACACACACACAAACATCTTACCTTTTAAATATATATATATATATATAATCGATTTTCTGCACTATTGTAAGAACTGCAACCTTGAAACTTCTGAATATCGTTTCTTTTTTCTTTGTCTATGAGTGTATCAAATTTGATTAAAATCGGACCACTCCTTCTATAGCCCGATTTTTTCGATTATCGATTTTCGATATTTATCGGGGGTACCTCGACACAAAACCTAGCGAAGAACACTCGCAGAGGCTTACAGTATAACTTTGTAAATTTTCAAGAAAATCGGTTCAGCCGTTTCGGAGTCTATAGGTAACGGACACACACACACACACACAGACACACACGCGCACACACACACACACACACACACACACACACACACACACACAGAGACAAAGTTCCATTTATAAATATGTTTAGATAGATCTTTGATTAAAACTCAGCTTTCAGTTCCGTAGAAGTCGCACACCTTGCAATGTGGCTTAGAAGAAACATATTTTCGGATGGTTTTGGAGATTCGCCATCCAAAACCTTTTCCAGTTTGTTTAGTGCATCGCAAGATAGCCCAGTTCTGATCTCCATGTCTTTTTCATTTCATTTAAATCTAACACTAGCGCACTTGAAATCGTTTATTTATAATATCTTTGCAATAGTAAATATATTAATTTCGAAACTATATTCGTAAGAAAGGCTTAACTCTGCTTCTTTATGATTTCTCGCCCATATTTTAACGAACATCTTATCACTGGCATGTCATGATGATTGCCTAGGGTTTCTTCTTTGTTACTAGCAACGTCTAACTCATTACATATCAAAATTACTTGAAGAGGAAATTAATGTCAAGCACGTGTTTCGTTTTAAAGATCTCATGTAGTCTGGTTGGCCATTATTAGTGAGCCACGAGTTCGATTCTCACAGGAGAATCCAAATCCTTCCTCCATAAGAGAATCTTTCCTCCAAACTTGTATCGCGGAGAGAAAACTTCTTCTTCTTCTATGTGCCCTGTCCCTTCAGGACGTAGGCGATCATGGCTCTCCACGTCTCCCTATCCCTTGTGGCTCTTAGTATGTTTGCTCCTGTTGCTCCTGGCAATCCCCGTTCCGTCATCCACCTGATCAGTCCCTGCGAATATGTTATCCGCTGCCTTCCTCTGTCTCTCCTTCCTTCTATCTGTCCAGTCAGTATCAGGTTCTCCAGGCTCTCCTTCCTCATTGCGTGTCCCAGGAACTTCAGTTGTCTCTTCCTGATGTTCAGCATCAATTTCCTTTTTGTTGCCATTCTTTCTAACACCTCGTCGTTGCTTGTATGCTCAGTCCACGATATCCGTAGCATCCTTCTGTAGAACCACATTTAGCATAACTTTATAGGGATCTCATTTTTGAAGCAATGGTTACCGAGTTCGTTTGGTTGAACATTACTAACGAGTACTTGTTTCGATCCTTACTGACTGCCTCCATAATTGTCTTGGAGACAAAATTAATCTCTGTTTAGAAACTAATATCAACCATAACATCATAAGCTCTTTAGCTGGGGGTTATGGTCAACGAGTTACTTTAGTTAATCATTGTAATTTACTAGTTAGTTTGATTCTTACCGAGTGTACCCTCAGTAGACGAAGCCAACTTATTCGTGGTCGAGCGGTTAAGACGCATCAGATCAATGGCTCTCCCATGTTGTTCGAAGTCGCAGGTTCGAATCCTACTGAATGACACACATTTTCTTAAAATTTCTCAAAAATATTTATGCCGGATATATATATATATATATATATATATATATATATATATATATATATATATATAAAGCAACGGGTTTATACCCACAGGCACTCCTTCACCAATCCTAGTTTAAGATACCAATCAGCCCTTTCTAGAAAATACTGGAAATTAAAAGAAAGTAACTTAGATCCCCAGATAAAATGAGAACTCATAGGCAAGGCTAGGACCCCTAATAGCTTAAGATTTTAGAATTTCAAAACCAAAATATACTCTTAAACAACCGAAGGGAGATCATAAGTATGTGTCACCATAGAAATCAGTATAAATTGCAAGAATTATTCTATTCCCCCAATTAGTCCAAATGAAAATTAAAATTTTTTTTTTTTAAATTTGGTCAAGCAGTTACTTCCCCACCACCTACAACTACTAACTCAAAGGTCAGGCCACATACCTTTCACTACCAAGGACAAATTACTACTAAATCCCTTTCCCCAGTCCAACCCAATGAAAACCAATACATCCCAACAGTGTGCCATATATTAGGTGTTTGTGATTGACCTCCCTGGGGCCTTAAATACTTTGGGGTGTGGATAGCGGACCACACAATATACATAAGGGGTTTTGATGTCAGTGTTTGCCGTCTCTGCTACGAGGGCTGGTGGCTGGAGAGCAGCCATAATGACTCTGCTCATGCTTCGAAAAGCCCCCACACACGTACTCACACACATATAAACGATGCAAATCTTCCGCACCCAAATATATATATATATATATATATATATATATATATATATATATAAGTGAGTATCTTGTCTGTTGAAGTGACTGATTGTGAGATAACGGTATGGAAGACCGCATGAAAATCGCAGAAAGACAATAATATTTGAGTATCATTTTATATATGTGCATGAGTAAGTAAAAAAGTATCTGAAGTTTCACATATCTGTAGGTTTATCATACAGCTTTCTACTCATCCGTGCTTATAGTTTGTACTATTGTGATCACGTGATCGAAGTTTGAGCTCAATCACGTCAGTTTTCTTGATGCTGTTACAAGAAGTGCAGTGAACCGATTTATATTTTCGGGATGTTTGTAATTTACCGGACGTTTTTAACATAATGCGGTGACAGTGCACTACCATGTATGCCTCAGGGAAGAGGGCTTCCTCAATCAAACCGACAGCTTAATTTCACCAAAACCACGTTGCTAATACTGTAAATGCTTTTCTTTCTTTTTTATATTCAATCTATTTATCTGTACACACGTGGTAGACTTTTCTCTTTTTCTTTTTTCGTGAGTTATATTTTTCTCTATATAATATTCATCCAATTAATTTCTTTTGAAAATGTGGATTCATTTATTTTTGAAAGTCTTCAACCGCAGCTGTTACAAGAACTTAACTGAGCCCATTGTACTATCAGTAACTGAAATCAGTAGTAAATATTTCTCTTCAACAAATTGGTGTTAATCGCAACAAAAAATGTGTCACGGTGCCTGGAACTCTGTGTCATAAAACACATCCAATTAACTTTCTATAACGTTTTCTTTATCTTTTTATTACAAACTTGTTCGGTATTTAAAAAAAGGAGATAGCAGATCTAATAGAGAAGAAAAACTCTGAATGTAAACTTCCACTGACTTGTGCGTATCTTCAGTCGAAGAGAAGGTTAAGTTAAAAATTTCGGATTTGTGTAAGTTATAGACAACATTCACAAATTCGAATTGGAGTCCTAAATCGGTTCAGTCGGATAGATCGGCATTTTATAGGAATTCATCCAACTAACTCTTTTTCATATATATATATATATATATATATATATATATATATATATATATATATATATATATTCATTTAACGCCTTTCGTTCTTCAGAATTTCATCAGCTGAAACGTCATTCAGAAAACTTTTTCCTCTTTATCCTACATTTTTTTGCTCCAGTATGTATTATTTTTGATATGTAAAAAATTATATATCGTTACCTCATATATATATATATATATATATATATATATATATATATATATATATATATAAACTATTAACAAACCCAGAAGACGAGAAATAGAGTAACGCATACAATCAAATCAAACTAATTTCTGTCAAGAAAACAACTGAAATTTATATGACATAAGCACAGCATAAGCAGATTTGGAAATTATAACAAGGAACCGATAACTCTTTAAGATTTCAGGGATCGATCTGATACTGTCTTTACATGATAAACAGAATCCCCTTCTAACATGAGACAGAAATACATATGTTTCGATTCTGAATAATGTTTCGTCTTGAAGAATGCTTATCTCAAAACTCTTTTATTGTTATTTGTCATGAGTGGACCTGTCAATTTAAATAGTGCGATGAATTGTGTAGAGCCATGCTTCCCAACCTCGGGGTAAATTACCCCAGTGGAGTAATGAACTCATATTTTGGGGGTAATGGATGTTTGGTTTGGGAAGAGACAATCAGCTTATAATTTCACACTGTGTCCTTGGAATGAAGACCAAGAAACGTAGCAGACTCAACGTGGTAAACGACGCCCGAATATCCCTTTCAGTCACGAAGCCAAGAATAAATAAACTGGCACTGGCACAGGCAATACAAGCTCAACACTCACATTAAGAATCATGGCTAGGTTACGGCTACTATACCTCTGATTATTATAAATTGGTACTATTGTATTGAATAATTTCCATTAACTTTGCTTTTGATGTATGAAAATATAATTACTTCTTTTCCTATATTACGGGTATTTGTTCATTGGGGTAATGGATAATAGTGAAATTGTATTTTGGGGTAATTGCAGCAAAAAGGTTGGGAACCTATGGTGTAGAGAAATATATCGCATATAATGTTTCTGGTTATTTTATTAAACAGTGAAATTAGTAACCATGGTCTTAAGTAACGATTTTGTCGGAGACACGATATTTCTAAGTCGGTTGTTTAAATATTCACTGATTAAGAAAAACAAACAAACAAACAAACAAACAAACAGGAAACTAGAACACTAACCAAAATAGGACAACTGCCCCATAAAAAATAGCGTTTATCTTAATCTTCGTTATAATAAGAGTTGTGTGTGTCTGTCCGTCACGATTAGTGAGAAAAGAGATAGGTCAATCACGACTGCGGTTAAATCCTTTGATGTCTTGGTAGCGAGGAGAATGACTGCGTTTCATTTATGGAACTGTATGTATGTCTGTATGTGTTTTGGTCCTGTGTATGACATATAAACCGCAATCGGTGGTGTGGCTCTAAATTTACTATTTGGAGTCTTGGGGAATGTGGAATTACCCCTTAAATTCCATTACTCCAAAGTCCATTCCGACTCGGAGTGGTAGTACCTGTCAGGGTCCCATCTGTGGGTCAAATAGTTTGCGTGTGTGCCTGAGTGTTTGTGTTTGTTATGTGAATACACTGTGCATATTGTATTTGGAATACTTGCATCTAGTGCCTCCGCTCTACTATAGCAACCACGCCTTTTGCGATAAATAACTGATCCTTTGAGATTCAAATATCCGTGTACGAAAAGACTGCCAAACCTCGGGCGCTATCAGCCCTTTCGGCAATGGTACAATGAATACAAGACGATTGAGTTTGTTCGAACTTTGTTCAGAACTTGATTTAAGCATCTGCAACATGTTTTTTTTTGTCAATAGATTAAGCAAAAAGCTACATGGTTTCACCCGAAATCCAAGCATGGTTACATGATAGACTACATCATCACTCGTAAACGAGATTTAAGTGATATGTGTTCGGTACGCGTAATGCGTAGAACTGACCACAAATTAGTGCGTGATAAGTTCAAGCTGCGTATTCGTAAGAGAATTCGTATGGATGGAGTGAAAGCACTGAAACGTTGATTTAAACAAATTTAAGCGAGCAGATATATATACAACCGTAATGGAAAAACTTAATAGCCTCGACTTCAACAGCATCGAAGCGAACTTTCGAGACCAGGTATATTCAGTAGGGACCGATGTTCTCGGTTTCAGAACCAGAAAACACCAGGATTGGTTTGATGACAATAACATTCACATCAGTAATTTACATTATTTGGACTATTGTCCTTATCTTTGTTGCCATTTGTACGACGTTTCGGCCGTTGTACTATCCGGCCTTCTTCAGGTGCTAGGAATTTCGAACCGAACCCTTTATTACAATCACAGGGGTATATGATCTTCATTCCTTTCGTAGTAGTGCCTTTTTTGATAGTCATGAGTTATCTCCCTCTAAACCTGTAAATTACTTGTTCACCTCTACTGTAGCCTAGTATTGAACTCAAAGCTCTTTGGGTCAAGTCACAGGAACTAACCAACGTCTATATCGACTGCGCCATGTGTCCTTAAGGTGGGGTTTTAAGGTATTTTTTAATGTTTGATTATAGTGCGAAGGTTGATTTAGTCAGATTTTGATGAATTTTTTTTTATTTTAGAAAACTGAACATGTCTTCTAGTTGTGTATTAAAAAATGTATTGCTACTAATAATTTTTTTTATCCTTCACAAATGTATTATGGTAATAATTTTCTTTCCTTTAAAATGTATTATGGTAATCATTTTTTTCCTTCAAAAATGTATTCTTGGTAATATTTTTCTATAAAAGACTATTTTTATGTATACATTTCTATAAAAGTCTGTTTTTATACTTTTATAGTGTTTCGACTCTAGTTTGGGGGTTAACTATTTGCCCATAGCTGGGACCCTAACAGGTGTTATCACTTCGGGGCAGGGTGGACCTGGGAATTATAGCAATTAAGAGCTGGTTCCATGCTCGTCACAATCCCTCCACCAGTCAGAGGCCTTGCTGCCGGATGCAGTTTACCGTCATACCCAGGACCAATGACCTAGTCAGAGCCAACTGCTAAAGCATAGGGGCTCTTGCAACATCTTCCCAAATGCAATGAACAGGAAACATAATTAAAATGAAGGAAAATACATTGCCGAAACAATTGTTTTATGCTGAGTATTGGAAAGCGTCTTCAGCACGTACCAAGGAAAAGATACAAAAACTGTATCAAGAACAACCGAAAAAAGCTAGAGTTTGACATCAACAATTGGTATGGCTCTAGATAGAACTGGAGGGAGAGGGTAAATAAGAGACTTTTGGCAAATCTTCGAAGAATGTCATCAGGGGCACAAACGGCTGAAGCAGCGACTTTGAATGGGTGATAACCACGAACTCGACGTGGGTATCAAAAGTTGAACGTATAATTTCTGTCAGCTCATACTTCTTTGAAAGGTTGGCTTGCTCAATCGTGTGAGGTCGCATAAAGAAAAAAAAACCGCCCTTGACATTCCCCAGACACAGAGTGTCACAACCTGCACGCCGTGTGACAAGATATGCAAAACCAACCCCCGGACTGAAAAGGCGGCACAGGAATCAGATACAGCGGTGTGAATTCATCAAGGTTGTGGCAAGCACATTGTTCGTCTGTCACTTGTGTGACAAATCATGCAAATCCGCAGCCGGTTTGGCAGGTCACATTCGGGGGTCATGCACGAGAGACATATGAAATGAAGAGCGAACGTCATTAGGCGTTCGTCATCTGTGAAAATGGGGAGGATCATCATCATCATGATGTATGTTTGTATGCATGTCTTTCTTTCCTATTCTCACTGAAATCAAGTCGTGTCTTTTTCCCATAGATATTAAGTACTTTTATATTTCCTTATTTTAATAATAATTAAAAAAAGAAAATAGTTCAACAGTTGATGTTATTTTATTTTATTTATTTTAATTGGATTTTTATTTTGAAGACTTTTATTTTCCTTCATTATTTTTTTCTTTCTTTTTTATTCTCACTGAAATCAAGGATTGTCTTTTATCCGTTAAATATTTGAACACCTTTAACAGAATGTTTCAATAACAATCATAAATCATGGGATACAAATGAACAGATTTTAATTTGGCAGCCTTTTCCATTTCACTGAAACAGACGTTAAACATTTTTATCTTTCCTTCTTAATTTTATTCTTTCTTTCTTTCTTTCTTTCTTTCTTTCTTTCTTTCTTTCTTTCTTTCTTTAATCATTCATTCCCTGAAACCAAGTTGCGTCTCTGATATGTTTTTCCTGTCTTTCCACTCAGTCAAAAATGAGTAGCGTCTTATTTATGAATTATTTACAGGGCGTAACGTACGTAATAACTAAAAAACTAAAGGGAGACATGCTAAAATAGAATAAGATAAATATTATATTTGGTTGATATTCTATTTTTTTCTATTAAACAATGTAACTGACGTCTACAGTGCTAAGTAACCGAGATTTAATAAAGATGCTGTGCCTTTCGGTAGGGTTCATTGTTAGTAATCAATATTTAATAGTAAAGAAACATATGGTTGATTCTGCCACATTCCAATATTTATTTTCTCCCGCAACATATGATTTTTTTCTGAAAGCTCACGTTAACGCGCTTAGACATAAACTTTCTCTCGTTTATGTAATGAGCTGCTTTTGAAGTGAAAACCTCTCATAGAATATAAATAAATCTGGAAAAAGAGATTCGAATTTTTAGAATTAAAAAAGCTTTCTTGAGCATGTTCTTTTTTTAAACTTTTGACTATAAACGAACAAGATTATTTGATGAAAAACTTCGGATATATGAGGTCACACTGGCTATTTAATTAACCCTCCCATGCTCAGCATTCTCTGGCCAAAAATTTAAAAAATTAATTTTTTTTCAACTCACTGGCAGTAACAATGTGCGTTTTGGGATGGAATCGACTGCCATGAATATTGTTAAAAGTAAGCCATTTTTTTTTGTTCGTTTTTGCCTAATTTTTGCCTGATTTTAAACTTTTCATGTCTAATTGAAGAATTGGTTTTGTTTTCTTAGCAGAAATTTCTTTGACTGGAAGATTCTTTGTCTTTTTTTTTTTTCCTAGTCAGCCAGTCTCTTTCTTTTCTCCTGTTGGCCGGCTGTATTTTAGTTAGCTTGGTGTAGAGGTCACACTATTTACATTGTATGGATTGTTGTCCTTATCTTTGTTGCTATATTCCCAATGTTTCGGTAGTTGTGCGCTCCGGCCTTCTTCAGGTGATTAAAATTTAGAACATAATTCTTTATTTCCTTTACCAGATTGCATTAGTAAGAAATAAGGCAGCATGTGTCCGTTTAAAGTTATGCGCTATATTGAATTGTTGTACATTTGCTCTCTGTCATTTGTGTTGTGTTTGTGGAAACTTATTGCCCCTAATTATATCTCCCAAGGGAGATACTCTCTTCAGATGACGGTGCCTCGAAGAAAAGGAAAGCCATAATCAGGAATGGGAAATTAGACGTTGTTAAACGCAATGTAAATAGGAGAAACAACAATGAACATTGGCCAGTTAAAATATATATATATATGTGTGTACATATTGGGTTTCCCTTTAAGAGATAAAAGCATTTTCTTATTAAGCAATGTTGGTGAATTCCCGATAAAAAGAAAGAAATTGTGGAAAATTTATAAACAAACGCGAATAAAGCGAGAGGGATTTTACGTCATCTCATCTACCGCGAGCAAATGACATCACTGGCAATAAATATACAAGCAGCTTAAAATAATTTTATTTTATGTATTACTTAATTTAATTTCATTATATATTATTTTTATGTCCTCGATGTGATCTTTTTATCCTAATTATGGTAAAATATGTCATAGAAACGTATTATATTCTAGATCAGAGGTCGGAAATCTTTTACCAACTTTGGGTTTAAAAATCATTCAGTGTGCCAACAGCATACGTATTTTTATACAAGTCAAGGTCAACATATCTTTTCTACAATATATTTTACTAGCTCGGGTGTAATGAAAGCTTTAAAACTAATCCATGGTCTTGGAGCTCAGACTCTGCCTAAAGAACATTTGTGTGAAGTTTGACGAGAATCGGATAAAAAGTGTGGATTTGTATAAAGGACGTACAGACAGATAAACAGACACACACACACACACACAAACATCTTACTTTTTATATATTATAGATTTTCTGCACTATTGTAAGAACTGCAACCTTGAAACTTCTGAATATCGTTTTTTATGTCGTTGTCTATGAGTGTATCAAATTCGATTAAAATCGGACCACTCCTTCTATAACCCGATTTTTTCGATTATCGATTTTCGATATTCATCAGGGGTACCTCGACGCAAAACCTAGCTAAGAACACTCGCAGACGCTTATAGTACAACTGTGTAAATTTTCAAGAAAATCGGTTCAGCCGTTTCGGAGTCTATAGGTAACGGACACACACACACACACACACACACACACACACACACACACACACACACACACACACACACACACAAAGTTTAGAAATAATAATATTTGCAATAATATATAAACTAAATTAATAGAAATAAACTGTTTTTAAAAGTTTTGTCATTTTAGTTTTTATTATTAAGCGGAGGCTTGCTCTTTCATGGTCTTAGCCAATCGCTCCATACCGGCAAGATATTTTGTTACTTTGAGTTTAATACAATTTACGTGCCGTTAGAAAACGCGTGCCGTAGGTTGCCGACCTCTGCTCTAGATTGTTAAAAATTATTTTTTTTAACTAATGCGTTACCATAGATGAGTAACGTAAGTATTTAATCACAGAAAATCGCGGGCACATTCAAACTCATACGGAAATCATGTCACGACGCATCGTAGTGAGAGAACTTTGTCGTAAGTCGAGGACGCCTAGTATTTCTTTCAAGTTCTTAATGTCTTTTAGCCTTATTTGTTGTTAATTTTTTAATTTAATACGCGATGATGGTTTATTCAACTTGCAGCTCGTTAAATTTGGACTGACAGTCTCTTGCAATATCTCTGGGAGCAGGCTATTTCAGCTGGTCCGCATGAATTCATCGCTACTGCCCGTCTCACTGAATTTCGTTTTCCACCCCAGTTTTATTAAAAAGACACAAAACTAGGGTGTTGAAATTAGGCACGGAATTTCTATATCTCCCTATCTATATATGACTTACTATCATTTAACCATTTCAACTTCCAATGGAAGGGAAGAAAACTTACTCTCTATTATTGTCTGCCTGTTCCTATCAGCTATCCTGATAATCAGTAAACAGGAAATCCTCAAGGCCATCTTTTGACCAAAGGTCACATATTGTCAAAACCCATTGACGATATTTTGACGAACTAGCTTTGATAATTTCGCTTACTTCTCCCGACAAAAGCAATTCGGCACTCATTGTATCTTTGATTCTGTATTTTCCATTTTTTATGACTTCGGCTACTTTTCCTGGCGAAAAATAATTTTGCACATATTGTATTTTTGAATCTGTATTTATCCACTTTTTATCTGTGCGTCTACTTTTCCCGACAAAAAATTATTGTATTCTCTAATTTTAGAAAAATCTCTTTTCATCTTGAAAATCACTTAAAACCAATACTAGCCATTTGAAAATAGGGTTACAAAACAGTATTGTTGTAAAACATGAAAATTTTTGTGTAGTGATATAATGCTTTTATAAACCACTGTAATAACAAAATTACAATATATATATATATATATATATATATATATATATATATATTGTAATTTTGTTATGGCTTTTATAAACCATTGTAATAACAAAATTACATATATATATATATATATATATATATATATTGTAATTTTGTTATTACAATGGTTTATAAAAGCATAATATCACTACACAAAAATCTTCATGTTTCAAAACAAAACTGTTCCTTATATACATAGTATGTGTGTGTGGGTCTCTCTCTCTCTCTCTCTTTCTATATATATCTCTCTCTCTCTATCTCTATCTCTCTCTGTGTGTGCATTAAAATGTATAGAAAATAGATCCAAATGTTTGTTTTGACAAGATTGGTTGGCGGTTAGAGATATTGATTCAATATCAAAATAATCAATAAACCTGACTTGAAGGTCATCCCCTCCCCGCATTCTTGTTGGTTGGATTGTTACACATTAAAAATAAAATTCTTTACACGACAGGCAGCGTCATATGCTATTCTATTTATGATTTACAAATGCAGACGCAGCGAAAAATATTTAGATTTCCGAATTAAAAAAAAAAATAATAATAAAAATAACGTCTTTCCTTATGTTTTTATTTATCTTTTATTATTATTTTTTACCTGTTTACTCGCTTGTTTGATTTGATTTGTTTGTTTAACGGCATATCAATAGCTTATGGGTAATTTAATACTTAAATTGAGTTTTTGAGAGCTCAGACGTAATAAAAATATTATTCTACTTTCACAGTTGAATACATGGTAGATGATACACAGCTTTAGTGCATATACTTTGTTTTTGTGAACGTGATTATTAGAAGCGACGGTATGTGTTTTATTTTACATTTCGAACTCCTGGCCGAGTGGTTAGAACGTTCACTTTCAGACCATGGAGCACGGGTTCGAATCTCAACATCGTCGATTTGTCAAGAAAGTAACTTCTTGATGTTATCGGTCTATAAGGGGCGATCCTAGCGTACGGTACCTTTAGAAAGTGCCTGAAAACCATACCACGTGTGTTCTTGGGTGGATAAAATGGTTAGATCCTATGACTTGACCCATTTTTATGTAAAAAAAGGACCAACCATGTATAAGACTAGAAACAATGCATTTTAAGGCAAAATGGCCATCGATACATTTTATCTATAGTTGAAGGCATGCAATTGCGTTCAAGATATATTTGGTTGAAGTCATGAAATTGTGTTAAAATTATTTAGATTTTGCTATTAAATACCTCATAGAGATGTTGATATGCCGTTAAACAAAATCAACCAAACCGGAGTTGCTTCAATTACAATGCCAAAGCCGGTCAATTCATCGACCTTTCTTGTTTTCTCTGATACAGAACTGTCCACTTTCACAGCTCTACAGAGAGACTTTCGCTTCGTAACGAGTGTTCTTCCCGTTCACTGTTGATCTGCCGTATTTGTCAGTTTTTACAAGATTCTTCCTTATATATACTATTTACATTGGGACTATCGTCCTCATCTTTATTTGTATTACAGCATTTCGGCCGTTGTTCCCTTCAGCCTTCATCAAGTGTATATCGATCGATCTACAGAGAATTGTGAACGAAACCTTTAAGTTATTCTAAGATAACTAAAGTTCCTGGGACATGCAATGAGGAAGGAGGATTGGAGAACCTGATACTAACAGGCCAGATAGAAGGGGAAAAGAGACAGGGGAAAGCAGCGGATAACATGTTTGAAGGGCCTGAGCAGGTGGATGACAGAACGAGAGTTGCGTGGTGTAACAGGAGAAAGCCTGCTAAAAGCCACCAGGGATAGGGAGACGTGGAAAGCCATGATCGCCTACGCCCTGAAAGGACAAGGCACATAGAAGAAGAAGAAGAAGAAGAAGAAGAACTGGAGTAGAGTGTTCTCGATCAACTGCCCATCTATAGAGATATCACATCTGTTTTGCATTTTTAATAGTGCTCAGTTGTTGCTCGTCTGCATCCGAGTCACGTACGCACTACCCGGCCCAGGGATTGAACTCAGGATTATTATGTCACGAATTAAGGCTTTAATTTACTGGGTTATTTTTAATAGACAAAATAAATAATTTTTGAAATTTTTTTTATGGGTATGAGGTATTGTAATTATTTACATTGTCATGACTATTGTTCTTGTCTTTTTTTTTTGTCATATTCCCGACATCTCGACTGTTGTACGCTCCGACCTTCTTCAGGTGACTGGAATTTTGTACTGAATCCTTTATTATGATTGTCCTCGTTCTATGTGTCATTCCTTTTCCGGATGACTTAGTTATCTCCCTTTAACTCAACTCTCCAAATTTTTGTTCACTAGGTAACCAGGTATTACGTTGAAGCCTACCTAGAGAGAGACCTTTCAAAATCTGTTGGAAAATGTTGTTATTGTTATTATTATTATTATCATTCTCTTTTGTTGTTGATCTGATCTGAAACTTTAGGCCGATAAACTCTCCAGCTTTCTGAGGATCATTTTAAGATCTGTACTGAAATACCGTCAACATTCAAGACTGTTTTCAGACTAGCATTTACATAGTTGTTTGAGTACTGGGTATGACGATAAACTACATAGGGCAGCAAGCAAGGCATTTGATCACGAGAGTGGAAGTTTTAGGGAGCGTTGAACCACCTCTTAATTGCTGTTGTTCCAAGGTCCATCCTGACCCGAGGTGGTTGCACTCGTTAGGGTTCTAGCTATGGACAAACAGTGAATCCCACTCAAACAAAACGCTATGAAAGTATAAAAACAGATTTTTAAATAAAAATGCCATCAATACATTTTATGTAAAACAAAAGTACCAACAATGCACATTTATAATTAAACTAACAGCAATATATTTTAAGGCAAAATTAACAACAGTACATTTTAAAGTAAACTAAACAATACATTCTAAGGCAAAATGAACAACAATAGATTTTAAGGCAAAATAAACAATAGATTTTAAGGCAAAATAAACAATAGATTTTAAGGCAAAAAGAACAACAACAATAGATTTTAAGGCAAAATGAGCAACAATAGATTTGAAGGCAAAATGAGCAACAATAGATTTTAAGGCAAAATGAAAAACAATAGGTTTTTAAGGCAAAATGAAAAACAATAGATTTTTAAGGCAAAATGAAAAACAATAGATTTTTAAGGCAAAATGAACAACAATAGATTTTTAAGGCAAAATGAACAACAATAGATTTTTAAGGCAAAATGAACAACAATAGATTTTAAGGCAAAATGAACAACAATAGATTTTAAGGCAAAATAACCAACAATACATTTTATCTGAAGTTGAAGGTTTACAGTTACGATCAAAATATATTTGGTTGAAGCCATAAAATTCTGTTCAAATTATTTAGATTTCGGCATTAAATATTATTGAGTTCACAACTCTTGGTCAAGTCACTGGATCTAACTAACGCTCTTATCCACTTGGCCATGTGTCCTTGAAGACATCAGTGTATGAATTTTTGGAACTTATAAACTCATAAACACAATGTTTCAGTAACCATTTTTTATCAGAGCTCATATTACAATCTTGGTGTTATTGGTTTTTTTTCTAGCACTCCGTATTACTGGTTCCCATATTGTATTCATTTCTGTGCTTGTTCAGCTTTAGGGATTTTTGTGACCCAACATAAGCGCTAATTCCTCGTATTTCCCAATAGTGTCATCTATCAACTTCATCCCACAGGGACGGTGATCTCCTTTTCCCCTCCATATGTGGTCAGCTACGCGTGATTTTTTATATTTTCCCCTCGTGTTACAGCCTCGTACCCCATCCGAAACGTCGGGAATATGACAATGAAGATGAGTACAACAAAATACATTTTTTGATTAACATTTCTACTGAATTGGAATAATGCTTACAAGTGAAATATTGGCCTGAAATTGGTTAATGTGAGCCACAAATCAAGGCCCCGTTAGAAATATACAACATGTATTCGAAAATTGCGCTTTTGGATTTAACTTTTTCGAGCTGTTTTGAAAACCATCTTGTTTTTTTGCTAAAACCTCCCTGATTTTTCTAAGCAAAAGATTTAAATGTACAGGTTTTGACATTTATAGATTAACTGGTCTCCTATGTTGATTAATTCGTTTTCTACTGCTTATAAACCCTTTTCATGTTACTTAAAGCCATAAATATATCTCTTAAAATTCTAAGAATTTGATTTTAGATAATAATGGTTTAGTGATACATGTCTTACTAATTAACCCATAGATGGGGGAGAAGAAGTAGATTCATACCTTTCCCAAGGCTATTTGCGCGTAAGTGAATATAACAAACCCAATTGGAATTGAAACTCTGATTAACAATCCCGTTTCATTATCCATTACACCACCAGCACCTGCATTTCCCAAACGGTCATCTATCTAGAGACTGAGGAGGCACGACGTTGCTTAACTTCTGTGACTGTACTTGATTTAGCCTTGTGTGAATAGTGATTTAATGAAAAGAGTACTACTAATTAACTCATAGTTGGGGGAGAAGAAGTGGATTAATTACTTTCTTAAGGGTATTTGCGCTTAAGTGAACGTAACAAACTTAACCGGAATTGAAACTCTCCTCTCTGATTAACAATTCCGATCTATTAATCATTACACCAGCCGTACATCCAAGATTACAGCACCTGTTATTCCCAAGGTTTGCTGAAAGTTTGCAACGAAATATTATCAGCCTTAAATAAATTATTCAGATTAACATCTTCATTTTTGTTGTTTTGACGTTGTTTCGACTGGTTAGCTCCCTCTTCCCGATAGTCTTTGTGTTGTTTGGCCCTGATATTAAATATTTTCCTTATCCAATTACTTTTTAAAAACTTGCTGTCTTACTTACATTGTTTCGAACCCTACTTTTTGGCCGGTGGCCTCAAATATTTTCTTCTTACATTTGCTAGATTATTTAAAAATATATTTTTTTCTTTGTGGAAATGTTGTTGGTGCCAAGTCGTCTTCAAAACAACCTAAGGAATAAACAATGCCCAATATTGTTCTTTTTTTTTTCCTTTTCGGTGGGGGTAGTGATCCATTTCTTTAAAATAATCTTTCTACCTTTTCGATCGACAACAAAATATATCTCCTTCTTTCCCCCCTCACCCCCACGTCCCCCCCCCATCAACTTCTATCCGAACCAACACACAAGCATTACAGCAATATCCACATCTATTCTTCAAGCACCGTCTTATGAGAATGGGAAGATATAAAACCGTCAAATAACGATGTACTTTGGCAGGTTGTGGAATGGGGAGGCGGGTATGAGTGGTCTGCTCACGTGACCGAGTCGATGCGCGCGCCAGGGACGTCAACATGCCAAGACCTGACATTCAGCGACTGAAAGGCATACATCCCGCCCAAACCGTCCACGTTTTGACGACGACGCCGCGACGCCGCGGCGAGCGAACCAGGAATGCCGGCGCCGTCATTTAAAAGGAGACGGCGAAAGTGGAATCCCCTTGATGAGCGGTTACGACACCAGAAATCGAAACCTGAACAAATGTTGGCAATTCTTCTTTGTTTGGAAACAGCGAGAAACGAAATCAGATCTTATATCGGACTCGGAAAACAACAGATACAGCAAAGGATATTACTTGGATCACATGGTCTATATTTGGAGTTTTAGAAAGAATTCGTGTCAAAGTTTGTTATTCATTTCCTGAAAAGAGTCTTTGATGCCTGTCAGGAATTGTCTTAAAATGAAAAACAAAAACAAAAAAAAAAAATAAAAAAACAAAAAACATTAAAGGATGTTTTTAAATGAAAACAAAAAGGATTAGGATAATAATATGTACATTTGTCTTTTTATGTTTTTTTTTAAAAATAAAATTTAACTATTTACATTATTTACATCGTTTGGACTGTTGTCCTCATCTTTTATTACCATATTCATGACGTTTCGGCAGTTGTACGCCCTAAAGCCAAAATTTCTAAGATGAGGAGACAGGGCGTAGAAAAATGGACACTCACAGGTCTTATTCGAAAGCTATATGAGCAGAAGAAAGCAGTGCATAAACTATCTAACGAGCTTGTGTAAATTGTTAGGAGGACAGGGATTAAAAGAAATCGCAAAAAGACAAATTTTACTAAGATATACAAAAACAAGAGGTTGTGGAGAGCTATCATTGCCTACATACTGAAGCTTGATTTAATTTCGAACCGAACCCTTTATTTTGATCATTGGGGTATATTTTTGTCGTTCTATAAGCCATGCCACTTTTGGGTGTCTTAATGAGCGGGAATAGGAAAGAGTAATTAGTAGATAGCGATTGAAATTGCATTTAAATGTTTGCCGAATAATGCTGGTTGGAAAATCTGGCGACGGAAGGGAGTTCCACAAGCGAAAAGTGTGAAGAAAAAAACCTGTTAGCATAAAATTTACGGCTGCATCAAGCCAGTTCAATTGTAAATTGATGAGATCTTGACGTCAGTCTTGTCTTGCGCTTAGATTTTAGAATGTCTTGGTCTCATAGCGATGAGCTCATCTGGACAATTACCATGAAAGTATATATATATACTTGTTAATCGTTTCACCCCAAGCAAGGCAGAATCGCCACTGAAGCACATGTGATCTCACATAAGAGAGTAAAAGTTTAGACAGGAGGAGAGTGAAGAGAAAGACGAACCAGTTATCGGGCAGTTCAGAGAAAGGGAAAGAGAAAGATGGGAACACAAGTGTGAAGACAGTTGCGAAGGTAGAAAGAAAGGAAAATAACAAGATACACGGGGTGATGTAGAAAGAACTGGAGTCAAGTGGATAAGAGATGAAAATTGACATTGCATTTAAATTCCTGGAGGTTGTAGCCGTCAGGAAAGCAAGTATGCGGAAGGGAGTTCCACAGGCGGGAAGTGCGAGAAAAGAAGCTACTGGAGTAAAATTGTCGGCTGCATTTGGTTGAGCTAACTGTAAATAGGTGGGACCTTGTTGCCAGTCTAGTTGCTCGAGTAAATTTTTGTGGTTGAGGCACCAGTAACCTACGTTCGTCGGAGCAGAAGCCATGAAAATATTTGTAGAGTAGACGCAGGGAAGCCACAACCTGCTGGTGAGGAAGTGGTTGGAATCGAGCTACTAAGTTGGGACCTATCACATTACAGATGATCCTTTGGAGCTTATCGAGAACACTGAGATGAACAGCAGGGGCGCCTGATCAGATATGACAACAGTATTCTATGATGGTTGATTTAGAGATGCTACTTTACGGCGCTGGGAAAGTGACTGAAGTCGAGCCACTAGATCAAGACCATTATTATTAAAGCTTTTTAGTTATTCACAATGTTTTTTAATCGATATCGTCCCAAGGGCTTACTGGGTGTGGAAGAATTAGGAACACAAACATTATTATTGAGCCGGACGAGGAAAGAGTAATCTGGAGGACAGTAGATAGCGATTGACATTGCATTTCATTTTTTTCAGATTAAAGTTAACTGGAAAGAAATGAGTTTGCAACTACAATGTAATATCAATCCACCAACATAGCAGTGAACGTTAGGCAAGTTCCTCAGATTATGGCCGTACCACATTGAATCACCGGTTCTCGTATGATCACCGATGTTAAGCATCGTTGAGACTAGTCGGTACCTAGACAGGCGAACGCTTGCGAATATCAGGTGCTGTAGTACGGGTGGTGTAATGGATTATGACTCGGAATTTTTAATAGGAGAGTCGAGTTACAATTCCAGTTATATTCACTCACGCGCAAATGCCTTTGGGAATGGTATGAAGCCAACGCTTCCCCCCCCCCACCTTAGCTTTGGTTTAATTAGTAAAACTTGTATCACTAAAACTATTATCTAAAAAAAAAAAAAGAAAAAAACTACAATCTGAAAATATTTTCTTTGAATAATCCAACGAGTTGATTAGAAGATACTAATTAACCAACACCTGATTACTCTTTCCTCGCCTGGCTCATTAATAATGTTTCAAAATGCCAAATACAGGCGAGGGAAACTAAAATCAAGCAGGTACAGAAGTTTAAATATCTGGGAAGTATTCTACCAGAAGACGGAAAGTGCGACACAGAGGTCCGAAGGTGAATTGGCACGGCAAAAGACGCGTTCCAGAAGCCGAGCAAAGTATTAAGAGACAGGAAAATTTCGCTAGAAACTAAGAAAAGAGTACTGGATTGCTATGTGATCTCAGTTCTTCAATATGGCAGTGAATTCTGGACAATATCATCAAAGTTTAAGAAAAAGTTTCAAGAAACTGAAATGTGGTTCTACAGAAGGATGCTGCGGATATCATGGACCGAGCATGTGAGCGATTATGAGGTTTTTGAAAGGATGGAACGAAAAGGAAATTAATACTGAGCATCAGTAAAAGACAGCTAAAGTTCCTGGGACATGTAATGAGGAAGAAGGGCTTGAAGAACCTGATACTAACAGGCCAGATAGAGGGAAGGCGAGACAGGGGAAAGCCGCGGATAACATATTTGAAGGGCCTGTGCAGGTGGATGCCAGAACGGGGGTTGCGTGGTGCAACAGGAGAAGGCATGCTATGAGCCACCAGGGATAGGAAGACGTGGAAAGCCATGATCCCCTACGTCCTGAAAGGACAAGACACATAGAAGAAGAAGAAGAAGAAGAAGAAATGCCTAGTTCTTTCATACTCAGTAAGCCCTTGGGACGATGCCGATTAAAAAAATGATTGTGAATAGCTAAAAGCTTTAATATTATTTGTCTTGATCTGATAGCTCGGCTTTAGTCACTTTTCCATCGTTGTAATGTTGCCTCTCTGTGTTTTTTCTATAAATATTTTCATTGTAATTGGTCCGATGAGATCATCGCTATGGTGCCAAAACTTTTAAAAATTTAATCGTAGTACGAGACTGGCGTCATGATCTTATCAATTTACAACTGAACTGGCTTCATGTACAGTATTTACATTATTCGGACTATTGTCCTCATCTTTGTTGCCATTTATACAACGTTTCGGCCATTGCACGCTCCGGCCTTCTTCAGGTGCTAGGAATTTCAAACCGAACCTTTTATTACAATCACTAGGGTACATAATCTTCATCCCTTGCGTAAAGCCTCTTTTAGTAGTCATGAGTTATCTCCCTATAACCCTGTAAGTTACATGTTCATCAATGTTTTAGCCTGGTATTGAACTCACAACTCTTCGGTTGAAGTCACAGGAACTAACCAACGTCTATATCTAACGTCTATATCCACTTGTCCTTAAGAACAACGGAATTTTTTGGACTTATAAACATAATGTCCAGTAACCCTTTTTTTACCAGAGTTCATATTGCAAATTTTGATGTTAATAGTTTTCTCTAGTACTTTTGATGTTAATGGTTTTCTCTAGTATTTTTTACCAGAGCTCATATTGCAATTTTGACACTAATGATTTTCTCTGGCACTTCGTATTACTGGTTCCCTTATTGTGTTCATCGCTATCTTTGTCGGTGCTGATTTTTTAAGTTTACGTAGTTTCCAGTGGCATTCTCTATTTTGATGTAGCCGTAAATTCTATGCTAACAGTTTCTTTTCTCGCACTTCTCGCTTGTGGAACTCCCTTCCGTCGCCATGCTTTTAAGCCAACATTAATCAGCAAAAATTTAAATGCAATGTCAATCGCTATCTGCTGTACTCCTGGTTACTCTTTCTTCATCCGGCTCATTATTAGTGTTTCTGTTCCTAATTCTTTCACACCCTGTAACACCTTGCACTTTAGTGGCTTTATGGCCTTGCATGGAGTGATGCAAATTAGTCAAAAAAAAAAAAAAAAAAATTATATCAAAAAGTAAATAAATTGTTTTGTTTTTTAAAAATTATTTTTTATAATTTATTCGTTCTGTTTTATTTACCAAATTATTTTATTTTTTTAGTTCACACGTTTGATCAATTTCCGCACTAAAACACTATTGATAGTTGGGGAGACGGGTTGCTCTATGGGATCAATTGTTTAATTTTTGTTTCCACCACTTGGTGGCGCTACGCTGTTTTGGGTAGAAAAATTCCGCCATTTTAGTGCAGTTTATGTTAAAACGTAGTAAGAACAGTATATCAGTTGAGCGCTTGATTTCTTTTTATTTTTTTACTCGTGTCATTTGATTGCTTGTTTGTGGTTTGTATTAGAGTGGAGTAGGAAGTAGAGATCAATAAAAGACATGTTTATCCTTATGTTCGTGGGAAAGTTATTATAAAAGAACTGTACCAAGCTGTTTTACTTGCAATGTTCAAAGTGCCCTTCCTCGGGATCAATGCATAATTGTGCACGCGCTTGTAAAGATCGATATCAAATTTCTCACACTTTACTGTGATCGAACCTTGATTTTCAGAATGTTTCTTTAATTAATAATTTACAAGACAAATATTAACTATTTGACATCCAATAATCTACAAGACAAATATTAACAACATAATATTCCATAACCTGTAAAACAAATATTGATAACATATCCATAATCTGCACGATAAATATAAGAAACAAAGCACTCCGTAATTTGCAAGGCAAATATTAACAACCATAACATTCCATAATCTGGCTGCAACTTTTGAATTATCATGTATCTACTTCATTGTAAATTTGAACGTTTTTCTTAGAATACAGTATAAATTAAAACCATGAGTTTTGGGCTGGGTGGTACAATGACAGTGGGGCAAATTTTTCACCGTTTTTTTAAAAATAATTTCAACTCAAGCAAGATAGCACCGCCACTGATGCTCAGGGGTCTACATAAGATAATTAAAGTTTTAGGCAGGAGGAGAGTGAAGAGAAAGACGAACCACTTAAAGGGAGTGTTAGAGAAAGGGTAAGAGAAGGATGTGGAAACAGGAGTGAATACAGTTGCGAAGGTAGAGAGAAAAGAAAAGAACAAGATACACGGGGTAATTTAGAAAGAACTGGAGTCAAGTGGATAAGAGATGGGAATTGACTTTGCATTTAAATTCCTGGATGTTGTAGTTGTCAGGAAACCAAGTATATGGAAGGGAGTTCCACAGGCTGGAAGTGCGAGTAAAGAAGCTACTGGAGTAGAATTGTCGCCTGAATTTGATTGGTTTAACCGTAAATGAGTGGGACTTAGTTGCCAGTCTGGTTGTACGAGTAAATTATTGAGTAGGAGGCACCAGTGACCTAAGTTTAACGGAGCCATGAAAATATTTGTAGAAGAGACAGAGGGAAACCACATCTTGATTGTGAGAAAGTGGCTGAAGTCGAGCTGCCAGGTCGGGGCCGATCACATTACAGATTCTTCTTTGGAGCCTGTCGAGGACACTGAGACGAATAGCAGAGGCGTCTGAACAGATATGACAACAGTGTATTAACCATTCCTCTGTTTTCCCGTCTGTCTTTTTTTTTTTTTCATGGTAACTGCTCTGAGTAGTTTTTTTCCTGGTCCCCGGACCGCATGTATTTACCCGTGATACTAAACTGGCATCTAGTATTTGCACCGTCGAAGTAGTTACATGTAACCGCCTCTTCTACTCTAACAATTTTCCAGAATCTTGAAAATATTATAATCATTTTAATGGACAAAATACTCATTAGTTGCTAGTGTTAATGTCCTTTAAAAAATCTCAAAGGACATTTTCAATCTAACACCTTGTAACATGCTGAAATAAAAAAGCAACGTTTTGTTACAAAATAAAGTTCCACAATCTTTGTCCTCTCTTCAACTGAAAACTGCTCGTTATCTGATATCAGATAAAACCTACAAGTATGCTATGCAACTTCCCTGAAAAAGAAAAAGAATTATTTCTTTGGAAAATATAAGCCTTTATTTTTGTCCATCTTTTTGTGACCCACCCTATAGATAATGATAAAATCAATATTATTTCAGTGACCATATCATTTAGTACATCAAATGGAGTAAAACTTTTTCTCAATTATGTTAATGATATTTACGATGACAGAATAGCGTCCCAAACCAGAAAATTAGTCCTTAAATTCAGTTAGTATTCTCCAGTCTACCACTAAGTACCTGCACGTGAAATTCGAATACAATTTAAATCTATACTTGAGACCATTTTTCTTCAGAAGAAAACTATTGGTGGTCAATTAGAAACATTATTTTACTATCTTTGTCATTAGGATATTTGTTCCACAAATGCTGGAATATTTCAAGAAGAACTGTTTCCTTTCTTTTATTTGAGAGTAATATATATATACATTTTATTTTGTGTTGCTTTATTGTTTCTATTTTCCATCTTCCCCTTTATTCCAATAGTCTTCCCAAGTAATCATTTTATTCCTAACATCTTATATTTTACTTAAATACATATCCCTTACCGATAAAACCTCTGCCCTATATTTTCCTATTAAAACCATGTATTCAGCATGTGTGCCGGAATTCTAATTCAGTTCAAGTTCGTTAAATTAACTTTCGCACACGCACACTTAAGAAAAGTATGAATACACCTCATCTCCCCACAGGTACGGGTTAAATACCAGAGATATATTATCACATATTTCAAACATATTTTGGATTGTTAAACTTTTTTGTGAGTGAATATTGCGTTACCAATTTTTCTAGAATAAAACTGATTTTTTCAAAACAGAACTTGGCATGAAGAAGGTTTCTTCTTGCTAGGTGCCACATCTTCTGACACCTGATCAAAATAGCACCTGGCTGATCATATCACGCGAATATCTGATACTGTCTGAGCCAGATCCAGCTGGTTTCTTTGAATATTTCTTAACCCAGGATGAGTGTTTGGCTTATCACTTTTGACTAGAGACAATTTATGCAGAATTTTAAAGGAAATCTTTTTCTATAGTAACATTTTTCATTTTTGTACTTTAATGAATCAGTTTTATCGAAAGTTATTGCCATTTCATTAAAAAGAAAAGAAAAAAATCATCCCTGTCTACGATATATAAACGGTTGTTCCAGTATACAAAGAAAAATGATTTATGTGTAGATAGTTTTGCTTTTATTTCCGTGTAAAATTTTCCAGAATCTTGAAAATATTATAATCATTTTTAATGGACAAAATACTCACTAGTGTTGGTGTCCTTTAAACAAATTTTAATGGACATTTTCAATCTAACAGTTTGTAACACACTGAAACGAAAAAAGACAAACAAACAAATACACCTCATCTCCCCACAGGTACTGGTTAAATACCAGAGATATATTATCACATATTTCAAACATATTTTGGATTGTTAAACTTTTTTGTGAGTGAATATTGCGTTACCAATTTTTCTAGAATAAAACTGATTTTTTCAAAATAGAACTTGGCATGAAGAAGGTTGCTAGGTGCCACATCTTCTGACACCTGATCAAAATAGCACGTTTGTTTAAACGAAAACAAAAACTTTCAAAACTTTAACCAAAACAAAAAATTAAGCTCTTTTTCAGCCAATTAAGTACTTAAAAAAATAAAGAAACACATCTATCCGTTTTATTCTTATGGAAGCAGATATTTTAAAAGGAGAGTTAACAGTATAATGACACATAGCGAACCCACAGTCAGCTGCAGTTCCTTGTTCTTACTATGATGGCAATAATAAATCTGATACTACCGAACATTGAAGGAAACTAAATTGATAATTGAGAACAGTAATAAATTAGGTTGACAATTCGACTTTCTCGCATATACTATTTTCTCTTTACTGCTTTCAAATTAACTAAAAATCTCGACCTACTAAAGTATCTGATCTTATATTTAATCCTACAAGTTGAATTCATACTTTTTTTTACCAGATGAACTTTAATACCATAATTAAGTTTATCAAACTATTTAAAATTCTAAAAATAAATTAATGTACGAAGGTAAATAAAATTTGTAAGTTGTAATATACGGATATAAATTATTTTTCTTTCTTGTTAATTAACTGCAAAAATTTGAAGTTCTCAACTCAAGAATGTCTATTTCCGCAAATTAGTGGACACACACCAAGGGTTATACCAGTTAAAATTTGTTAACCTTTCCGCTAGGTACAACCTTTGCATGTTTTTTTGTAGAAAACATAGTTAGAAATTATCAAAGATAATTTTCACTACTAATGCAAGAATCAAGATAAAACAAGCAATTTAATAAAATAAGTAAATAAATTAAATAATCTGAGTTTTATTTTAATTACAGTAAAAGAATTTTAAATATTTCTGATTTTTTTCTGTTTTATGGAGAGAAAAGATTTCTAATAATGTTTAAGTCAGTCTACCTTCAACTCACAAATGTTGAATGATATCTTTTTCAAGGACTTTAAAGAGTAGAAAAACTAATCCTCCCAACAAAAGAATTTGTCTATTAAAACGTAGAAAAAGATACAAAGAAAGCTTCTTTGAAATCATATGCAATGCAGAAGAATTACTTTACACACATTCTCAATCAGTCTTACGATAACTAAAGCTATATAGAACAGTCACCAATGTGTTTATTTCCCGAATAATTTAAAGGGTTTCTGTTTTGTTTTCGCTTTTATTGCCATTATAAATTTTCTTTTGAAAGATATTCTATAAAGGTTACTAGATTCATATAATTATTTTTGTTTGATCACAATAAATTCTCTCCCCGTCTTTTACTTAAATCAAAGATCAAACAATTTTGATGCGACTGTTTTATTGGTAATGTTTCGACGAAAATCATGACGAGAAACTTAGGGCGTTCGTTGATTAATGCCTTTGACGTCACATATCAAAACAGCCCCGTCGACATCAGTAAAGTAAAAGCAAACCTACTGTAGAAATAATATAAATAACATTGTAAGGAAGAGTTATCTTGTTAAAAATAATAATAAAACATATGCATGTATATATATATATATATATATATATATATATATATATATATATATATATATATATATATATATATTACCGTAAATCATCGTTTTGAATTCTCGTCTGCTTTTTCGTTGTTGCTCTCCCAGTTACACGATGCAAACAAATCAAACAATAATTGAAACGAACAGCCCCATTGAAATAAAGCTGTTATTCGTGATGCTTTTCACGAGTTCAAACTGCTTTTTATTTCCCCTTCCCCTTATTTTTCATGTGTTTTATATATATATATATATATATATATATATATATATATATATATATATATATATTCTTTTTATAATTTTTTTAAAACGAACATCCGTTCCCTGATTTTTTTAGTAAAAAAACTCTTTTAACTTGTTTTATCATAGATGTATACACATAAGAATAAAATGTTTTTGTTTTTTTTAAATGGTGTTCTTTCTTTAACAATTCCTTTTTCTTTAAGAAGAAAGAATGAATTCAGGAGAACTTTTTATTTATTTATTTATTTTATTAACAGTTAGAAAAATAAAATCAAAAAGATAACACAAACCACTTTCTATAAAAACAAAACAAGAAAGAATTAAATAAAAACAGTCAATGAAAGCGACAAACAACTTTAACTCCCTAAATAGGAACAGAATATATGCTTGAGATTTTAATTAAAGCAACAATAAACGATGCTAGGGTGTTTAACACAAGCGAGTTATTTTATCTCATTTTTTGTTTTTATTTCGGGAGGAATATTATAACTTCAATATCAGTTCGACGAAGATGCGAATGCTCACAAATAATACGCCATTGCATGTTGCTTATAAAAACAAAATCAAAGCATTAATGCTTCGAACATCAATCACATTAGCATTTTTTCAATTAACACCAACTATATTTAAAAGAAAAAGAAAGAAAAAGAAAAGGTTACACTATTTAAACAAGTTTCCATGTATGCAATTGAAACATTTATGAAAACATTATTTACTTTTAAATGGCGGTAGTCTTCTGATGTTTTTCTTGTATTGTAAACCTTTGTATTGCAAAAAAGCAAAGATGTCATTATTTCAATGTTAAGTTACAATAGAGTTCTGTTTCGCATTAAAAAAAATCTAATAAGCCGTGCATAGCAGTCATTCAGGAAAGGTCTTTCGATGAAAAGAACACAGATGCGGGGAACAGGCAACGCATTAAGACTATGAAAAGTGCAAACAAATAATGACACTGGCTCGAAATAATCGGCTGTTTTCGTTATTTTCCGATAGAGCCTGTTATTTTCCTTCAGCAAGAAAGCGCGGGTTAAAATTTCTATATTATTAAAATATATTATCTCAGTCTCTTTCTTTCTTTCTTTCTTTCTTTCTTCCTTTCTCAGACACTTCATATCTATCTATCTATCTTAGTCCGTTTATATCTATCTATCTATCTATCTATCTATCTATCTATCTATCTATCTATCTATCTATCTATCTATCTTAGTCCGTTTCTATCTATCTATCTATCTATCTATCTATCTATCTAAGTCTGTTCATATCTATCTATCTATCTATCTATCTATCTATCTATCTATCTATCTATCTCAGTCTGTTCATATCTGTCTATCTCAGTCTGTTCATATCTATCTATCTATCTATCTATCTATCTATCTATCTATCTATCTATCTATCTATCTATCTATCTCAGTCTGTTCATATCTATCTATCTCAGTCTATTCATATCTATCTATCTATCTATCTATCTATCTATCTATCTATCTATCTATCTATCTCAGTCTGTTCATATCTATCTATCTATCTATCTATCTATCTATCTATCTATCTATCTCACTCTTTTTCACGCAGTCTATAAGTTCTATAAATGTTATTCATTGCTTTCAAATATTCCAAATTTACTCAACTGTTTAACTCGTAATGATTATCCGTACAGTGTCATTGACCGAGTTGAAATCGAATGTCAATTTCCAGACTGACCAGGTCTGAAGAGACTGGTGCTACACAATCTTACAAACCTCGTTTAATCCTTCCACTTTAATAAATTATAAAATACACAATATCTACATAAAATAAATATCGTTTTGTATTGATAGCCTAAACTAGGATACAACCGAACGGCTCTTTGAAAAGCCCCGTTTAACTCCATCTGGAGTTAAACGGGGCTTTTCAAAGCCTCATAAAGATGGAGGAATTAAAAATGTTAAAAATCACAGACCTTAAGAGAATTTCACTCCTTGGAAAAAAATATGCATTTCTCAAAAGCTTGCCAAGTAACATCAGTCAGTTTGGTTATACGTAATACACGCTTGGACGATCATGTCTCGAAAGAGACATGACTGACTGAGCAGAATGATTTTTCTGCAGAAAGCTGCCATTACTTTCTGCGGTTGACTGGTTTCTAATCAAGGTTATAGAACCCAATCTGTCCTGCTATTTAACTCATAGCCGGAGAAAGAAGCTGGAATTCGAACTCGGCTCGCCGATTTCTCGTTACGAGCCGATACCACAACGCACATCCACAGCATACAGCAAAGTAACATAGTTGAATTCAGGGTCAGTTGAATTACAATTTTGTAAAATTATAGATCCTATTTCCTAACTTTCCCTCATAAAAAACAAACAAAAAAACAAACAAACAAAAAAAAACAAACAAAAAAGCAAAAAAAAAAAAAATCAAACTTTTATTCATTGCTAAATAAGTAAATATACATTACGGGGATGGGAATGTGACTGAAACCGAAATGTCAGGTCAGAACAAATAATATTGCAGATTCTTCTTGGTATGTTATAAAAAAATCTGTAAATATGTTGCAGAAGCACCAGGCCAAATCTTGCAGCGATAGACAAAGCAAGAAAAAAAAAAGGCAGACTTTTAAATATGTAAAATAGATTCTGTCGAGAAAGATTGTCCAAAGCGACACAGTGAATCAACTTTCCTAACAGGAAACCTATCGATTGATACAATATAATATTTCCACTTCATGTTAGAGGAAAACGTGTGCCCGTAAAGATTTAACGCGTCGCTCTCCTGGAGGTGAGCATCAAACTTGCCGATGGAAGGCAGAAAGGGGTTCTCTCAGACGATTAACTTTCATATTAGAAATGTTAACATTAGCAAATCATTCCTTGCCCCAGTTAAAAACAGATCGTAGGTTATTTTTGAGATCAGTTGCCAATTTGATTTTATCAAACCGATCATATTTGCATCAACACAGGAGTAGATAATGTTTCGTCAACGCAGTTATAGAGATCTTTTATTTTTTATCATTTTACCCCGAAGAAGGCGGGACAACCACTAGTGTGCAATTGAGAAAAAAGACTGGGTACAAGGGGTATTGAAGAAAGGGATTCAAGAAGATAGAAGATAATAATTAACGTATCATTTTTGGAGACTGTACCTATCAGGAAAACAAGTAAACGGAAGGGTGTTCCACAGGCGGAAAGTGCAAGAAAAGAAACTGTTGGAGTAGAAGTAGAGTGGAAAATTGATAGCATCCAGAGGATCGTTGATAAAATTAAGAACAACGTAGGTCCAAGGACAGAAACTTGGAGGGGAATTACCTGCATTAATGCAAAAAGATCGAGAAGAGTGACTGAATCATTCCAAATATTCGTTCAGAAATGCCATAACCTTTCAATCTGTGAAAAAGTGAAGTATGCCAAGCCCAGTGAAAGTGAATACAACGAACCAGGTGTAACACGCACAGGTCAGCCTGGGTCTACCCTGGTCAATACGGCACCAGATATGATGACGCTCTTGGGTCACTAGTCGTGATGGCCTCGTCACAGTAGTTGGTCTTCAAGTCGTCTATTACAACGGTGTTCCTCCCTGCCCACGCTGTGAATTTGGATCTCAAGGAAGGCACGCTGAAGTCATGCTAGCCGTATCTTTACCACGTCGAACCAGACCGGACGTGCGTGCACACTTGGGTTAATGAAAAACTACACACACACACACACACAAAAAAAAAAATAAATAAATAAAAATAAAAATAAATTCGATGATTTAAGTTGCCGAAAAGTATTTATATACAAAAAAAAAAAAAAAAAACGCAAAAGAAATAGAACATAACAGTCGTCGATTTCTTATCCTTACAACGGAGCGAAAGTTTTTGTTTAAGAGTAATGTTTGTTCACTCGAATCGGAGATTTCAAGTCTTTTCAAGTTTTGACGGTTAAAAAAAAAAAAAGTCTTATCAGGGCTTTTCACCGAAGCCTTACGCAAACAGCCGACGATGGGTCTTTGTGCATTTGTGTGACGGCGGCGGTAAATTCGTCTTGTCTACTTTAACTCAACTTGACTTTAACTCTTTCTTGGCTCCGTCTGATTTTTTAAATCTTCAGCCAGGAACTCTATCGGAGGCAACCGTCACTGCCTCTAAGGCTGGCCTCCTCGGCGTGACAACCGTCACTGTCTCTACGTCTGGCACCCAACCGCGTGGCAATTATCTCCGTACATCTTTAGTCAGGAACTCTATGGAAAGCGACCACTCTTTTCGGTCGTGCCCCCCCCCCCCCCAGTTGGGAACCTCACTCCCTCAGTCGTTACATTTCTGGGTAGAGAGCCGACTGGACTCCAACTGCGACTGCCAGTGTCAGAGTGGTTTTGGCCTTCTGGGCTCTAGTTTTTATGCCTGTCCCAAATTCTCTTGGGAGTGAATGATGGATACGGGTGTCCACGCCTTTACCCAATTAAATTATTTCGACCTCCACATTTGAGGTGGAGTTATGTTTATTCCCTTGGTTTAACCAATGAAATAGCAATATTTTTGTTGACGTCATTTCTTTTCGTCTTCTTGTGATTCAAGTAATTACATCATTTATTTAAATCCTTCACCAGCGAATTCGAGAATTAAGGATTGGACCTTCCCTAGCCCCATAAAAAATTTACGACTATCGTCGAAACCATGTTTTGACTACCGTTATTTTTCACTTTCACCAGCCGTAAAGCACACCTGCAAAATATATTTTTCCTTTTATTCTTTTCTATTTTCAATTAATTTTTTCAGATTTTAAAAATTTTGTAATAAATATATTTTTTTAATTCCGCTCATATTGTGACTGTAATCTGCAAAAGTTAATAATGCCACTAGTAATAATTTCTTTCGCTCCGTCGTACTAAAATAGTATTATATTTTTTCCACATGCAGTTACATTATCATATTTTCCCTACATACCAAAATAGTGTTATACCAGGCTCACCCATTTTTCTTTTCGAGTCGCTATAGATGTAAGTGTAGTAGATATCGGCTAGGAATGAGAATTCGGAGAGCCGAGTTCGACTTCCTGTTGAATTTGTTGCATTCAGTTACGTGCAAATACCCTTGGGAAGGATATTAACCCATCTTCTCCCTCCAGCTCTTGGGTTCTCTAGCCTTGGTTGGCAACCAGTCAACCGCAGAAAGTAATGAGAACCTACTGCGGGAAAATCATCTACTTAGACAGTCATGGATAGAAAGAGACATGATCGCCCAAGCGTGTATCACGTATGCCACTTAACTGTCTGTCTGGATAAAATGATTGAATAGCAGGATAGATTGGGTTATAAGCATTGGTTGGCAACCAGTCTACTGCAGAAAGTAATGGCAACCTACCGCGGGAAAATCTTCTGCCTAGTCAGTCATGTCTCGAAAAAGGCATGATCGCATAAGCGTGTATCACGTATGGCAATTAACTGACTGACTGAACCTTTCCACTAGCAAATATGTAAGTACAATAAAAATGAATTTAAAATATTCATTTTGTTTCCATGTTTTTATTTCAGTTTTTGCATATGCTTGACTCGTCGCATATAACCCAATCGACCTGTCAATCTATCTATGCCCAGATCTGTCTGAGTCTGTGTTCTGTGTCTATTAAATATTCAAATATTCAATTATCTATGTTCTTAAAGAAACAGAAAATATCTCTTCTTTTCGTTTTCTTCAATCAACCGACTTTCTTCGAGGAACCGTTGATCAGAGCAATATTGGAATTTCTTATTAATTACGAAGTAAATGTTTAAAATATAATTAGCCCTCAGGTTACATGTATAATAGGTCTGGAAGATAATGTAGATTTCTCTCTGTGTAAATTTTAGGAGTATAACCACACACACACACACACACACACACACACACATATATATTGTGTGTGTATGTGTGTGTGTGTGTGTGTGTGTGTGTGTGTGTGTGTGTGTGTGGATATAGTCCGAGCATTATATTGAGAAAAATAAAATTCATCCTTGATAATAACTAAAGGTACAGCTGAAACCGCTTGGATTAAAAAAATATTTCGACAATTTTTATGAAAAAGAAGGATATTATAAGCCCACATGAAAATGATATACAAAACTTAGCCATATTATCTTGTTTGTCATTTTTAACGAACCTTTCGTAAAAGAGGAATTATATATATATATATATATATTCATAAAAAATAGAGACAAGGATCTGTGGTTTTTATATGTAATATATCTCATCTGCATTTTAATCTATCTATCTATCTATCTATCTATCTATCTATCTATCTATCTATCTATCTATCTATCTATCTATGTCGCTGTCTATCTATCTGTGTAGCTTGCTAGCAAGCTAGCTAATCTTCTTTATAATCTAAAAAAACAAAAACAAAAAGCAAAAACAAAAGCAGTAACAGCTGGTTAATTCTGAAAGTTAAATTGGTTCAACCATTTTTTTTTAATTTAATAATGCTCAATATCAAATGATAGCGAGCAAACTAAATAAACATATGCTTATATATGCGTATATATATATTTTTTTTCTACATACGAAATGTGAAAACGTGCGATACACTGCCCTCATCAGCTGCCAACTAGGAGAGGTAATACAGTTTCAGTGGCTAAGGCGGTACTGCCAACTCTGGAGACACCAGCAATTTTTGCTACCAGACAGGATATTGGTTTTGTCTACGTCTCTTGCGATTTTTACAACTGCAGGTCAGATTGCTCAACGCTGTGTAAAACGCGTTTGCTTTTGATCGTTAACCAATACACAACGCTCTCCTAGGTAAAGAGATGTGTTTCATTTCGGAAGTAGCACTATATATATATATATATATATATATATATATATATTCGTGTATTTAGGCTGAGCTGCGACATGTCAGATTAAATTAATTGTAAACATTGTGTCTGTTTATTTTTAAAAAATCCGTTCATACTCACTGTAATCTTTCGCGTATCATAATTAAAAGATGTAAAAGCTACAGCTCATTTCTTACGTTTTTCAATTATAATACGCGAAAGATTATCCGTGAGTTTGAACGGATTTTATTGAAAATAAGCAGACATAATGTTTGCAGTTTATTTAATCTGATATATATATATATATATATATATATATATATATATATATATATATATATATATCGGTACCTCCACTCATTTTCGATAACTTTCAAATTGAATTAAAAAATTTTCTTGAAACTTTGTTTTTAGTTTTAATTGAAAGCTAATTGATTGAATTTACTATTTCTAACAGGAATAATGCTCTGGTCGTCAAACAGAAATTATATTGATTGGAATCTAAAATTTTTAGAGTTTTGAAAAAAAATTCAATTTTTTGCCCATGTTTTAGCGATCGGCACATTTGTAAACAAAAGTTAATTCTCGGTTTTGCAAAAATAAAATATACATCTGTGACACATTATTTTTAAAGAATTGGCAAATTTAATGTTAAATTAATCTGATTTACACATGTATAACTTATTTATAGCATAAAACCTAGAATAAAACTATTTCTTAAACACAGAATTGAGCTTTCTAACCTTTCCACCCTATTTGAAATGTGATGACCGGTCGACAGATGCGAGATAAGATAAGTGTATAAGATAAGTGTATAACGATCACAAGTGACATAATTATACAAAATTTTTCCTGTGAGGGGAAGAAACCGTGAAACACATAACCTTTTAATGTACACATAGAAATTACCATGCAAAAAAAAAACAAAAAAAACAAAACAAAACAAAACAAAAACAAAAACAAAAATCTTCACGTACACAAAAAAGAAGGAAATTATTTTAAAAATACGATGGCTAGGAGATTGGTATTAAACTTTTGAATTTTTGTTTCGTATATATTTTTCACTTAATTTGCGAACCTGACATCTACAAGTCGTTGAAATATTTAAAAAAATATTTTTGAATTTTTATAAATTATTATGATAAAAAAATGAAAACAGTTCTTTTAAAATTTCATTATTAATCGAAATTTTTATTGTTCAGACTGTAATTTTCTTAATTTATACTATTTAAAGTAATTAAATGAAATAATATCGTAGTTTTATTGTACTATTCGGAGCAGATTTTCGGTAAAAGCGGCTTTTACATTTACATTTTTAACTAATAAAACTAATACTGTCTACCGAATTTAATTTCTTGAAATTTTATGAATTTAAATGGAGGGGTAACGGATGTAAAAAAAAATATTTTACCAACATTTTTAAAAAAAATAATAATTTCACAAATAATTCCATTTGTTTGTAAATAAGTTCTGAAAATTTTATTAAAATCCGACAATTATTTGATTTTTGCAAGTATTTCCAAATTAATGTTTTTGTCATCGGAAAAAAACAAACAAAGCCAAAAAGCTGAGTTATGCAAAATTACGTTTTTCATTGTAAACACACGTAACGATTTCGCTCCCTGCTAACGAAAATAAAAACAAGATTTTGACTAAAATTTCGAACGTGTTAGAAAGGATTAAATTTTTTTATATATAACTAGAAAACACTTTAATCTTTCCTCTTAATAACAAATATTTTGATGAAAAAGGTTAATTTTTATTAAGTTTTGGACCTTTTTTCTTCTTAATATGCTGTTTTTTTTAGGGATTTATTATATATATATATATATATATATATATATATATATATATATATATATATATATATATACACACACGACATCAGTTATTTACAAGAAATCAAATCAATTTAATATCACAGATCAGCTATTTAAGTTCCCTCGCTTTTTAACTTCCCTGGCTGTTTACGATAAAATCATTCATTAAAACGTGTGAAACCATATTGCCCGAAAGTTCCTCAAGCACTTCTAACCTGACTTAAAAAAAGAATAAGAAAACAAGTCTCAAGGCATATGCCAATTTGTACTAACTCACGGTTTAATTAATCAATATGTACAATACGTGATTCTTTTCACAAACACCCTGATGGCGGTGGTTTTTTTAAGTGTTGCTTACACGTGGAATAATAGCGAAAGTACTGAGGATAGAAACTACCTATTCAATCGCAACTGACTTAACGAGACCAGCTACCAAACAGCCTGATATCACGGGGTTTTATGAACAAAAGGATCAAAACTTCTGGAACTAATTTGTAAGTCTTAAGTCGATTATATACATATATTGAGAAGAAAACTCAACGCATAATTAACCGGTTATAAATCTAGAATTTCTTTTATCAATCCGAAGAAAAATCCTTACAGTTGCCTCGTTTATATGTCAGTATCCATTTTCTACAACGTCCGCAAATTTCGAATTATAACTTAGATTGAATTATGTGGAACACTTTTCATGACACCTACCTGCCTATCTATCTATCTATCTATCTATCTATCTATCTATCTATCTATCTATCTATCTCAGTCTGTTCATATCTATCTATCTATCTATCTATCTATCTATCTATCTATCTATCTCAGTCTGTTCTATCTATCTATCTATCTATCATATCTATCTATCTATCTATCTATCTATCTATCTATCTATCTATCTCTATCTATCTCTATCTCTGTCTCAGTCTGTTCATATCTATCTATCTATCTATCTATCTATCTATCTATCTATCTATCTATCTATCTACTAGCAGTATAGCCCGGCGTTGCTCGGGTGTAATGAAAGCTTTAAGACTAATCCATGGTCCTGGAGCTCAGACTCTTTGGACGTTGGCACGGAAGACAAAAAAGCAATAGTTGTTTCCAGTTAAAGCGAAACCGTAGACTGAAAGAAAAATGAATGGATGTAAGTCAAATTTTGATTTCCTGGTATCGATTTATATATGTATATATATTATCGATTTTCTGCACTACTGTAAGAACTGCAATCTTGAAACCCCTGAATATCGTTTCTTATGTCTTTGTCTATGAGTGTATCAAATTTGATTAAAATCGGACCACTCCTTCTATAACCCGATTTTTTCGATTATCGATTTTCAATATTTATTGGGGGTACCTCGACATAAAACCTAGCTAAGAATACTCGCAGACGCTTATAGTATAACTGTGTAAATTTTCAAGAAAATCGGTTGAGCCGTTTCGGAGTCTATAGGTTACGGATACACCCCCCCACCCACACAATGTTCCATTTATAAATAAGTTTAGATCTATCTATCTATCTATCTATCTATCTATCTATCTATCTATCTATCTATCTATCTATTCCATTTTTAATGATCTTTATACTGAATCTATTTTGATTATTAAAATCTGATTATATATTATCTTATATATCATTTCTTCATTGTTTTCCTTACGTATATAATAGCGTTCGATTGAGCTCTCTATTTCTATATAAGTGATAGTTTATATTAATTAGATAAAATCTTTTGGTTTATCCTCTCTATCTTCACGGGTTGCCATTCTCTCTCTCTCTCTCTCTCTCTCTCTCTCTCATATATATATATATATATATATATATATATATATATATATATATATATCTTCTCTGAAGGTGAAATATATATCTTCTCAGTTTAGGTGAAACCTTGGTAGGTTTGTTGGCTCACTAGGTTAATTTACTTATTCTGCTCTGCTTACGTATCGAGTGGTGTTTTGTTATTGATTACTCGTCTCGGGGTTTTTCTTTGAGCTACGTACTGGCTCGGTCTAAATCATTTTGGCTGACGTTCATGTGCTTAGCTGTTTCTTTTTTTACAACCATTTTTCCCTTCCGCATATATACGCCGAGGGTTTTTCGAAACGAGTAAAGTGATAAGTTTGCATTTATATATATATATATATATAATTTTTGGTCATAGTTAAATTAGACCAGTACCCAGTTATTAAAATGTGCCCAATACATTTATATTGTAGAGCATTTGAATATTTTTCAATTGCAAATGAGTTATTTATGCAACCTAGGTCTCAACCTTCCGGTATTTCCAAATGATTTATGATAATGATTAATATAATATATAATAAAATGAATAAAGGCAAAGGGAAATTTATTTTAACTGAGGCATTTCGTATAGTTTTTTCTGCAAAAGCCCTGAGAAGTGACTACATAACAATTATGTTAATTCAGTTCAGTGACAAACTTCTTCTTCTTCTTCTTCTTCTTCTTCTTCTTCTTCTTCTTCTTCTTCTTTGTGCCCTGTCCCTTCAGGACGTAGGCGATCATGGCGCTCCACGTCTCCCTATCCCTTGTGGCTCTTAGTATGTTTGTTCCTGTTGCTCCTGGCAACCCCCGTTCCGTCATTCACCTGATCAGGCCCTGCAAATATGTTATCCGCTGCCTTCCTCTGTCTCTCCTTCCTTCTATCTGACCAGTCAGTATCAGGTTCTCCAGGCTCTCCTTCCTCATCGCATGTCCCAGGAACTTCAGTTGTCTCTTCCTGATGCTCAGCATCAATTTCCTTTTTGTTGCCAATCTTTCTAACACCTCGTCGTTGCTTGTATGCTCAGTCCACGATATCCGTAGCATCCTTCTGTAGAACCACATTTCGGCCGCTTCCAGTTTTGTCCTCATTTTCGATATTGTCCAGCATTCACTGCCGTATTGAAGAACTGACATCACGTAGCAGTCTAGCACTCTTTTCTTCGTTTCTACTGAGATTTTCCTGTGTGTTAGTATTTTGCTCATCTTCTGGAACGCGTCCTTTGCCATGCCAATTCGCCTTCGGATCTCCGTGTCGCACTTTCCATCTCCTGTTAGAACACTTCCTAGGCACTTAAATTCTTGTACTTGTTATACTCCTTAAAAAATAGCAGAATAGTAACTTGAAAACAGGTACCCGCTAAAAATGACGTTAACAGTAACGCACACACATAAACATAGACGCACACTCAGACGGTATCATTAATTAGTCATAGACATAATTAATAAATATTCTTACAATAATTATGGCAAAATATAAAACCGCATTCTTTTTCATTTTTACAATAATTTTCTATACAAAGGTGTGTACGTAAATAACCTTTATAGTAAATATTAAATTTTAAATATCATTACTCATATTTCACTTCACAATCGCAAGAAAATATAGCATACACATGTATAATTTATATACCATTTCTATATTATTTTTCTTACGTATATAATACTGCCTTCTTTCAAATACTTTTAATAAAAGTGTTTGATACAGAAAAGCAACATTTTTGAATTAACTACACTACCGGCCATAATTATTAGGCCACCCCAGTTAAAAAAATATATATATTTCATACTATTTTTAGTGTTTATTGTCAAGTGGATAATTCTAAATGACAATAGAATGGTTCTGTTGTTATTATTACCTTGCAAAATTTTACAAGGCAGCCAGGAAGCCTTTGCTTTGGCCAGACAATAAAAAGAAGAGACTAACATGGGGGAAAAGAGCACAAATACTAGACACCAGAACAGTTCATTTGATGCACATATTATTGTGCAGTATTAAAAAAGAATAATTCTATTTTCATTTACAATTATCCACTTGGTAATAAATACAAATAATTGTATGAAATACATCATTTCTTTAAAAAAAAACTGGGGTGGTCTAATAATTATGGCCGGTAGTGTATATATAAACAAACTGTTTAATGTTTAGAGATTTTACAGAATGAGAGTTTGATAAAATAGCATTAGATAATAAAGAACTCAACTCATTTGAGAAGGCATACTAAAACCAGAACATAATAACTGAAATTTATGCTATAGAAAGGTGTATACATAAATAACTTTTAAATAATGTAAATAATGAATTTGAAACCACCTAACTCACAGTTTACGATAACCAAGTGATACATCACTCAATAAATCCCAGGCCTAACTAATAAAACAATCTTTAAGCAAAATTCGACTTTATTCATCAACATAGTCTCCTTCCAGGATGATACACTGATTCCAACGCTTCTCTAACAATTCGATGCCTTTTTTGTAGAACGATTTGTATTTGGCTCCAAAATACACCTCAGTTTCCGATGTCACTTCTTCATCGGAGCCAAATCTCTTTTCCCTGGAGCATTCTTTTGAGGTCGCTTGGGGCCAGATGTGCAATTCATGTTGCGATTGACTTGTGACACGGTGCGTTGTCTTGGTGAAAGATCACTTTTTCTTCTTCATTTGTGGCCGTTTTTTTTTGTTTTTTTTTGCAATTTCTTCTTTCAAGCGCACCAGTAATGCTATATAATATTCGCTGTTGATAGTTCTTTCTTAAGGTAATCGATGAACAAAATACCTTGCACATCCAAAAATACGGAGAACAAAACCTTGCCTGCTGACGTTTGGTGACGTCATTTTGGGCAGCTTTCACCTGCTGCTGTCCACTCAGCTGACTGCCGATTTGACTTCGGAGTAAAGTGGTGGATCCATGTTTCATCCATTGTCACATATTTACGTAAAAACTCCTCCGTGTTGGTATGAAACAGTTGCAAACAACGCTCTAAATCATTGACGCATTATTGTTTTTGATCGACTGTGAGCAAACGCGGCATCTACTTGGAACACAGCTTTCTCATTGACAAATGTTCATGTAAAATGATGAATACACTGCCTTCTGATATGTTCAACTGTTGAACAGCATTTTTCCCATCAGAAAGCAATGCTTTATCAACACGCGAAATTCAGATTTTTCTATTGTTTTGAAAATTTACAATAATAGCTTCACTAAAATAACTGTAATTTGTAAACTAATAATCTGATTGGGCCAAATTTTTGTCACGTGTCATTTGAAGGTTAGTACTTCATAAAAATCATATGAATTTTTATTAGTGGCGCTATCTATATGTCAGGCTCGGGACTTATTGAATGATCTGTTAAGAGAAGTTGTGATGTAGTTTCACTTTTCGGTGAATCTTGTGATCTCTACGGCTTGTCTCTGCAATAGCTACCTTTCTAATCGGTTATGTCAGAGTAGATTAATCAATATTTGTGGTGAACATTGAAGTCACCACATGTGAATGTTGGCCGAGGGTAATTCAGTGAAGATATTTTCAATCTTCTTTGATTTTTGATCGAAAATTACTGACCCTTCACCCAGAGGGCGATACAGAGCAAAGACGAATGTTGTAATATGGATAAGTGTCACACAAAAACAAATATACGGGATATCAGGGTCCTCGTATTTTGTCTACCGCAGGGAAATCCATCCTTGATGTTGGACCCGAGACCTTGACCCTGACGATTTAGGTAGTCGCACAAACCGGAACTGTGAGTTTCTACAATGGGATTGAGGCATTGATATTCGTTTCAAACCGGAACAGAAGGTCAAGTTTAGACTAAAGAAAATGCAGTTTCACTTTTGGAAATTTGGAAATGTGTAGATCCTTACACATTAGTGTAGGAGATGGTATACCTGGAGTTAACTTTCTTTTGAGGTTGGATTTGATATTTTTTGCTTTCAAATTGATTGTGTTCATGTTTGATTTGGTCGGTTTGATAGATGACTAATAGACGATGACAGATAGCCATTAGAGATGCACGCATAAATAACCTGGTTTGATTCGCCTGGTGACAGTAACAGTACTCCTCAACATAGTATCGATAGGCCTCACCGGAGACTACAGTACGGTTCAGAAACCATTCACAAAATGATAGTACAATAGATCTGATATTATACACCTACTAATACGATAACCTCTTTCAAAGTTAGTCGAAGTTTCAGATCCCTGACTATCAAACGGATAATGCCAAATCCAGAAATCGTTTACTTAATGACAGGACAAATAACCTAGGAAAGATTCAGGCGCGATACTCCATGTACATGTGTCCCGTCCACGTAGGGGTCAGACAACACAACTTTTTCTTGGGTTTGAAACACCGCACCAGCCAGAGATCAAGGGTCTAAAGGCAAGATCACTTATATATACTGCAGCCACTTCCCCATCGTCGAAAGGTGGCCTCCCTTTGTTTGTTCTATAAATAATTTCATGGCTTCTGCTAAGACGAACTTAAGTCACTGATGCCTCCTCAACAGGTGTTTTCTCGTGCAACCAGACTGGCATCTGGGTCCCACCCATTCACAGTCAGGTTAGCCAAATGAAGACGACAATTCTACTCCTGCAGCTTCTTCTCTCGCACTTCCCGCCTGTGGAACTCGCTTCCGTATTCTTGCTTTCCTGACGGCTACAACCTCCAGAAATTCAAATGCAAAGTCAATACTCATCTACTAACCACTGGACCCTAGCTCTCTCCCCACCCCTGTATAACCCTCCCTTTCTCTCCACCTATGTATCTGTCATCGCACCTGCTTTCTCAGCTTTCTATTGTTCCTTTCTAACTAGTTTGTACTCCTCACTCTTTTCTAATTAATCTTTTTACATTTATGTAGCCCCCTGCACATCAGTGGTGTTTCTTGCCTTGCTCGGGGTGAAATGATTAATATATATATATATATATATATATATATATGAGGACTAAAGACCCATTGGGAGTAAGGAAAGTTGCTCGAGAGTGCATGTGTATACTTTACCCCCATTTTAATTTCATGCATATTTATTGCTTTTTTTATCGATTGCACAGTATAGTAGGATCAACTAATCACCGTCTGTGAGAAAAAGAGCACTATGACGCAGTTTCCTTCACCAGAAATTTAGAAATGACATGCTTAAGTTCCAATACAAACATTTCAGAGTGTTTGGGTGTCACTCTAGAGGAATAAGAAAGAGTTGGGTGACTCTAATGGTGATTACAAAGGTACGGTCGCTCTTACTCTGATCAAACTAAAAAAAAAATAACTTCCGAATTTGTTGGGGAGGTCTATATCAAGTGATGCGATTTGATAGTGAAACCTTGGGTCAAGTGGGTGGCTGCTGAAAGTTTATATATCTGACAACAAGGTTCTGCACCATGCCACACAAGCAGGAGAACTTTCTGCGACCTCATCACCCTTTACATTTGACCGCCTAACTCACCAGAGTGCAACTCTCTTGATTATTATGTCTGTTGCAGAGTTGAGTGAGAGACCAACAAAATTCCCTGTAATACCGAAGATAAACTGAAGGCATGTATTATGGCAGCATTCACTAACTTAATCAAGCAGACCACCGATAAGAGTTGCAGGAGATTCCGAAGTCGTTTGGAGGCCGTGGATGAAGCCACTGACGATTTTATTGAATTTACTCGTTGGATTTATCAAGATATTTTTGTGTAATTTGAGTAAATATATCAGTTAAAATGAGATGCCAGTGTTCTTTTCACATATGTGTAATTTATACGACAGCTCACATATGTGTATATATGTTTGTTTGTGTGTGTGTGTGTGTGTGTGTGTGTGTGTTTGTGTGTGGTAATATTTTTCTTATAAGTTTATTACAAAAACATAGTGCAAACGTCTGAAGACGTTGAATTTTCATATTAAATATAATTTCAAAATCTCTACAGAAAAAATATATGTATATATATATATAAATGAAAAATCTATCTATCTATCTATCTATCTATCTATCTATCTATCTATCTATCTATCTATCTAAATGAAAAATACATATGCACACATACACACACGCACACACACATATATATATATGAACACACAAAGATATTTGTACATATATATTTTTTCATTTGTGTATATATACGCACATATATATCTATATATCTAAATATCTATATATCATCCTATCTATCTATCTATCTATCTATCTATCTATCTATCTATCTATACACACACATACAGATATCTATCTATCTATCTATCTATCTATCTATCTATCTATCTATCTATCTAATTCACTCTGTTCATATGTAAATATATCAGTCAGTTCATATATATTTAGGTATATATTTATGTAACTCATATCCATCGATCGAAAAATCTTAATCCTTGTGTGTCTAGCTCATTATCTTCCTTTCTTTATCTCTCTCTATCTGTCTGTCGATCTAATTCAGTCTGCTCAAATCTATCTATCTATCTATCTATCTATCTATCTATCTATCTATCTATCTATCTATCTATCTATCTAAATCCATTTCTATGTGTGTGTGTGTGTGTTTATGTGTGATTAATATCAGCTAGTGTCGGAAAAGTGTTCGTGACCTTCTTCCAACATAAGTACGCCGACTCTTTTGAGAAAGATGCTTCGAACTCAGGTAAAATGTATTTCCTTTCGCGAGTTCGTGTTTCAAATTCTGAATGTATCTGGAAGATATTTTTTTTTTGCGAAATTTTCTAATGTAAGTAAATGGAAAATTTCTTGATCACTTCAAAGTCGAACATTCCTTATTTGTATATCAAAGCTTTTCGATAGCCACAAAAAACAAAAGAAAAGAAAACAAGATAAAAAAAACGCAAATATTACAAAATTCCCGCGTCATCAGATATTGCCTTTATTTTGTTCGTTACATTTACTGTTATCCCCAAAACTTGTATTTTTATTTTAATAACTTCGAAGAAGTATTTTCTTATTCGAAATGCATACGCGCAACAAAAAAAAAAAGAAAAAAGGTTACTTTTAAATTAAGATCTTACGCAAGATACAATTTCGGAGAGATTCTCTCCTAAAATAAAGCAAAATACATACAATTATACATTTTCAGGCTTCTGAAAACAAAACCAGAGATTTTGAACAATGGTTCATTGAATTTAAAGTATTATTGTAATTCACTGTGGAACTGCGCCAGTGACGACGTCTGTTAGACTTTACATTCCAGCCATCTTTTCATAATCAGCATTAACAAGGAAAAATAAAACAAATGTTAAAAGAAAACAGCAGCAAAATATTAAGTCTCCATTATTCAAAAGTCCGAATCACAAAATTTTTCTCCATATCGTATAAAAGCAGTTTATAGCAGTTGGAGGCGCGGAAAAATGCATTGTCTGTACCGAAAATAGATCCGGAGAATTGAGTTCGCATTTCTCTTCACTTCGGATTGATACTTTTTTTAAAGGCATGAATCCAATTCTTCCGATACGTTACCCACTCGCCGAATATTTCAACGAAATTTAGCGGCATAACACAAAACTGACGGATGGATGAGTTTATTGTGGAAAGAGCCAATTACTCTCCTTACTATTGTAAATGGACTGATCAGTTCTTCAATAAGGCTGTGAATGCTGGACAATATCATCGAAAATGAGGACAAAACTGGAAGCGGCCGAAATGTGGTTCTACAGAAGGATGCTACGGATATCGTGGACTGAGCATACAAGCAACGACGAGGTGTTAGAAAGAATGGCAACAAAAAGGAAATTGATGGTGAGCATCAGGAAGAGACAACTGAAGTTCCTGGGACATGCAATGAGGAAGGAGAGCCTGGAGAACCTGATACTGACTGGACAGATAGAAGGAAGGAGAGACAGAGGAAGGCAGCGGATAACATATTTGCAGGGACTGATCAGGTGGATGACGGAACGGGGGTTGCCAGGAGCAACAGGAGCAAACATACTAAGAGCCACAAGAGATAGGGAGACGTGGAGAGCCATGATCGCCTACGTCCTGAAGGGACAGGGCACATAGAAGAAGAAGAAGAAGAAGAAGTCCTGGGTTATTGTCTAGAGGAAAGAAGATAATATTATTTCAGTAACTGGGCTGAGTATTGAATACTACTATCTCAACTGGCTCTGTCGAGTTAAGTGTTGTGTCTTGCCAGACCCCACAGCACAACAAATAGATAGATATATAATGACAGAATCAGATATATAGTTTTGTGATAAGAGCTAATTACCCTCCTTACTATCATAAATAGACTGATCAATTGAGAATAAGTAGTCCTGGGTTATTATCTAGAAGAAAGAAGGTAATACTATTGATGTGACTTGTCTAAAAGCGTATTGAATACTACTCTCGTGGTTAACTCTGACGAGTTAAGCATTGTGTCTTGTCAGAATCCACATCACAACAGAGTGTTTAGTAAACGTCCTTTAATTTTTTTATTATCCCTTCCTACAACCGGTTCCGGCGTCCGTTCCTACAATCACGCTAGGTTACTTGTTGCCCCCCCCCCGTCCTTTTAGCCTTTAATATGTCTAGTGAGTGTTAAATTTTCTAGGCCCTCTTTCCTTGATATCTGTCTCCAAACTTTCAACCGTCTTTCTGATTGCAATTGCTATGGTGCACTCCTACGAGAAATGGACTCTTCCTCTTTGCTATATACAAATTACCTGCATGACTTCCAGAGAGCAGTCAGCAGAAGCACTTAACGACAGCTACTAGTTCAGGCAATAAGCAGCGTAATAATACATCCGGACTTACTTATTTCTTTATTACTTATTAATACTTCCTTTGAATATCTTGTTTCTTGTTATGCTAATACACTGTTTTGAACCTTGTTCTGTGTCTTACTTCCGGCACAAACCGGTCACTACAACTTTGCGGCGAAATTTCGCCACAAGTCTACAACAAATTGACGACGAAGATCCACAAAAGTAATTACATGAGTCATTTTTCTTAAAATTTCCTCGTTACTCACATGTTCCGTCCATAGTATGCCCAGTATTCTTCTCTAGGAGAATCTTGATTGCTTTGTTTCTTCTTCATCTGTGAGGAGAATGTCCATCATCAACTGTCATATAGAAAGGTTGAAATTAGATTGCAGTTCAAAACTCTTTTCTGTGTTTCTAAGGAAAATTGCCAGTTTGCTCATAATTTACTTTTGGAATATATCATTTGCTATTCAAATACGCGTTTGGATTTCGGTGTCACATTTTAAATTGTCTGTTCAAACAATCCTTAGATAATTAAGTACTGAAAAACTGAAGACCGTTTGCTTTTGTTTATAAATACAAAATAAAATTCTTTCATTTACCTTGATAAGGCCCATCAGGAGACAAACTTAGATAAATTTCCTTTATTCTTTCTTTCTTTCTTTCTTTCTTTCTTTCTTTCTTTCTTTCTTTCTTTCTTTATGTGTGTGTGTGTGTGTGTGTGGATAACAAGTAAGAACACTAGCAACTACTCAAACAATCCTGCAGCTTTCACAAGTGGTGCTGTTCCGTGTCCCATACTTAGAACATTGGGTTGGTTTCAAGCTGACATTAAAAGTCATCGAAGGCGCAAACATAAGTCGGACATCAAGAGCGGAATAGGCTGTTGAACCTCCATACATAAAAACTGTCGGTAGAATCAACTGTATTGCACCCTCCCGTATGGTAAACTTTAAAAACAGGAGCTACTTGCGCATTTACGCATCGTTCATTCAGTAATGAATTTGAACACTCTCGGCTACTGGAGTGCGTTTACATTGTATATAACACTCTAAAGTCCGTCTTCCTCTAACGAGCGCCCATAGCTCATATAAATTCGGTCGGGTTTCCTAGTAACCGTACTGATGAGCTGTGATACAGCGAAAGAGGACTGTCTGTGGATGACTCTCTCTCTCTCTCTCTCTCTCTCTCTCTCTCTCTCTATATATATATATATATATATATATATATATATATATAGGTATGGGCCAAAGAAAATGAACAAAATGTGATACCACAATTAGAAAAGATCTGTCTCTCTAGAAAATCAGCATTAGTCAATCATTGCGGTGGTACCAATGAGCAACTATTCTGACCGCATGTATACACCGTTTGAGAGTGCTAGAAATTGATTTTGCACAGGGGATAGAGAGATTTTCTTCGTATAACTTATCCCGTTCCAATGCTAAGTAATGATATATGAAGAGCAAGCAGATTGTGCTCCATGAATTTTCTTAAATAGGGTGGAGTCACTTGGTCTCGAACACCGATGGTGGCACCAGTGAGAACTAAGTGGGTATCTCAGTTACGAGGTAAAACGATTTTAAATTTTCATTGCAAGGAAAACATTCGAACGAAAGAATAAATCTTGAGTGAGTTCGTTTCCGGGGAAACATTTTTCTTTTCTATTTAGGACATTGACCTTTTCCCCGAGACTTCTAGTTGGACAAGGAGAAGGTTTTTGCCACCCGCGATGAAACTCTATAAGGCTGGAATAAATAAATGTAGAAAAAGAAAATCAAAATAAGGTATTTTATTCAAAGAAAAATGGCAGATATTATTCCTTTGAAGACAAAGAATAAATGGCTTCTCTTGCAAACATGCTGAGAGCTTTAATATGGCGTTGGTCTAACTGAAAGTCAGCCATATCTTATTTCAATTTTATACGCATAAGAAACTCATAAAAGAACACACAGGTTTAAAATGTACGCTGTCTTTAGACAGGAGTAACCAGTTACCCACGGCTATGGTTTTCTAAAGTTTCAAACTCCAGTTAAACTTAAATTAAAATTTATTTATTTCATCAAATAATTTTTTTGATGTGATGAAAAGAATTTGTTTTTGATTGTTTAAAACTCGTTTAAATATCAAAACTCTACAAGATGATTTGTTGCCTCAATATCAAAAACGATTTTGCATACATTTTGAAAATTACATTTTAATAAATTTAATCCCTATCTGTCTATATTTCTGAGATGAAATATTGAAACTATTTACGTTATTTACTTCATTCAAACTGTTGTCCGCATTTTTACTACCATTATCACCACGTTTCAGCAATTGTAAGATCCGGCCTTCTTCAGGATCTGTCTATAATTCTGAGATGAGGTATTGAAACTATTTACGTTATTTACTTCATTCAAATTTTTGTCCGCATTTTTACTGCCATTATCACCACGTTTCAGCAATTGTAAAATCCGGCCTTCTTCAGGATCTGTCTATAATTCTGAGATGAGGTATTGAAACTATTTACGTTATTTACTTCATTCAAATTGTTGTCCGCATTTTTACTGCCATTATCACCACGTTTCAGCAATTGTAAGATCCGGCCTTCTTCAGGATCTGTCTATAATTCTGAGATGAGGTATTGAAACTATTTACGTTATTTACTTCATTCAAATTGTTGTCCGCATTTTTACTGCCATTATCACCACGTTTTAGCAATTGTAAGATGCGGTTTTCTTCATGATCTGTCTATATTTCTGAGTAGAGATATTGAAAATATTTACGTTAATTACTTCGTTCGATCTATTGTTTGCATTTTTACTGCCATTATAACCACGTTTCAGTCATTGTAAGCTCCGGCTTCTTCAGGATCTCTCTATATTTCTGAGACGAGATATTGTAACTATTTACGTCGTTCGAACTGTTGTCCGCATCTTTATTGTCATACTCAACACGTTTCAGCCGTTATACGCTTTGGTCTTCTTCAGGGACAGTCTATATTTCTGAGTTGAGGTATTATAACTATTTACGTCGTTAGAACTGTTGTCCTCATCTTTATTGTCATATCTACCACGTTTCAGCTGTTGTGCGCTCTGGTCTTCTCCAGGAAATTTCTATTTTTCTTAGATGTGATAATGTAACTAGTGTAAATAGTTACAGTACCTCTATTTGCGTCATTCGAACTGTTGTCCGCATCTTCATTGCCATATTCACCACGTTTCAGCTGTTGTACGTTCCTGCTATTTTCAGAAACTGTCTATACTTATGATATTTGATATTGCAATTATTTACACTAATTGTATGTTTCGGAGTGGTGTCCTCATTTTTATTGTCATATTCACTACGTTTCAGTCGTTGTACGTTCCAGCCACCTTCAGGATCTGACTATATTTTTAAGATGAGGTATTGTAATTATTTACACCAATTACGTCATTTAAACTCTTGTCATCATATTTATTACCATATTTACCATGTTTCAGCCGTTGTACGCTTCGGTCGCCTTCAGGATCTCTCTATATTTCTAAGATGAGGTATTGTAACTATTTACACTATTTACATCGTTCGAACTGTTTTCCGCATTTTCATTGGCATATTAACATATTTAATATTCGTTCTGAAATTTTAGTTTTTCTACAAATGTACCCTGAAGTAAGACTTTGAGAAAGACTGATTGTAACATAAAAAAATATGTAAAAAATGACTATTTCTAGTCTTACTACATACTGTAGAATTTCTCTACTTCTCTTGCAGATTAAAGCATTTTTGGCTATTTTAATTTTGAAAAATTCAAGTTTTCGGAAATATCCTTCAAAATTGATTCTTCGGTAATATTCTCATTTCTGAAGAAAGTATAAAATCTGAGAAATTCCGAAAAAAAAAACAAAGGTCATGAAGATTGGGTTCTATTACAAACCTATCGAAATAGGCAACCACTCACGACTCTTTAAATATAAGCATGCTTTCTTTGTTGTCATCGTCGTCTTGTATGCCTCCATTGACCCACACGTACTTAATTGGGCTTCGTCAATGTTCAAAATGAGTCTACCAGCTTTTTGTTACTACTTTCTGAGCATGAAAGGCTGTCATTGAACAATGCTTGGCCAAAGCACTTAAATCACTCTCTTCTTTTTCAACTACCCTGGTATGTTATTTACAAAACATTTCGGATAATAAGTGAGAGTTGAAATAAATGATTTATTTTCCCTACGAACACTGAAATGAGCATAAGTAATCAGGTGTAAATTGAAAAGTGATTTGCCTGGTTGTTGATTATTAAACCAGCACGCACAGTCGCGTGCACGCACAAAAGAAACCACATTAAACATATGTTGCTTTTCAAATTTATAATTCTACATGATGTTAAATTTTAAGATGCACTATAAACGAGACAATATCGGATAGAATATATATAGAAGAACATATTGATTATCAATCCGTAATAAACTCATTCTAGCCACTAACATTTTTCTAACATTCATTCTTGTATTTGCTTTGGTAAATTGATCCATATTTCATTGTTTTGTAGGACGTAATTACTTTCTGAACCCGTACAATAATTTTTTTAATTGTTTCAAGGCAGTACGACCACTGGTGCGCAGGGGGTTACTTGAGAGGAGAGCAAAAAGAAAGAACAACAAAATACAGGGTGTTTCGGAGAAAGAACAAGAGAAAGATGTGAATCAAGGATATTAAAGGTGGCAATTGACGTTGCACTTAAACTCTTGGTGATCGTAGCGATCAGGGAAGCAAGGATGCGGAAGAGAGTTCCGCAGGCGAGAAGTGCGGGAAAAGAATCTGAAGCAGTAGAAAGGGCGGTGATATTTGACTGTTTTAACTGTAAAAGTTTCTAGTCTAATAGCTCAAGTAAATTAATTCAATATAGCAGTGAATGTTGGACAACCTCCCCAGAGATGAAGAAGAGACTTTAGGCAATATGGTTCTACAGAAGGATGCTGAGGATACCATGGACCGAACATGTGAGCGATGACAAGGTTTTGAAGAGGATGGAAGCGAAAAGAAAACTGATACTTAACATCAGAAAATGATAGCTGAAATTCCTGGGGCATGTAATAAGGAAGGAAGGTTTGGAGAATCTGATACTCACAGGTCAGAGAGAAGGAAAGAGAGACCGGGAAAAGTAACGCGTAACATATTGAGGTTCTTGAGCAGAAGAATGGCAGAGTAGAGTTTGGGTGGGGTAACAGAGGAAAGCGTGTTAAGAGCTACTAAGGATAGGTAGATGTGGAAGGGTATGATTACCTCCGTCCTGAAAGGACACGGAACGTAGAAGTATACTTTTACACCGTGGTAGTAGAAGTATACTTTTACACCGTCGCACGTGTCGAAAGTGTTCAATGAGAAACAATGACCGAAATAGCTTATTGTGTACTGGAGTTTATATTCCAATTACACAGATGTTTTTGTATGACTTGGAAGGACTCAAGTTAGTTCTGCAATGAAATAGTTGTGGAAATTTACGAAAGAACGAAGAAGAGGAATTTGTGAATTAGAAATTTGGTAACCGCCGATGACAATGGATGCAATCGATTTATCGATTTGCACAAAATGCTGAAATCTATCTATCTATCTATCTATCTATCTATCTATCTATCTATCTATCTATCTATCTATCTATCTATCTATCTATTTCAGTCTAGTCATTATCTATCTATCTATCTATCTATCTATCTATCTATCTATCTATCTATCTATCTATTTCAGTCTAGTCATTATCTATCTATCTATCTATCTATCTATCTATCTATCTATCTATCTATTTCAGTCTAGTCATTATCTATCTATCTATCTATCTATCTATCTATCTATCTATCTATTTCAGTCTAGTCATTATCTATCTATCTATCTATCTATCTATCTATCTATCTATCTATCTATCTATTTCAGTCTAGTCATATCTATCTATCTATCTATCTATCTATCTATCTATCTATCTATCTATCTATCTATCTATCTATGTTCGTTATCTATCTATCTATCTATCTATCTATCTATCTATCTATCTATCTATCTATCTCAGTCTAGTCATTATCTATCTATCTATCTATCTATCTATCTATCTATCTATCTATCTATCTCAGTCTAGTCATTATCTATCTATCTATCTATCTATCTATCTATCTATCTATCTATCTATCTATCTATCTCAGTCTAGTCATTATCTATCTATGTACCTATTATGAATATTGTATGTCTGTATGTACACGTGCAAATCAACCATTCGCTCATGCATGTTGTCATATTTGGTCGGGCGCTTCTGCTATTCATCTCGGGGTTCTCGACAGGATCCAGAGGAGAATATACAATGTGACAGATCACAACCTGGCAGCTCGACTCCAGTCACTTTCTCACCGACGGGATGTGATTTTTCCTGTCTCTTTACAAATATTTTCACAGTTTCTGCTCCGATGAGCTTAGCACCCTTGTTCCCGTTCAATATGAATTTAATCGAGCAAACATAGTGGCAACAAGGTCCCACCATTTGACAGTCAAAAGAACCAAATGCAGTCGCCACTTCTACTCTATCAGCTTCTTCTAGTGAAGAAATATTTTAGAAACATAAAGGTTTTTATAAGAATGTTCTAAAGAATAGTGGCTACAAAAATCGGGATATCAAATACATAAGAAATATAACTATAACAGGAAAAATGGAAATAGAAAAATCATTTGGTATACACCCACTTTTAACCAAATGATTAGCACCAAGCTAGGACTGAAGTTCCTCAATTTAATTAAGAAACATTTCCCTAATAATAACCTCTAAGTAAATTTTTTGATAAAAATACCCTTAAATTAAATCATAATTGAACAAATAATCTAGAAAAAAATCATTAAAAATCATAACTATAAAATGTTAATTCAGCATGTAAACCAAAATAACAATAACTATCCAAATAATAAAGATAACAATAATAAAACTTCTGTAATTGTCGAAATCCAAACAATTGCTCACTGGAAAATAGGTGTCTAACAAATTCTATCGTGTGCCAATGTAATATAATATCAAATGAAAACCCCACTATTAAAAAGTTTACATTGAATCTGCTAAGAATACTTTTAAACAGCGTTGGTATATACACTTAACTGCCTTTAAAAAAAGTACGTACCGAAACCAAGCAGCCCTTTCTGCATATTTTGGAAGTTAAAGGATACAAATGAAGCCCCCAACGTAAAATGGAAAATTCTGAAAAAAAAAAAAATCTGTCAGTCGTTCTACGATATCTGCCCTTTGTACCCTAAAAATAAAGAAATACTGAACCGTAGATATGAACAGACCGTTTTATATAAACATCGAAAATATTTTTCGTTAAAATTTATTTAATTGTAATATTTCATTAATAACTTATGCCTCAATATAGCTTAAACATTAAAATTTATTTTACTGAAATACATGGCCAACAAAATATTTATTTGTTTTTCTTAACTACAATATACCTTAGCGTACTATGATTATTTAATTCTAATTTAAACCTAAAGATCCAAGGCCTTTTACTCATATAGTAGTACAAAATTTAATTTTAAAAATTCTTTAAAATTTAATTAATTGCAATGTTTCATTTATAACTTATGCTTCAATATAACTTAAAAATTAAAAATTATTTTACTAAAATAAATGACCATACAATACTTCATTGGTTTTCTAAACTACAATATATTTTAGTATACCATAATTATTAAATCCAGTTTCTAAACTAAGCATTCCAGCCCCTTTACCCACGAGGTAATACTAAATCTTCCTTTCGCGACCCAGATCTTCAAACTCCATAGTCAGCAAATTCTCATTTTTGATTAAACTATATTGAGATATCTAAAAACATTTTCTCCAACTACCACCCCCTAAATTTCTAAATAACCATGAATTCATCTTATATTTTCAAAATAAATCACTTTCACCATTTAATATAACACCTGAAGAAGAACAGTATTGTTCTGAAACCTGAAAATTTTTGTGTAGTGATATAATACTTGAATGTATAAATGACTGTAATAAAAAAATTTATATATATATATATATATATATATATATATATATATATATATATATATATATATATGTTTCATTAAAAAGGACAGACAAGGTCTCCATTACGTTTAGTGTTTTTGAACTAAAAAAAGACTAAAAAAAATGGAGACCTTATTAATAAAAACGAAAAACCCAACACTCAGTAATAGTAACTAGAAACACGCTAACAACATGCTTACCGTGTTCGGTACATAACACATACCACTACTCTACATCATACATAACACCACATACATTCTGTTACACGTAAAATATTATTCATACTCGTAAAAAGCTAAAAGTATAGCCGAAAGCGGTCGGATAAACAAAACATTTGGACAATTTTTATACAATTTATGTCCTCAAAAGAATAATATCATAAGATCATATGAAAAATTACATAAAAATTTAACCATCACACCTTACCTGTCATTTTTAATGAAACCTGCATAAAAGAGAGATTGCTGACCAAATATACACTATATATATATATTAAACAATAAACACTTCGGAAGTTAATGCCACCAAACAATATTAGTAGTGAAAAATACATCGAAGATTTTAAATGATTTGGAATCTAAACTCTTTACAAAAAATAAAGGAGAAACGTTTACAATTTTTAGAACTTTAGGGAGGAGTGTGAATATATATATATATATATATATATATATATATATATATATATATATAAACTTATTTAAAAATGGAACTTTGTCTGTGTGTGTGTGTGTGTGTATCTGTTACCTATAGACTCCGAAACGGCTCAACCGATTTTCTTGAAAATTTACGCAGTTGAACTATAAGCGTCTGCGTGTGTTCTTAGCTAGGCTTTGTGTCGAGGTACCCCCGATAAATATCGAAAATCGATAATCGATAAAATTGGGTTGTAGAAGAAGTGGTCCGATTTTAATCAAATTTGATACACTCATAGACAAAGACATAAGAAACAATATTCAGAATTTCAAGATTGCAGTTCTTACAATAGTGCAGAAAATCGAGAATATATATAAAAGGTAAGATGTTTGTGTGTGTGTCTGTTTATTTGCCTGTATGTCTATTTTTTTCAGCTCTTTTATTTTAGCTTTTTGCTTTGGGTTTGGCTCTAAGTAGGTATAATTGTAGTTCTTAGTCTCAGCCATGATACCATTTACTCAGAGGACTTATTTAGCCTTCAAAATTCAGTTTACGACGAAAAATCTTATTTGATATCGAGACCAGGAAATCAAAATTTGACTTACATCCATTCATTTTTCTTTCAGTCTACGGTTTCGCTTTAACTGGAAACAACTATTGCTTTTTAGTCTTTCATGCCAACGTCCAAAGAGTTTGAGCTCCAGGACCATGGATTAGTTTTAAAGCTTTTATTACACCCGAGCAACGCTGGGCTATACTGCTGGTATATATGTGTGTGTGTGGTGAGGTGACATGTGTATTTGTGTGTGTGTGTGTGTGTGTGTGTGTGTGTGTGTGTGTGTGTGTGTGTGTGTGTGCTTGAGTGTGTTTTATTCAAATTTCAAATTTCCGTATTAGTTGTTTTGTTACCGGTAATTTTGCCAAAGTTCATCTTTATGTTTACGTTATATCATTTTCTTCCCGAATTTTTAGGAATCCTTTTACATTTGTTTTGAAGGATTGTTCTGTGCATATTTATGTAATATATATATATATATATATATATATATAAACAAAACAGAGAGTGATAAAAGAATGTAGAAACATCAAGTGAATCTCCAGCTTGATTTTCTATGGACGCCACCCAAGTAAGTGTCATGTGTTAATAGATTCAGTCCTGCGTCTCTGGCGCGAACCTATATCGTTATGTGTTTGAATATACATAAGTAAGAATTTATTTATCTCTCTTCACGCTTCTGTAATTACAGACGTGCGAGTCACTGCATATTTCAGGCGTTCTTCGACGACATTGGTGGTAAGTTAATATATGCATAGATTTTTTCTCCCTCAGTGCACATGTCTAGGCGTCTTTGCATTTGTGGGTGCAACGTCGCGAGATATGTTTTCGGCGAGCCGGGAGACGCGATGAGAAGGCGATACACAGGAGTGAAATCAAACTTCCTGAGCAACGAATAGAAACAATCAATAGAAAAAGCGATTTAAGACAAATATAAAATAAGGAAGGATAAAAGAATGCGTATATATATATATATATATATATATATATGCATGCGGTGTAGATATAGAAGAACCCAAAGGAGTATCCTGTACATACAGTGGTGGGATAACTCTCTAAGAGAGCTCTAAATATATATGTGTATAAATATATATATATTCTATAAGATAGGGTTTAGGTCCACTTATAAATTTCGAAAAATTGTATAAAAATTGAAAGTTAGTTTTAAAAAACTAATTTACTCGGTCCCTTTCTTGTCCATCAATATATATTCAATAATAATAATAATAATAATAATAATAATAATAATAATAATAATAGTAATAACAACAACAACAACAACAACAACAACAACAAAATTGACGTATTCATACATGAATTTTCTTTAAAGGTTTATCTCTTTTTTTCTAATGCAAACGGCCGGATAACAGTAATTTTAGAGCTTTATTTAAATCCCTCTGTAAATGATTAAGCGCCACACATATGGGTTAAATAGTTTCAGCATCCTAGCTTAGCAAGAATTAGTTAAACTAAATAAACTTATTCGTTGTTTAAATCTCGTAGGTTGTTACAAAAGTAATGGCCGATTTCAGAGACATAATGTTATTATTGAAAAATTAATTGCAGAGATGTTGAAATTAGAAATTCTTCAGCATCTATGCACCTCTGCCATCGATCGAGGAGATTATTTTTTTCTTGGTTGATAAAAAGGTATCGGCTATGATGTAACAAAATCTTTGAAAGCTGATTCCATCTCTGGTTTGGACCTAAAAGTTTTACAATTTAAAAAATGTGCTTAAAAATAATAAGTGTGTGGAAGATCATGTGAATATGGAGGATATGATAAACTCGTGTATTCCAAGTCTGTGAGCTTTTGCAAATTGATTCTTGCAACATGTAACCGCGCATAAGCGTGAATCAGAATTGGATCACGTCGATTCATCAAGGTAGGTTTTTTTTTTTTTTTTTTTTTTAATCATTTCACCCCGAGCAAGGCAGAAACGCCACTGATGTGCAGGGGGTTACATAAATGTAGAAAGATTAATTAGAAAAGAGTGAGGAGTACAAGCTAGTTAGAAAGGAACAATAGAAAGCTGAGAAAGCAGGTGCAATGACAGATACATGGGCGGAGAGAAAGTGAAGATTATACAGGGGAGGGGAGAGAGCTAGAGTCCAGTGGTTAGTAGGTGAGTATTAACTTTGCTTTTAAATTTCTGGAGGTCGTAGCCGTCAGGAAAGCAAGAATACGGGAGTGAGTTCCACAGGCGGGAAGTGCGAGAGAGGAAGCCGCAGGAGTAGAATTGTCGTCTGCGTTTGGCTAACCTGACTGTGAATGGGTGGGACCCAGTTGCCAGTCTGGTTGCACGGGTAAATACCTGTTGAGGAGGCATCAGTGACTTAAGCTCATCCGAGCAGAAGCCATGAAAGTATTTATAGAAGAGACAGAGGGAGGCCACATTTCGACGATGGGAAAGTGGCTGCAGTCGAGTCGCATTTTTTGCAGGCGTGCATGCATTTCAGCAAGTTCATTGAAGTAAAGCTCTGTATTAAAGCTCTGATTAGCTTCTAGAAAGCTGTAGTGGATAACACCATTTGAAGACCATCAGATAGTCACCGTAATCTTTTGCTGATGCAACTTTAGCTTTGGGAAATGTTTGGGAAACTCATCACGATCAAGCCACTGACCTGGTCGTTTACGGCTATCATAAAGTATTCACTTCTTATAGCAAGTAACTATTCGGTCAAGAAATGGATCATTGGCTTTACGCAGAAAGAACATCGAGCACACTTGAAAATGCGTAAGTTTTCGATTTTCATTGAGATCATGAGGAATCAATCTATCGATCTTTTTCACCTTGCTCATACTCTGCAAATGACGTGAGACTGTTGCAGTGTTGACATCCAGCTTCGGAAACATTTCTCTGAGACATTGACATGTGTTTTGCTCAATAAATGCTTCGTTGTCAAACTTCATGGCTGTCCTCTACTTTCTTCATTTTTTAAGACTCTCACCACCAGTTTGGAATTTCTGGAAATACCGTACTTGTAGCCCCATCTCCACATGATTTTCGCGGAAGTTTTTGAGGCCCAGTGCCCAAGTTTGAACTCAAGCAAGAAAAGTAAATGAAAATCATGTTTCTTCATGTTCATGATTAAAAGCTTCTATGCTTGAAGATTATTTCTATCTGAAAATAAGTTGAAATTATTTAAAAAAACACAGTAATAACTGTGTATACCAAAATTTACCTAATATATACAATTTGAGCGGTCATTATTTTCATAACAACCTAATTTCTTTCTTTCTTTCTTTCTTTCTTTCTTTCTTTCTTTCTTTCTTTCTTTCTATCTATCTATCTATCTATCTATCTATCTATCTAGTCTGTTCATCTATCTATCTATCTATCTATCTATCTATCTATCTATCTATCTATCTATCTCAGTCTGTTTATATCTATCTATCTATCTATCTATCTATCTATCTATCTATCTATCTATCTCAGTCTGTCTATTCTATCTATCTATCTATCTATCTATCTATCTATCTATCTATCTATCTCAGTCTGTTTATATCTATCTATCTATCTATCTATCTATCTCAGTCTGTTCTATCTATCTATCTATCTATCTATCTATCTATCTATCTATCTATCTCAGTCTGTTTATATCTATCTATCTATCTATCTATCTATCTATCTATCTATCTATCTCAGTCTGTTCATATCTATCTATCTATCTATCTATCTATCTATCTATCTATCTATCTATCTCAGTCTGTTCATATCTATCTATCTATCTATCTATCTATCTATCTATCTATCTATCTATCTATCATAGCGGCATCACCCACACGGAATGAACTTTTCCAACCATTACATATACCTCCCCTCACAAGAGGTGAGAGTAAGTAGCCAGTAGACAGCCTGAGTGAGCAGTCTGAGAGATTAGGCTGAACATATCCGAGAGTCGTCTACGAAAACTGCTGCCGTAACAATCATTACGAGTTCTATGTTCGTGGGTCGAATCATAGTATTACACACAAACCTGTATTATCGTTCTACTAACAAAGCTCCAAGCGTTGTATTTTGCCGTGTTTCATATATATTTGTTATTTCCTATTTTGGCTGTTTTTGTATTATTCTTGCTGGATCTTTAACCGGGTTCACGACACTATCTATCTATCTATCTATCTATCTATCTATCTATCTATCTATCTATCTATCTATCTATCTCAGTCCATTCATATCTATCTATCTATCTATCTATCTATCTATCTATCTATCTATCTATCTATCTATCGCAGCCCAATCTTCATTTTCCAGCCTTGAAAGAGTTAAAATGCTTTTACGCATTGTGGGTGAGATATTATTTTCACCCTACAACCTTTTCAAGCAAGCGAAAAGTTACTAGGCTCTCACTGATCTAGACATTCACTGATAGGAGAAACTATGGCATGTCGACTCATTATTCCTTTCGTATTTCATTCGCAAGGAGTAAGTGTTACGAAAACATATTCTTCCCCAGATCTGTTACTTTAGGAAAAAGACTTTCGAAAGGGTGCTCCCTACGTCACTACGATCTCAATCTCTTCAAGATGCCTCATATTCTCACGAAATCCATTTTTTGCTTCCTCTCTTTACATCTTTACAAAATTCTTACACCTCTCATTATAAAAATTATAAAAAGAATAAACAATTAATGTTTATATGCTATTTATGGAAATAAATAATAAACAATTCAGCAATGGTTGGATAACAATTTGCATCAAATGAATAATATAATATGTCGCAAACCAAAACCGAAAATCCGAAAAACTTAATCTGATATATATATATATATATATATATATATATATATATATATATATATATATATCACTACAAAAGTAGCCTTTTTGTTTCGACACTACTACTTTTTTGTGTCTTATCAAGTGATGAGGTTTATTTCACGATGACGAGTTTTAAACCCCCCTTAATCAAAGAGGCATTGTTACATAGACAATCAAAATAAAGCAATTTCTAATTTGAAGAAGATGAGAAGAGACTCTAAAAACAATTTATTGGAGCATTAATTTTAATGTTTGATTAAAATAGAGATCAACATTATTAATCCATTATTAGATTCACTTTAATTTATTTTAATTTCGAATTTTAAATTCTAAGATTAACAAAACATTAGATTTAGATTATGATAAGGTTATTTAGATATTAAAGGTATAAAAGACATGGACGCACACATATTCAAATCTATAGACACACATACACACGCACACACACGCGCACATATATAAAGGGAAGAGTTCTCAATTTTAGGGATTGAGTGTATATAAATATAAAGAGTGCCTATATCTTAAGATATTCAATGTGGACTGACTTCACTACATTGTGTAATGAGAATCAAAATTGTCATATGCAAACTTTACTTCTACGCTAATTCTTTCTTTGCTCGCCACACTCCACCCATGTCTATGGTTTTTTTTTTTTTTTAATTTGAGTAGATAGATCTATCTATCGCCCGGTTCACACTCCACCCATGTTTAGTAAACAGTTTAAAAGGCTCATCCCTTGTTCCCTGTTTAGGATGTGGTTTCCGGCTTTCTCTTTTCCAATCTTCTCACTTTGTTTGTTTTGTTTTTTTCAGTTGGAGTAGATAAATCTATCTATCGCCCTGTTCACACTCCACCCTCGTCTATTGAACAGGTTAAGAGGCTCCTTCCTTGTTCCCTGTTTAGGATGTGGTTTCCGGCTTTCTCTTTTCCAATCTTCTCACTTTGTCTGTTTTGTTTTTTTTTCAATTCGAGTAGATAGATCTATCTATCGCTCGGTGCAAACTCCACCCATGTCTATTGAGAACGTTAAGAGGTTCATCCCTTGTTCCCTGTTTAGGATGTGGTTTCCGGCTTTCTCTTTTCCAATCGTCTCACTTTGTTTGTTTTGGTTTTTTTTTAATTAGAGTAGATAGATCTATCTATCGCCCGGTTCACACACCACCCATGTCTATTGAACAGGTTAAGAGGCTCATCCCTTGTTCCCTGTTTAGGATGTGGTTTCCGGCTTTTTCTTTTCCAATCTTCTCACTTTGTTTGTTTTTTTTTTCAGTTGGAGTAGTTAGGTCTATCTATCGCCCGGTTCACACACCACCCATGTCTATTGAGCAGGGTAAGAGGCTCATTCCTTGTTCCCTGTTTAGGATGTGGTTTCCGGCTTTATCTTTTCCAATCTTTGCACTATTACGTAGCCCCCTGCACATCAGTGGCGTTACCGCCTTGCTCGGGGTGATACGATAAAAAAACTTCCAATCTGTGGAACACCATTCCATATACTTGCTTCCGTGATGGCTACAATTTCTAAAAGTTCAAATGCGACGTCAATTGCCGTCTCCTACCTCCCTAATTCCCATCCACTTCCATGAGTTCCATCCTTTTTTCGGCATCCCCTGTACCTTGTTTTTCTCTCACCCATGCGCACCAGTGGCAATCCTGCCTTGCTTGGGGTGAAATGATTTAAGAAACTAAACCAAAAATGTACTTTTTTCATCTTAAGTACAAGACCTCATTTGTAGTGTGACTCACACTTAGTTCACCCTTGAGGAATGTGCATAGTTACACTGATTGTTAACCCTACTCTCCGGTGTACTTACCCTCTTTGTGTATGTATGATTGCGATGTTACGGGTGTATGTTTGGGTCCATACCTCCCACCAGATTAAACCTCGATTTACTGGGTGGCTGCAAGGACTGAAAGATTTTTTTGACGTTTGTTCTTCAGATATCTTTCAGGTCGTTGCTTGTCGCGTCAAGAATTTTGCCATTCTTTTGCTTTTTTCGAAAACTATCATATTTTCTTCGGATCAGTTCCGTGCGTCATTTTTATTTTCACTCGGCTCTCAAAATATCTTATATAAAATATCTTTCACGGTATCTTCATGTCTATTTCACTATTTCTCTCAATATCTTTATCTCTCTATATACATCTCAGTCGCTTAATCTTTCATCTGTCTCTCTGTCTCTCTCTGTCTGTCTCTCTGTCTGTCTGTCTGTCTGTCTGTCTCTCTCTCTCTCTCTCTATATATATATATATAAATGCAAACTTATCAATATACTAGTTTTGAAAAACCCTCCGCGTATATACGTGGAAGGAAAAAATGGTCGTAAAAAAAGAAAGAGCTAAGCACATGAACATCAGCCAAAATGATTTGGACCGATCCAGTACGTAGCACAAAGAAAAAATCCGAGACGAGTAATCAATAACAAAAACGCGCTCAATAAGTAGATTAACCTAGTGAACCAACAAACCTACCAAGGTTCCAGATCCGTTTGGGTGTAACCTTGGTAGGTTTGTTGGCTCACTAAGTTAATTTACTTATATATATATATATATATATATATATATATATATATATATTGCTCTGTCTCTCCACACCTATTTCAATGTCTTTACCGTTTTATCTATGTATGTATGTATGTATTCATCTTGCGTCCATATATATATATATATATATATATATATATATATATATATTACAGCAAGTTCAGGAGATTTACGAAATGGATTAACAACCGATATATTTTAATCTATCTGTTTGAACATTATTTTTAATAGATAATCGTATTTGAGTTTAATTTAAATATGAGTATCTGTTAATAAATTTATATATATATGTCTCTATTTTTCTTCCCAAATGGCCCCAGACTCAACACTGAAGTCTACATCAAGTTCCCTGAGGAGGTTGTGTTGCTCTGAATTAAGACGGAAGCTGCTGAAAAGCCTAATGTTTGCTAACAGGACTCTGCGCCATGCCACACAAGCAGGTGAACCCAGTCATAGCAGTCAGACAATTGGTGCGACCAGATCACCTCTTATATCTACCACTTACTTCCCCAGGCTCCAACCCCCTTGATTATTACGTGTGGGATGCACTTGAGTGAGAGACCAACAAAACTCCTTATAACAACAAAGATGAACTGAAGGCAAGGATTATGGCAGGACTCACCAAATTAAACAAGGAGACCGTCGAGAAGAGTTGTAGTAGATTCCAATGTCGTCTGGAGGCCGTAGTAAAAGCCAATGACGATTTTATAAAATTAATTTGCTCTTTAGTATTTCAAGATATTTTTTTGTAGTTTTAATAAATACATTTGTTAAAATGTGATGTCAGTTTCCTTTTAATTTTTGCATGATTTAGATGACAATTTATCTATCGCACCTTCTCTCACTCTCTTTCTTTCTCTCTCTCTCTGTAATATATATATATATATATATCAATCTCTTCATACCTATCTCTCTCTCTGTACGCGTCTCTCAATATCATGTAATAGCACTGGACAAATTCTGAAGCAAAAATTATTGTAGATGGTTTGGTTGTTTTTGAAAATTGTTATGGTGACTTCCCATAACACACATGAACTCTTCCAAATTATATATAAGCAGCAGTTCGGCTTAGCAGAGAGTGAGAGTGGAATCTATTCCAGCTGATGCTAAAATTTGATTCACCACTCATTTTCCTCTCAGTTGCATCTCTGTTCTCGGGCAGAGTGCGGCTTGGGCGCATGTCTGTCCGAGGGCGGACATGCAGCTGATTACACTGAGTGAAGTCAAACTCCCTCCTGGCTTTACGTCTCCCTCGGGAAGGGGGTGAGTTTATTGCCTGGCGCCTGAGGCGTCCCCTAAAGAGTAAGTTCTGGGAGGGTTTGGGAATTTTTCTACGTTGCTGCCGATAAACCCAACTAAAAACTGACCTTGTGTTGCATCCGTTGCATGATGGGTGCAATTGTAGATATCGAGAGTGAATCTATTTCAGCAGATAACTCTGACAGCTGGAATAACAGTTACGTGAACAATCTCACTGGTATATGTTTGTAGTACTGTCTTTGTTAAATATATTTGTTTAACTCTATTCCTTCTTTGTGTCTTTATTTCTGGTCCCAACAAGGCCATAACAACTTGGCGACGGGGATACTTAAGGACCCCGAAAAGACTGCGTGGAAATTGTCAATATTAGTTCAATATTGTACGTAAGGATTTCTATTTTTTATCATACATTTTTCTACACTTGGCGATCCAGAAAAAGAAAGCGAACGAAAAAAAAAAAGTAACTTATTTACACTGAACTTGAACGTGAGCCGCTGAACTACGAGAATTCGTGTTTTTCGAGAAAAAAAAGCACTCGTGATTCCCTAAGAAATTAAAGTTTGTTTTTCTTTATTTACTTTCAATTAATTGTTATTTCGTGTATGAATGAGTAAGACACTAAAGTTTTTTGTTATTCAAAGAAAAGAAGTTTTCATTCGAATTTAATTTGTATTCAGGTAATCGAAATGCTACTACTACTAATACTAATAATTATAAAAAGACACGGATAAACACGGACGAATTTAAATCCACCATGCTCAATTTTCATAAGTTTCAGCTTGAACAGCAAAACCAACGGGAGCTTAAATGGCAAGAAAAGCAAAACCAGCGGGAACTTAAATGGCAAGAAAAGCAAGCTGAGCAGCAACAAAGTATCTCCAGCTAGATAAACAGAAAGAACAACTTGAAATTCAAAAGCAAACTGAAAAAGAACGGCTTGAATTTCAAAAACAAATTTAAGCCAGACATCAGAAAAACGAAGAAATTCTACTTCAAACTCAATTAAAGGAAAGAAACTTGCTTAAACTGGCAAATTGACGAGAAATTAGTGAAAACAAAAATACGTTCTCGCAAAACACGATCTGGGGCGCAGTAGACACTTACATATTCTCCAGACAAGGATACAACTTTCGCCTCCTATTTTGGAAAATTCGAGATTGTATACGCTACAGATTGCATAAATTGGTCGGACTGTAAGAAAGGTCGCCTTCTTCTTCGAAAACTGGGCACCACAGAACACACCAAATTTGTGAATTATATTTTACCCCGTAAAACATGTGAATGGACATTCACTGAAGCGGTTAAACTTATTACAGAACTTTTAGTCTTAAAACTTCACTCTTTCATAAGAGATGCAAGTGCATGAATTTAACCAGAAAGGACAGGGAAGATTTCACTACGTTCGCGTCAGTCGTAAACAAGCATTGTAACGATTTCAAACTGTCAGAATTGAGTGCAAATAATTTCAAGTTTCTGATAATTCTTCAGGGACTAGTTTCAGCTAAAGATGCAGAAATTAGAAGTTGAGTTAGAATAAATCGGAAAATGAGCCAAACCTTACTCTTCAACAAATAGCGGAAGAATGGCAGAGATTCGAAAGCTTACACCAAGATTCGAAAAATATCGAGGAATCTGGCATATCTCACATAAAAAAGTACGCCGAAAGAAAACAATGATTTGCCCTCTGAATCAAACCAATCAAAAAAGAAACAAGACAACTTTCTTCTTAATCCGTGTTTTGGTTGTGGATTATTACATTGCTATAAAGACTGCCCTTACCGGAATGAAAAATGCCTAAATTGTAGCTGTATCGGGCACAAGAGCTCACATTGTCGAGTGAGACAAAAGGTTAATAGCTACGTAAAAACACAAAAACAGATGACCGAAACGAGTTATAGGAAATGCGTGCAAGTACAAATCCTAAATAAAAATATTAAACTACAGTTGGATTCTGGTTCAGATTTAACAATCATGAATCTACACACTTGAAAAAAGTCTTGCTAAGAAATATTAAAAGGCTAGGTCCGTGATAGGGGAGAAAATCAAGGTTACGGGAGAACCTATCACGAATGTAACATTTCAAGGATGGACGTTAAAATTAAAAACTAAAAATTATTAAAGAATACAGAAAATTTATTTGGCACCGACTGGATGGAGAATTTTAAATTCGAGTTAAAAAGACTAGAAAGAACCGGTGTTTTGTCGAAAATTATGTATAGTCAATTGGCTTCACCAACCGTCTATGTGAAAAAGTCAAAGGAGATCCGGGTTTGCGTCGATTTCTCGACAAAGCTTAATGCAGTGCTCAATGCCTATCATTATGCCTAGACCGGATGAGATTTTTTGCGGAACTAAATAGATGAAATTTTTTTTTCAAAAATCGACCTCAGTAACGCGTATCTTCAAATACCGGTGGAGGAAGAATGTTCTAAGTTGCTCTGTATAAACGCCCATCGTGGGTTTTACTAGTTCGAACGTCTACAGTTCGGGGTAAAGGTTGCACCGACAATTTTCCAACAAGTGATTGACACTATGCTGAGCGGCTTTGACTTCCTGATTGCATATTTGGACGACATATTAATGATGAGTCAAAATGTAAAATATCAAAAGGAACATGTTCAAAAGTATTCTGAAACATTCAGGAGTACGGGTTCAAATTGAAAGAATCCAAATTCAACTTCTTTATGGAGAAAATTAAATACTTGAGACACATCATCGATAAAGATGGCATTAGACCAGATCCAGGACGGGCTACAGTAATCAAGGACATGTCATCTCCCGAAAATGTCTCTATCTTAAAGTAAAGACTTTACCTTAGGAGCTAAGGCCCCTCCAATCAAATGTAGTCTTGGTCCAAAACGGACCGACCATGGCCTCGAATGCATATAGATTTTGCAGGTCCGCTAGACGGATTCTACTTTCTTATGGTAGAAGACAGTTTTTTCTCAGTTCTTAGTTGTAGAAATCTCACGACAGAAGTGACAATCAATTTCCTACACGAACTGTTCGTCAGGTTTGGGGTAGTCGATTGCTTAGTGTCAGACAATGGGTCACAATTTACGTCGGAACTAATTCAAGGATTTTTGCGAGACCTTCCAGATCAGTCAGCGTCTTCGTTTTCACACTACACCACAATTGTATGCACAACATAAGAATGAGTTTGGTTATAAGTATGTTACTTCACTAACTTAAACGGAATAACTTTTCATTCATCGTAGTGCAGTTCTAATCTATTCTTGCCCTCTTTTCCACTCTTTGCATACTTCTAAGACATAGAAGTGCGATATCTGAGAATTTGTTGCCGATTGTCTTTAGTAGATTGGAGAAAATGACTGGCCAATTCTTTTACTCGGCCATAAATCTAAAGAAGGGAGCTCGATTAAATTGGCCATGTGGCAAACATAACCGAACTTCCCACAATTTCAGATTATCGGAAGGTTGCGTGTTCAAATCACGTCTTGGGCTCTCGTTTTATTTTTAAGGGAAACAGACTTTCTCATATCGATATCTCCTGTTTGAGACAGACGCTTGGAAAATCGCCATTATCTTAAGAATTAAGATTCCACAGAAAAGTTTAATAGGAAAAGCGTAACATTTTCACGGGTCTTTCTCGTTAACAATGGCGATTGTGGAACCTTGAAAGTTATGGGGCTACTTTGGAGCCGAGATCTTTCTGAGGAGGAAGGGGAAAAACTTAAGCAGCGTCTTCATTTTCATTTTACACCACTATCGTGTTACACAAGTTGGGAATGAGTTTGAGTATAAGTATGTTCCTTCACTAAATTAAACGGAATAACTTTTCATTCATAGTAGTGGAGTTCTAATCTATTCTTGCCCTCTTTTCCACTCAAGCTGTTGGAGAACAAGAGAGGTTAATTGTATGCACAACATAAGAATGAGTTTGGTTATAAGTATGTTCCTTCACTAAATTAAACGGAATAACTTTTCATTCATCGTAGTGCAGTTCTAATCTATTCTTGCCCTCTTTTCCACTAACAAGCTGTTGAAACACAAGAGAGTTTAATTTCAAACCAAATTCAAAGGGTTAATACTAGTGTTAATACTAGCAGAACAGTGTGATTTGTCTGCCCTGATTTTTTGAAAAAGATGAAAAAGAAAATGCAGAGTGAAAAGCGCTGAAGATCAAATTTAAAAAAAAATCAGAGACTGTTTAGTTTAATAGTTTTGAAACTTATAAAAGTGGTGGGGCCAACCGAGGGGCCAGCCAAAATTCTGGGAGCTTTGGCCCCTTCTGTCTACCCCCGTAGAATCACCACTGCATGTTACATGGACGCTTTCAAACTATGTATAAGCAGTAGTGAGAGCGGTATCTATTCCAGCAGATAACTCTGACAGCCAGACTTTACGAACACCGAAGTTATGCAAATCCTATCCTGGTCAGTAATTAAATGGGTAATCACCTGAGAAATTCAGGTGCTGTAAGTTTGAATTTGCTGGTGATGTAAATATAATGTCGCGGAATTGCTGATCGGAGAGCTGAGTTCTAATTCCAGTTGGGTTCGTTATATCCAGTCACGTACAAATGCCTTTAAGAAATGTATAAATCTTTCCCCTCAGCTATGGGTTAACTGGTAAGACTTGTATCACTAATCACTAAATCCATTATTATAACAAAAAAAAACAAAAAACAAAAACAAAACAAAACAACAACAACAACAACAAAAACACAAAACAAAGAAGTTCAGTCAACGAATACGACGACGATATATAAGAATACAAATAGAAGAGATAAAGAGAGGCCAACGGAAAGCCAGAACTCTACAATCCCTGAACCCTCCTACCCTACCATGAAGGGACTGAGATGGTCTCTTTAGATCCAGAATGGTCTCATTTCACACAGAATGAAATGTCAATGAGAACTCTATACGTGGCAACGAGTTCAATCAACGACGATATACATGAAGACAAATAGAAGAGATGAAGAGAGGCCAAAGAAAAACCAGAGTTCTCTATCCCCCGAACCCTTCTATCCTACCATGAGGTGGCTGAGAAGGTCTCTTTAGATCTAAAATAGTAATCATTTCACACCAAAAGAAATGTAGATGAGCACCCCAATACCCGGCCACAAATCCAAATCAGGATGACGAAGATGAAAACAGGGACTTTATATGTATAATAGATTTTTATTAAATATTTGTTGGTGTCAAAGATTTACAGTGACTTAGTTTTAGTTCAAATGCAAAAGTACAATACAGACTTCTGAAGATCAAAGAAGAAAGAGTTTGTGCATCATGCGGTTGTTATAAAGTCTACCAAATTATTTTACATCCCCAAACTGTCATAATTGTCAAAATGGCTTCTTTAAGTGAGGTTCCATTTTATCTATGCAAAATGTTTCTTTAATAATCAAATTTTATGAAGTTTTCATCTTCTAGTTGAGGAGAAAACAATTGTACACACACACACACACACACACACACACACACACACACACACACAGACTCTCTCTCTCTCTCTCTTTCTCAGACACAAAACACTTTCTCTCTCTCTCACACACACTCTCTCTCCCGCTCACACACACACACACACACACACACACACACACACACACACACACACACAGACTCTCTCTCTCTTTCTCAGACACAAAACACTTTCTCTCTCTCTCACACACACTCTCTCTCCCGCTCACACACACACACACACACACACAGACTCTCTCTCTCTCTCTTTCTCAGACACAAAACACTTTCTCTCTCTCTCACACACACTCTCTCTCCCGCTCACACACACACACACACACACACACTCTCTGTCTCTCACGCGCGCAAACAAAAATATATGTATGAATAAAGACAAAAAAAAAGAATACTTTACCGACGTGTTTTGTTCTTTGACGGAGTTTATTATGACAAATAAAAGGAGATAAAGTCCATCAGGGAACGAAACGAGTCGGTAAAGATAAGTTTTCCTTTGTAATATATCAATAAAATATATCTGTCAAAAGACAATATGAGTAAAGAGAAAAAGATAAAATCCATCAGATGACTAAAAACGCTAATATTTTTTTTCATTTCCTCTTTATTGCTATTGTATTTTTACAGATATATTCTTAATTATATTTGAATTTTTCTACAAATATATATTCTAATTTTTAATCTCACACATTTTTATTTTTACTCAAATACAGCTGTACCTAAAATAACATTCGAAGTAGTAAACTCAAATGGATGTATATATACATAGAATTAATACAAATATAGAATTTGTCATTTACAATCAATCGGCTAAGTGATAAATTATATATTTGTGTTAATCATATTAATACTCTATCTCTGATATCAAGCACTTTATTGTAAAGACTGCAAACTTAAATGTCTTTTCTTTCAGAGTTCTACTGACCGGCATCATTTCTGGCATTACACCATCTTGGTTATATATATATATATATATATATATATATATATATATATATATTACGGAAATTAACGAAGATTAACGAAACTTGGTTATAAACAACCGACAATTTGAAATAATTTGTTTGAACATTAATTTTTATCGATACTCGTATTTAAGTAGATATTCTGTTTTTAATTAAACAGTATTATATATTTATATCTACTGGCCTGATTATTTACGATAAATTTTTATTACGAAAATGTGTGTCATTCGGCAGGATTCGAAGCTGCGACTCCTATCCACGAAGAGGAAGCTACCATGTGATCTGGCACTTCTTAGACCTCTCCACCACGAATGACCATTAGTCTAGATGAGGTTTTAATCAAGCCTATATAACATAGTTTTCGATTCATCGCAATAACCATATCTGCTCTGAAATGCATCGCAATGTCAACAAATGTAAACATGTTACGGAAATTAACGAAGATTAACAAAACTTGGTTATAAACAACCGACAATTTGAAATGATTTGTTTGAAAATCATTAACACAATTTCGTAATAAAAATTTATCGTAAATAATCAGGCCAGTAGATATAAATATATAATACTGTTTAATTAAAAACAGAATATCGACTTAAATACGAGTATCGATAAAAAATATTGTTCAAACAAATCATTTCATATATATATATATATATATATATATATATATATATATAGTGAATTGAATTAAGAAATATATACATGGAGATGTACAAAAGTATTATTATACCGGTGCTAATAAAAAAAGTGTTAATGTATGAACAGAACTGTATTATATATATATATATATATTAATATATATACACTTTGTCCTACGTCGATGTGATCGACTTGGAATTTCATGCGTTATGCAATCATCAAGTGTGTATTTCAAACTAACAGTTTAATAAATTTGAATTTAAATTCACTCACTGTTCATGGGAATTAAATCTTATAAAGTTAAGTTACTGCGTTTTTAATAACAACATTAAAAAATTAAATATTCTAAGATTACATGTAGATACAAAAATTAAAATTTAAAATTTAAAATTAACATATGAAATAAAAATCATAAAAATATTAAAATGCAGGGAGAAGAAATCAAAAAGGCGTAAATCATAAAACGTAAAAATTTTAAAATTTAAATATTTTAGTATTCCATGTAGGTCAAAAACTAAAATTTCAAAATTTTGAATAAAAATAAAGATAAAAATAAAATAAAAATAAAAATTGAAATTAAAAAGTAAAATTTAGAATTAAAATTAAATATTAAACAAGGCATGGAGCAAAAACGAAAGGTGGTTAATTCTAGTATTATGTTGTGAAATCTATGTTCATAATGTAACTATAACTGACTTCAATACTGTTTTTGTTGAAGATTTCTTTAGTGTGGGTGAATGGTAGAAATGTTTCTGAATTAAGTTTAGGAATAGTTTACCAATGTTAGTTTTGATGTTACGACTGAGGGGTGGGTTAAACCAAATAATGTTACGTTTACGTGATTTCTGTTTATTTACCTTATCTACCTTATTTACCTTATCTACGTTGTTTTAACAGAGAATTCTAAACTAGTGTCGAGTTTACTATTTTCTAAAGCATTAATGTGTTTAATTTTAGAGTTGTCGAAAATTTCCTTTTTGCCTGAGTTGGTACTTAAACGAAAATAGATTTGCGTAAATTGTTGCTGATTCTCTGTGGGTGATTTGATTCCCTGTTGATGTATGTATAGTTTGTATCCTTAGTGTACTGTTTGTACAGACGATTGCTCAGGTCGAAGGTAACATCTCAGAAATTTACGATTTTAGTGTTAGTTATGGTACGATCGTGATCTTTAAAAAATTTTATTAGATACGGTAGGCCAGCCTCCATCTCCAGTAGCAGTTAGGTCAATCATAATGATTTTTAAAGTATAAAATGAAGCTAATGTTTACAATGTTTGCATTATTCAGACTATTGTCCTCATCTTTGTTGCCATTTGTACGACGTTTCGGCCGTTGTACGCTCCGGCCTTCTTCAGGTGATAAGAATGTCGAACGAACACTTTATTACAATCACTGGGGTAGATCATCCTCATTCATTGCATTTTTGGTAGCCGACCAAACATAGAAATGAGTACAATATGGGAACCAGTAATACGAAGTGCCAGAGAAAACAATTATTATAAATATTGCAATATGAACTCTGGTAAAAAAAAAAATACTAGAGAAAATCATTAACATCAGAAAATACTAGCAAAAACCATTATCATGAAAAAAGTAAAATTAGAGGGAGATAACTCATGTCTACTAAATGGAGGCTTAACGCAAGGAATGCTTGTAATAAAGAGTTTGGTTCGAAATTCTTATCACCTGAAGAAGGCCGGACCGTAAAACGGCCGAAACGTCGTACAAATGGCAACAAAGATGAGGACAATAATTCGAATAATGTAAATAGTGTAAATGCAACCTAATCTCAGAATTATAGACAAAAAGCTAATGTTATTACAAATCTTGTTTTTTTTTTATCTTTCTCGTTATCAAATCAAAAGAAATTTAAGATAATCTAAAGTATTAACATGAATCTTTATGAAAATAACAGTAACGATTTCATTTTTATGACTCGGACGAATAAAAAACAAAAGTTCTCTATTCAGTAAAGAGAAAGACAGATGTTATAACATCTCAAATGTTTCGTTGCTTAGGACCAACAAATATATCGTATAATGTATATTATTGAAATATAAAGTTTGCATCTAATCCTACATATTGTTATTTAACACCACTATAATAATGAATTATAATTAGGAATATAGATTGTATGTTATACTAAATGTTGTTATTTCACACCACAAGAATAATGAATTTTAATTAGAAATATAGATTCTATGTAACCGGAAATGTTGTCATTTAACGACGCAACAATAATGAATTTTAATTAGGAATATAGATTGTATGTCATCCTAAATTATGTTATTTAATGCCACAACAATAATGAATTCTAATTAGAAATATAGATTGTATGTTATCCTAAATGTTGTTATTTCATGCTGCAATAATAATGAATTTTAATTAGAAATATAGATTCTATGTTATCTTAAATGTTGACATTTAACGCCGCAATTATAGTGAATTTTAATTAGGAATATAGATTATAGGTCATCCTAAATTATGCTATTTAATGCCACAACAATAATAAATTCTGTTTATAAATATAGATTCTATGTAATCCTAAATGTTGTTTCTTAATGCCGCAATAATAATGAATTTTAATTAGAAATATAAATTCTATGTTACCCTAAATTTTGTTATTTAACGACGCAATAATAATGAATTTTAATTAGAAATATAAATTTTATGTTGTCCTAAATTTTGTTATTTAACACCGCAATAATAATGAATTTTAATTAGAAATATAAATTCTATGTTACCCTAAATTTTGTTATTTAACGACGCAATAATAATGAATTTTAATTAGAAATATGGATTGTAGGTCATCCTAAATGTTATTAACACTACCATGAGAAATAATGATTGGTGTGAACGCAGCTCTACAAATCAAGAACAAAATGTTTGTTTACGTTACTTATACGTGTTGCTCAGCTGACCTTTTGCAAATTCTTGTGTAATTGTTTGTTGAATTTATATGTGAAATCAGGAAGTAAATGTAGTTTTTATTGCATTTATGGCTATAGTACAGCATTATAACGTGAACTATTTCAACTAGAAATATTAACATTGATAGTTACCATACCAAGGCAACATACAGCGATCCATTTCATAAGCATACAAGCTTAATTCTTTTATTATGTGCCCTGTCCCTTCAGGACGTAGGTGATCATGGCTCGCCACATATTCCTGTCCATTGTAGCACTTAATAAGATTTGTCTTTTTGTTGTTTCTTCCAAACCCTGTTCTGCCATTCATTTTGTAAAGTCCATCAAGTATGCCTCACGTTACCTTCCCTTCTCCCGCTTTCTCTCTACTCGACCTGTGAGTATCAGATTTTCCAAACCCTCCTTCCTCATTACGTTTCCCAGAAATTTCAGCTACCTCTTCCTGATGTTAAATAGGTTTCTTTTTTTGCTTCCATTTTCTTCAAAACCTCGCCGAATGGTTCATGGTATCCTCAACATCCTTCTGTAGAACCATATTTCTATTGTTTCGAGTCTCTTCTTCATTTTTTAGTCCTGGGCATGACGGTAATCTCCATCCGGCAGCAAGGCCTCTGGTTGGGAGGTTGTGAGGAGCATGTAACTACCTTTTAATTGCTGTTGTTCCCAGGTCCACCCTGACCCGGAGTAGTAGCACCTGTTAGAGTCCCAGCTATGGACAAATATTTAACATCCCAAACAGGGGTCAAAACACTATGAAAGTATAAAAATACACTTTCATAGAAATATATACATAAAAATTGAGTTTTATATACAAAATATATATTTTTGAAGGAAAAATATTACCAACAATACATTTTTGAAGGAAAAATTACCATAACACATTTTTGAAGGAAAAAAATATTCTCAGCAGAACATCTTTGAATATAAAACTAGAAGACATTTTCAGTTTTCTAAAATAAAAAAGAATAAAAACAAAAACATTTCATAAAAATCTGATTAAATCAACCTTCTTACTATAACCGAACATTAAAAAATATCTTAAAGCCCCACCTTTTTGGCATTAAATAACCCACAGAGGTTAATATGCCGTAAAACAAAACTCAAATTCAAACTCAAACTCTTCTTCATCTTTAAGGAGATTGTTCAGTATACGCTGCCATACAGGAAGACAGATATCACGTAACAGTTCAGTACCCTTTTCTTTGTTTCCAACGAAATTTTCCTGTCTCTTAATACAGTGCTTAGCTTTTGGAATGCATTTTTGGCCATCCAAGTTCAAGTGTCAGTGTTGTACTTTCCTTCCACTGTTAGAAAACTTCCAATATATTTAAATTTCTGCTTGATTTTTATATCCCCGTCTTTTAATTTAAATTTTCGATTCATCTTTTTGCTGATGACCGTACATTCTGTCTTCTTGTAGTTTATGCCCAGCCCTTTCTTTTCATTTTCCTTCGTTAACTTCTGCAGGGGTTTCTTTCCGTGTTTTGCTGTCAGCCTATCTTATATTGTTCAGATTATGGCCGCCTATAATGAATCCTGGTAGGACTTCTTCTTCTACCAGAATTGCCTCGATGTATAGGTTGAAAAAATTCGTCTTACATACATTTCTATTTTTGTAAATCTGAACTTATTTTCTGTTCGTCTGCAGGCGTTTTGTTGCCAGTATAGATTCTTGATTATTCTAATGTCTTTCACGAATATGTCAAGGCTGCTAAGAAGCTCAACGGCTTTATGCCGTTGTCTGGTACATGTTCTTTGTATTGGTCTTTCTGATAACATCTCGAGCATAAACATCGGTTCCTTATTCGAGTGTCGTTGAATTAGCCGCACTGCTTTTGTCCAATCTCTCGCTTTAATCTGATACACGATTTCTTCTTCTTCTTCTTCTTCTTCTTCTTCTTCTTCTTCTATGTGCCCTGTCCCTTCAGGATGTAGGAGATCATGGCCCTCCACGTCTCCCTATCCCTTGTGGCCCTTAGCATGTTTGTTCCTGTTACTCCTGGCAACCCCCGTTCCGTCATCCACCCGACCAGGCCCTGCAAATATGTTATCCGCTGCCTTCCTCTGTCTCTCTTTCCCTCTACCTGGCCAGTCAGTATCAGGTTCTCCAAACTCTCCTTCCTCATTGCGTGTCCCAGGGACTTCAGTTGTCTCTTCCTGATGCTCGGTATTAATTTCCTTTTGGTTGCCATTCTTTCCAACACCTCATCGTTGCTTGCATGTTCAGTCCACGATATCCGCAGCATCCTTCTGTAGAACCCCATTTCCGCTGCTTCCAGTTTTGTCCTCATTTTCGATGATATTGTCCAACACTCACTGCCGTATTGAAGAACTGACATCACATAGCAATCCAGCACTCTTTTCTTTGTTTCTAGTGAAATTTTCCTGTGTGTTAGTACTTTGCTCAGCTTCTGGAACGCGTCCTTTGCCATGCCAATTCGCCTTCGGATCTCTGTGTCGCACTTTCCATCTCCTGTTAGAACACTTCCTAGATATTTAAATTTTTGCACCTGGTTTATTCTGGTATCTTCCACCTGTATTATGTGTTTTGTTATGTAGCTCATTAGGCTGATTGTCCGGTGGAGTTCACATTCATTTGCGCCTGGTTTCTTAGGCAGTGCTATGAAAATAGATCTGCTAAAATTTTCCGGTATATCAACACTATTGTAGATTTAATTTATTATTCCTGTGATCATGTCTTTGCTGAAATTGTCTAAGGCGATCAGCATTTCTATCACAATTCTGTCTGGCTCTGCCGCTTCGTTTATTTTCAATTTGACCAGTGCAGCTTCCACTTAGCATTTGAATATTTTCGGCTCGTCGGTATTTCTGATTGTTGCTTGGTTTTCTCTTTCGTCGTGGAAAAGATCTTCGATAAATTTGTTTCTTCGCGGAAGTAATTTTTCTTTCCCTAAAATGAGCGGAATTTATGCAGCCCGTTCAGTAGCATGTCTTTTGCCTTAAGTATCGTACAGTACAGGATTTTAGATGAGCTTTTTGTAACAGCTGTGTTAGACAAACCCCTACTTTTTTGTTAAGACTTAACGCTTGCCTATACGGTATTATTTTGAAGGGATTTTTTCTGATATTATTTCTTATTGTTATAAAAGTTAATTTTAGTAGGTATGTCTGCTTTTCTTTTTTTTTCTTTTTTTTTTTTTTGAAAGAGTAAAATGAATAACAAATGGCCAAGATTGAGAAATCTGTAGGTATAGGGTGCTGTTAATGTTTATTGGCCTTGTGTCAAACATAAGCAAACTTCCTACAACTTACATGTTTATACGCTATCATCATTAGAATGTGTCGATTTTGTGGAAGAATAAAAGCAAACATTTTTTTATGTTTACATAGAAATTTATTAATGGAAAAGAATAACATGAATTGGTAGATCTTAATGTTCAATGAGAAATAGTATTAATAATTTAAAGGTATCAAGAGTTCCTAGTAGTCCTTGAAAGAATGAGTTTATGTGTACGTAGGCAGGAACCTATGTGTGTATGTATGTATGAGCGTTTATTGTTGGGTAGGAATATCTTTGAAGCTATCGCACAAGGTGAATGGTGAAAAGGAAGGAAATGAAAGATGAGAGGTGAGAGGGAAAATTAGAGACAATAATAATTGCGATCGCTTGATAGTTGTCAAGGGTACGTGTTGATTAACGCTTGTCATCTTAACTCTCTAGAGACGGTCGTCTTTTCCCGTCTTTTATATCGTTTGTAGGTCATTTGGGAATACACTCCCGGATGGGATTCTGGCCTTTCTATTTTGTTTTTAGATGTTTCCTAGTTTTCTATTGACCGAAAAACATTTCGCATTGAGGTGAGAAATTTCGCAAGTTTTGTGTGTGTAAAGCAAAGTTTATGAATTCGAGAAAATTCGTTTATTTCTAACAAAGTCAACGAGTCAGTGCTTAGCATTTGAATTTTGAAAATCTAGAACTTGTTTTGTTCGCTACAAATCTTCCTAAAGAAAAAATGTATCTCTTGTATCTTTTTTCCATCATGGAAACTGCTTTTTTAGCCAGACGGTGCTGCTACTAGTTTGACACGAAGGAGGCCAGCCTGACAGAACAATGTTTTTTTTTTATTTAAGGAAAGCCCATCTCTCGTTGGGACCTCTACGAATTGATGAATATGTATTTCTTTCTCCTCTTTCTCGGTTTAGTGTTTTTGTTTGTTTTTCTTATTGCTATCATTTCATTTTATTCGTCAACATCCTTGGAATTTCCATGTTTTCAGCTTATAGAATATTATCTATAGACTCTTTTTGTGATTAAAAAATATTTTCCCCCTTTGACTCTATCAATTACTTGTGTCATGTTCCGTTGGAAACAGATTTAAAGCCCAATACACCATTAAGTAAAAAAATTCAAATGTTTAGTTAAAATATAGTTGGAAGAACTCGACTAATGCACGAATATATACGTTGTCTTTTGCACCATCAGATGTCAGTGATCTTGATCGAAAGACTGGATAAGCAGTGTGTATGTGTGTGCGGGCGTGTGTGTGAGTGATGACAAAATAAATGAGTCGCAGGCAGGAACTCCAGAAAAAGAAGAGAAACTTTTTAGCGGAGTGCTTTCTACAAAGAGATAAGCATCGTTGTTTCCATTTCCATGGCACAAAACCGAAAAAGCGGCTGGGATGGCGGTGGGGTGGGAGGGTAGACGTGTTGGTGATGGTGGTGGTGGTGTGGGGGCCGTGTTATCTAAGAGAAAAACAAAACAAAAGAAATGTACAGAAAAAAAAAATTCTTTAGCTTTTTTGTCTTTGTTTTTTATTCCCAATTCGCTTATCGTAGAATCCCTGAAGGGAAAAGCGATCGAGTCTGACTCAGCCAAATTTGCTCTTTTTTTTTCTCTTTCTTCTCTCTGTCCCTCTTGTTCTTATTTACATTTGGTGGTGGTGGTGGTGGTGGGGGGGGGCATCCACCACACTTCTATATGTTCTTTTATGCATCGATTTGCTTTTTCTTTCTCTTCTTCTTCTACTTCGACTCGCTCTTCTTCTTCTTCCTCTTCTTCCTCTTTTCCTTCTACTCGCTTTCATTTTTCTTCCTTTGACCCTTCTTCCCCTTCTACTTGCTCTTCTTCATCTTCCCCTTTTTTTTTCTTCTTCTTCTTCTCCTTCTACTCGATCTTCTTCTTCTTCCTCTTCGTCTTCTTCCCGTTCTACTTGCTTTGCTTTTTCTTCTTCTTCCTCCTCTTCTTCTTCTCGCTCTTCTTCTCCTTCTTCTATTTCGTCTTCTCTTATCCCTTCTTCTTCCAATTCTTTTTTCTTCACCTTCTACTCATTCTTCTTCTTCTTCTTTCCGTTTTACTCGCGCTTCTTCTTCGTTTTCTCGCTCTTCTTTTCCTTCATCTTCTTTTTCCTCTTCTACCAACTCTTCTTCTTCCTCTTCTTTTTCTTTCCCTTCTACTTGCTCTTCTTCTTCTTATTATTCTTTTTCTTCTTCTTCTCTTTCTATTCGTTTTTTTTGTCTTTCATCTTCCTCTTCTTCTTTTTCTCCTTCTACTCGCTTTTCTTTTTCTACTTCCTCCTCTTTTTCTTCGTCTTCCTATTCTTCTTTCTCTTCTACTCGCTCTTCTTCCTCTTCTTCTTTTTCCCTTCTGTTCGCTGTTTTCTTCTTTCTCCTCTTCTTTTTGTTCTTCTTATTCGTCTTCTGATTCTTTATTTCTTTTTTTTCTTAGGAATTTTAATTTTATTAATTTTACATTTAGATTTTTTTCAACATGTTTATGTAAAGAATCACATACAATACATAGTCATATGTGTGTGTGTGTGTGTGTGTGTGTGTGTGTGTGTGTGCACGCGCGTGTGTGTGTGATCAAACATAGTTTTAAGGTATGCTACAATGATGAGACTTGTCCTTGTTTTGGTGTGAGGAACCCGAAAGTTAATTTCGGTCACTCACGCGGTGTGACGTCATAGAACAAATTTACGAATTGCGTCTGCTATTCGGTGACTATTGTTGTTGCATAGCAATGTTTTATGTCAACACACGATAATATCATCTTTGATGGTGGATGTTTTTATGTTAACTTCCCTGTAACCTCTCTGAAGATGGCTCATGTGAGCCGAAAGCTTAGAACCAGCATAATAAAAAATATCCAAATATTGGACAAATTTTTTCTTTATTTTCACCTGAAATTGAAGCCAAAATACAATGTTTAGAAAGGCTCATGATTAAACCTAATAAACATTCATTGTCTGTTATATATATATATATAACAGACAATATATATAAAGGGACATTGAGGTCAACACGGCCAGTTTCATGCTTGAATGTGCTCTTCAGGTCATAGGTAAATTGCAGTAAATAATCACATATACAGATCAATATTTTTACGGAAATATAAAATCTGATATAATTTTAATTTATTTGTTTAAACATTATTTCTAACGGATACTTGTATTTGAGTAGATACTCTAATTTTTATAATAAATTAGTATATTTATTTATATCTACCAGCCTGAATAATCGATAAATCTTCTTAGGGAAATATGTGCCCTCCAGCAGGATTTGAACTTGCATCCTCTAGGGGAAACCATTAATTGATCTGCTATGTCTTAGACCACTCGACCACAAAGATTGCTCAACTAAGTGACAAACTTCTCCACATTATATATATATATATATATATATATATATATATATATATATATATATATATATATATATATATATATATATATATATATATAAACTTGTTTAATTCATAAATGAGTTATTATGCAACCCACATTTCTATCATCTGTTGTCTTCAGGCGAAAAACAATAAATAATTTAGAGTTATTATAAATTGCCTGAAGACACCACATGGTAGAAACCTGGGTCATGCAATAACTTATTTACTAATTAAAAATATTCAAAAGTTCTACAATATAATTGTATGGAACACTTTTTAATACAATTAATTTTATGTTTTTGGGGACAAAAGGAATCCAACCTTGTATCCAAACCAGTAAATGTTGGTTTTCGATAAACTGAAGTTAGAAAAACCAGAGGAAGATCTGCTCGCCAAAACATCAAGAAAAGGAAGGGAAGAGTTAATCTCCTTCTCTTGTGTATATTTTAAAGCTGGGTGCATATTATTAAGGATCAAAAGGAATTGGTCTGCTTCAATTTCATCAATAAAGAAACAAAAGGTGTCATCTACATAATGGATATATATATATATATATTATTTATTCATTATATGAAATGGATTAAATCCAATATAATTTTAATTTATTAGTATAAACATTTCTTAATGGATACTCTAATTTTTATAATTAAACAGTATATTTATTTAATCTACCAGCCTGAATAATTGAGAGATTTTGTTAGGAAAATATGCGTGTTTTAAGGCATTATTTCGGGTTTCGTCTCACTGTTACTCCTTCGTAGTCGAGCGGTTTAAGACACGCCAAATCAATTGACAGTTTCCCCCAGGGGACGCAGTTAACAATTCCTACCGGAGAACGCATAGAAAATGAGGAGTCTATTTAGACTCTATAGTAATGCTCTGAACAGGTTAAGAGGCTCATCCCTTGTTCCCTGTTTAGGATGTGGTTTCCGGCTTTCTCTTTTCCAATCTTTGCACTCTTACGTAGCCCCCTGCACATCAGTGGCGTTAACGCCTTGCTCGGGGTCATATGATTAAAAAAACATCCTAGGGCGTAATACAAACGTGCACTGTCGCATGTATGCTATCATACAAACGACGAATAACTTATGGGCCCCTTTCAGCTGTTGACGTAACACAGAAATTTGTACTGGTATATATATCGTATTGAAAACATCATTTCTTGTAAGGTCACCTAAGTTAAGCAACGTCGAGCATGGTAAGTACCTAGTTCAATGACCGCTTGGGAATACCAATAAACTTGGATGTGCAGGTGGTGTAATGGATAATGGCATGGACCAAGTCGGGTTCGTTTTATTTAATGGCGTGCAATTAAATAAAAATAAAATGTTTCTCTTATACAAATACTTTTACGGCTTCTTCTCCGATGATCTTAGCTCACTGGTGCCACCTATGTATCACTACATCTTTTTACTGTGAAACCAATGAAATGTAAACTCAACTTCTACTCCGGAAGCTTCTTTTCTCTCATTTCCCGCCTGTGGAATTTCCTTCCGTTTCCTTGCTTCCCGACAGCTACAATCTCCAGGAGTTTAAATGTAATGTCAATAGTTATCTCCTATCTCATTAACTTGCATCCTCTCGCTCATACTCCTTTCTCCGTCCACTCCGCTCTCATCAGTATTCTCACCCTTCTCTTGCCAACTTCCTGTCCCTCTGTAACCTGTCACTCTTTCTCATAATTTTTCTCTTATGTAACCCCCTGCACACCAGTGGCAGTAAACTGCCTTGCTTGCGGTGATATAATTATAAAAGAAGTTCTATTCCAGTACTTTCTTTTTTCTTGAACATATTCCCTGTGAAGCTCTCCTCTAATTTCATGCTTTTCTGCCACCCTTACCCACCGGCCTGAATAATCTCAAGGTTCCAAGCCTTTTAGTCTTGAAACCTCGAGATACATAAGAAAGCTATTTAAAAATACAGAAACGGTGAACATAATCAGTCAGTTAAGTGCCATACGTGATACACGCTTGGGCGATCATGTCTCGAAAGAGACATGACTGACTGGGCAGAAGATTATCCCGCAGTAGGTTGCCATTGCTTTCTGCGGTAGCCTGGTTGCCGACCAAGGCTATAGAACCCAATCTGTCCTGCTATTTAACCCATAACTGGAAGGAAGAGACGGATTAATACCTTTCCCAAGGGTATTTGCGCGAAAGTAAATACAATGGATTCAGCTGGAATTCGAACTCGGCTCCCCGGTTTCTCGTCCCGAGCCGATATCCACTGTACCACAACGCACATCCTAACATAATACTCTACCTTAAAGAAATTGGTTTATAGCAAAACATATAACACTTACAGTAGATCATCAACAAACTATATATCTATTAAACATACCTTCACTCAGAAAACATAAAATTATACTTTTAGTTGAAGGCATAAAATTACGTTAAAATATATCTAGTTGAATAATCATTAAAATTGTGTACAAAATATTTAGATTTCGGCATTAAATAAACCATATGCTGCTAAATAATAAAACAGGTTATTTTCTGTCTTCTTGAAAACTGTACTTTTATTGTCCGTTTCATACTAAAGTCTTCTCATTTTCTTTGTCAGTCAGTTAAGTGCCATACATGATACACGCTTGTGCGATCATGTCTTGAAAGAAACATGACTGACTGGGCAGAAAATCGTCCCGCAGTAAGTTGCCATTATTTTCTGCGGAAGACTGGTTACCAACTAAGGCTATAGTATCCAATCCGTCTTGTTATTTAACCCATAACTGGAGGGAAGAGACGGATTAATACTTTTCCCAAGGGTATTTGCGCGTAAGTGAATGCAACGAATTCAACTGAAATTCGAACTTGGCTCTCCGATTTCACTCCCAATAATCCATTGCTTTTTAGTGGCAATACCGCCTTCCTTGTGGCGAAATGGTTAAAAAAAAGAATATTTTCTTGACATAATTTTGATGATGCTTGTATTTTAAATAAATGCGATATTAAATTTTGGACAACCTAAAATAAAGGTTAAATCCAATTTTTACTCCGGAATCTATATATTATATGTTTACCATTCGTCTAGGCTTCGAACATTGTCGTCAAATATGGTCTGGTGGTCTTGATTTCAATCATCAGTCGCTTGCCCCACATGTCGGAGACTGGTGTATGAACATGAGATATCCTTATTCACGAGGATCGATGAAGAACAGCCGAGTCACGTTAGTCCACAGGTCGGCACAGAAGCGAATATTTTCTAGCCAGCGTTTTGATGGTTGGCCTTTGTTTCTTACTGATATCGCAGGTTTATCTCAAGAGATAAACCTGCGATATCAGTAAGAAACAGTTTAAATACCTTCGATTTGACAACTGATGTGATTGGATTTAGGTTGGTCGTGTTCAATATCTAGTAAATGGTGATGTGATCCCTGAGGCGTTTATTTGTCAACTACAGGGGCCCGACAATATTTTTCGGACACTTTGAAAAAAGTACTTCAAGGTAGTTACTAGTGCCAAAAACTTTTGAGATTGTAAGTACGTAGTTGAGGAGTGAAAATCCACTACTAGTGTAATCATTTTTTTTAGTTTGACTTTTATAATTTTAGTTTTTTGTGATTTTTGCGAAAACTTGCGCGACACTATTTTTCGGACATGACAAAAAATCCTATTTTATTAAGAGCTAAGTTCATGTATATGTTGCTGTATCTGCTTGTACACTTAGCTGTCATCATTAGAATCAATTATCTGTTCTATTTTACTGGCAAAAAAATTAAGTTTAATGTGGTAAAATGCATTCAAAAGAAGTCGTTTGTTTGGCACGGAAGAAGCGGGATGTTGGCCTAAGCATCAGAAGGATCGCCATGGATTTGAAGCTGTCGAAATCAACGGTCGAATACATGCTGAAGACAAACTCCGAGCAGAAAAAGAAAAGAGAACGGAAAAGATCAATTGGCAAGAGGACTGAAAGGAGATGAAGAGGACTTTGACACGGTTTTTGACATCTGGAGAAAAAGTTACAGCAAGAAAAGTGAAGGAGAAATGTGAATTGTATGTAAACGTCCGAACAGTACAAAAAACGCTGCATAGGATTGGTTTGAAGTATGCAAAGGTTAAGAAAAAAATTACACTAACAAAGAAACACAAAGGAGCAAGATTGGAGTGTGCTAAAAGGTGGTTAACAAAGCATGTTGACTTTAAGAAGGTTATATTTACTGATGAGAAGCATTTCAAGTTTGATGGGCCCGATGGATGCTGTACTGAACAAACGACAGATGGGAGGAGGAGGAGTTATGGTTTGGGGTATGATCTTTGCTAATGGAAATATATGGTTGGAGTGGCTGAAAGGACGACAGAACAGCGAAAGCTACAAACACTTGCTGGACGAGAAAGCCCTACCAAGGATAAGAAGAGAGATAGGGAATGATTTCGTTCTACAGCAAGACAATTGCAGCATCCATGTGTCAAAACTCATCAAAGAATGGATGGCTAAAGTGAATATGACTACTTTGGAATGGCCTGCAAAAAGCCCAGATCTAAATTTAATAGAACATGTTTGGGAAATGCTTGCGCAACTTGTCTATGATGGACCAGTCAAACCGGCGGAAGACAGCAGCGCCAGTTGGATTGGCGTAATGAAGGTGGATCTTGACAGACCGCGCAACCGGTTCTGTCTCAGTCACTTTTGAGCCACTAGGTAGACGCTTCTCTTTAAAACAGGGAACAAGGGATGAGCCTCAACACCTGTTCAATAGACGTGGGTGGAGTGTGAACCGGGCGATAGTTCAGTCTATCTACTCCAATTGAAAAAAAAATTAACAAAAGAGAAAAGTGGAAAGATTGGAAAAGAGAAAGCCGGAAACCACATCCTAAACAGGGAACAAGGGATGAGCCTCTACACCTGTTCAATAGACGTGGGTGGAGTGTGAACCGGGCGATACCCAATAGAAATGATGTAGGGTAATTTTCTAAGCACCTGATGAAGTGAGCCCCCTATATCAAATAAAAATACAATAAAGAAACAAATACAGGCAACTGTTTTAGTAATTCAGAGAAATAAGAAGTAAAAAGAGAACTGGACACAACAAAACAGTCATGAAAAGGAACGAAACAGGAAAAGTAGTGTAAAATTAAATTGTCAATGTAACAGTTGTATTAGTAAATATAGTTGTATATGTAATCTCAAAATAAATGTTATCATTTACTGACCACTTACTTTGGAACCACCCTGTAATTCGAGTTAAAAAACATTAATATATATATATATATATATATATATATATATATACCCAAGTATATGGTAGGTATGAATGGAATAAATTTCCGTATTGAAAGAAACTATTTCTAAATAAGTGCTCTCCAACTTGAAATAAACCTCATCACTTTATAAGGCACAGAAAGTGTCGAAACAAAATGGCTACTTTTGTTGTAATATTATAACATATTTATATTATATATAAATAATAATAACTAAATAGACTCTGCAAGTATTTAAGTTTTAAATTTATACTAAGATAAACCTTAAGAAAAACCATTAACAAACAGAACCTAATTCCGTTACAATCCGGTGCACTAAGGCGTTGGATAAGAGGGGAGAAAAAAAGAAATCCGCGGAATAAGGACAAGACATACGATACTCCGCAGTAAAGAAAAAACCCCAAACGGAACCAACCACAAAAAAAAAGAAAGAAAAAGTGCTCGATACAAAGTACAAACGAAATGCAAAAGTAGAGCAAAGACACACAAAGAATCTCAAGCTAGCCAAAACCTTTTTTGGCTAGCTTGAGATTCTTTGTGTGTGTGTATATATATATATATATATATATATATATATATATATATATAGAGAGAGAGAGAGAGAGAGAGAGAGATTAGTTAGCATCAGAAATTATTAAGAAAATTCCATCTTTTTAGCAAGGTGGTGAATTTAAAGATAAAGTTAGAATTCGTGATTTGAGATTGTCGGCAATTCCAAAGGACATCAAAAAGTCATATCTCAGCAGACAGGGTTAAGAAATTCGTAGTCGGAGAAGAATTTGAAATCATTTTCTATCCATTGAAAAAATTTTTTAAATGAATTTGATGCAGAATCAATTATTAGCAGATTCACACAATCATCTAGCGAACACAAACTATTGATTTTAATATAGTAGATTGCGTGCAATGCTCTATTGTGCTTTTTAAACTATCCACCAATTTGCAAATTGTGCAGTAAACTACTTGAACTATCAACTAATGACTTAAAATTAAAAAAATTAAATAAATATTCAATTATGGTATTCGGTATTTACATTTGGTATCTAGTACTAGTAATATGTAATAGTGTCACTAATACATGGACACAGTAATTTCTAAAAAATACACATTTTTCAACACAAAAAATTATTTGTACTTTTTTTTCGATATGTATTTTTGAAGATTGTATTTATTCAATATGAAAATTAAATGGTATCATTTTAGTTTTGGGTGGAGCCTCCAACCCGTCCCCTGACAACTAATATTTCTACACCCGGTTAGTTTATGATTCTTCACCGAAAACAATTCGTCAAAACATTTTTCACCTGAAAGCTTTAAAAAGGAAGACGTGTATATAATTCATAGATATGGCTTTAAAAAGGAAGACGTGTATATAATTCATAGATATGGCTTTAAAAAGGAAGACGTGTATATAATTCATAGATATGGCTTGAAAAAGGAAGACGTGTATATAATTCATAGATATGGCTTGAAAAAGGAAGACGTGTATATAATTCATAGATATGGCTTTAAAAAGGAAGACGTGTATATAATTCATAGATATGGCTTTAAAAAGGAAGACGTGTATATAATTCATAGATATGGCTTTAAAAATGAAGACGTGTGTATAATTCATAGATATGGCTTTAAAAAGGAAGACGTGTATATAATTCATAGATATGGCTTTAAAAAGGAAGACGTGTATATAATTCATAGATATGGCTTTAAAAAGGAAGACGTGTATATAATTCATAGATATGGCTTTAAAAAGTGCCAAATCAGATGTTAAATGGAGGATTGGTACTAAAATAAAAAGTTAGAGGGTCAAATCAGATGTTAAAAGTGGTGATCCTAGCTGATAAATCAGATGGTAATTTTTAAGGTTTTCCTGGTTCGATTTTTTAAAATCTTATCCTAACATAAAATAATATTATTTTTTCTAAACAACAAATATTTCAAGCAGTATAATAGTTTTTCGATTTTAACTACGCATATTCACCTGTACTTTTTTCTAGTGTGATACCTGTAGACTTCTTCCGCTCATAAGTGTTAGACGCTAGTGTTCTGGAAAAAAGAAAAAGAGAAAAAATTCTGATTGATATTAAAATGATTCACTGTGTCGTTCCTGGCAATTTATCTCATCAGAAGGCCTTTATAAATTTACTATTCGCCCATACATTAAATATTCCATCTTGTCCGGTTACAACAGATACAAATTTACAATCGCAATGTTTTGAAACTAATAAAACGAATATATATAGTAGACATACAAGGAGGTTCAAAACTAGGTGGACAGTAGATGTAATAGGTTTGTGTATCAGAGATATTATTATAATAGTGTTCATTATTTCCAACAAAATAGGGCCTCTCCACATAATTCAAGAACAGTATGTGATTATCTTGATGAAGCCTTTCCTGAGAAATAGATTGGCCGAAGAAGTACAGATAACTGAAGAGCACGTTCACCTGACTTAATCCCAAAGGATTTTTTCTTTAGGACACTACTCAAGGACAAAGTTTATAGTCAAACACCAAGAAGTGTTGGTCATGTAAAAAATTACATAAGAGATGCATTTCAAAAAATTAAAACACAAAGAGACTTGTGAAAAAGTGTTTGTCGAAGAATGAAGGGTAGACTTCAAAGCTGTTTAAACTGTGTTGGTTAACAGTTTGAACAACTGCGTTGATAAAATTTAATCGTTTTTTTTTTATTATTGTACGCAATAAAATTAAATTGTCAATGTAACAGTTGTATTAGTAAATATAGTTGTATATGTAATCTCAAAATAAATGTTACCATTTACTGACCACTTACTGTGGAACCACCCTGTAATTCGAGTTAAAAAAACATTAATATATATATATATATATATATATATATATATATATATATATATATATTCCATTATTACCTACCATATACTTGGGTGTATATATATATATATATACCTAAGTATATGGTAGGTATGAATGGAATAAATTTCCGTATCGAAAGAAACTATTTCTAAATAAGTGCTCTCCAACTTGAAATAAACCTCATCACTTTATAAGGCACAGAAAGTGTCGAAACAAAATGGCAACTTTTGTTGTAATATTATAACATATTTATGTTATATATATATATATATATATATATATATAGAGAGAGAGAGAGAGAGAAAGAGAGAGAGAGAGAAATTAAGGTTCTCATCTACCACCTTAACACTACAAAATCTTTCATATGCCTCAATATTTGATATGGCGCCACAATCATCCGGCGATAAGGAGAACCAGGACTATATATATATATATATATATATATATATATATATATATATATATATGCAGAATAGAAAATTTATCACATATTATTATATATTATAAATGCTGATTTATTTTGACAAGCGAGAAAGCGCCCATCTCGTTACATCGCAAAATATAAAATGGTTTAATTTATTAAAAAATTCAAAAAATAAATGAATGAATAAATAAATAAATAAAATTAGAAATGGCTTAGAAGTGAATTTACTCTCAGTGATGTCAGGTTAGGTGAAGGGTTGAGAAATGTACCACTTAGCTTTAAAATGTGGCAATCGTACCGGAAATGTCACAAACTTTTAAAATTCAAACGCTCACTAACACGCGCACATATATATCACAAATAATAAAACATAAATGAAATATATACAAGTATATACACAGAAACAACGCAAGTAAACGTGATCAAGGATTTGAGTGTAATGGCCCTTTTCAAACTGTTGATCGCACCAGATAATGCGCTCTCCCAGAAACCGTAACCAACGTCTGCTTAGCGTAGTTGTAGGTGGGCTCGGTGGATGTTAAACAAGCACAAATGTACCTTAGTAGGCGTCTTCAACAGAGATTGTTTCGCCGTCCTATACAGACAGGCTTACACGTATATTAGCTTCCAGAGATTATTAATATAGAAATGAATTGCAAATGAGAAAGAAAAGACATTGTCAGTGGTCCGCAATTACTTTAGACAAATGATACAGCTGAGCCCAATAGTAAAGACATGGATTGGAACAACGATGACAGTGTTACTCTTCGGTTAACTGCTCAGTTTCAGTGGCTGACCCCCCCCACCATCAATTTCCGAACAACTTACCTGAAAACTCGTACCATTTTTGTGTGAATGTCTTCAAAAAGATGGAAAGTTATCATGAACGTCAATCAATGGCGGAGCTACAGTTTTGAGCGGTGGGCTCATTCAGTTAGGAGGTCGGGCGCAGTATGTTACCAAGAAAAACAATTGTAATTTTACTATTTAGAAAGAAATTTTTAATGTATATGAAATGAATATTAGAGTATATTATACGGCCAACATTATTTAATTCAGTCTTCTGATTCTATCACTAAAATAGTCTTATTGAATAAAAAACACTCCGAAAAATCATCGATTTTGTTGAAAAATTCACTTATTAAAAAAGTTGCTTCAGTGGGGTGGGTGTGTCTTTTGAATCAGAGGCCTCGAAATTTTAGCTTAAAACAGGTGTAGTTTTTTCCAATGCATTTTAATTATATATACTTGTTTGTTCCTCGCATTTATTTCCAAATACGTCATCGCAGCAAACCAGCGTGCATTTATTTATTTAACATCAAGTAACGTGATGCCTTTTCAACTTTCAAGTAGTTGTTTATAAAGTAGTTCCTACCTAATGTAGGAATTATATATATATATATATATATATATATATTTATTTATTTATTTATTTAATAATGTCTGCTATAATGTATTATGAATGCTTATTATTTTTCATACCCATAATTATTGCAATATGATATGCGAGTTTTTGTTTATATACGCGGATTGAGATAATTTCTTATGAAAAATACCCTAAAAACAGAAAACAAACCATGCGTGGAATGTCACAACATTAAAATATGAGTTTTCTCTTGACATTTCCACGCGATGGTCATTAAATCCCAAGACAACAAATTATTTATAAGTTTACTGATAACAAAACAAAACCCAATTCGAATCATACGCAAAGAATTTAAAAAATGAACTTAAACGCACGTTCTTGTAAATTTCTTATCAGTTTATTCACTTATCTATATAATGTGATTTTTTATGTATGCATGTGTGTTCCCGCGATACAGCGTAAACACTACATAATACGCCGACCAATTTAGGAGATATATTGTATCTTTAAGCAAACGCAAAATGCCAAATTTCATTAAAATTAGCTAAGAACGTTTTTTGTTTTGACAGCATTTCTAATAGGAAATTCACTATTCGTTTTCGATACACACTTTCCTTGCACGTCATCAGCATGTCTGATGGTAATCTTCTGGAGAGCAACACACGACGATTCCTGGGCTTCACTTTCTCAACCGACCTGAACTGGAACAATTACATCGAATCCAAAGCTGCATCCACTGCTAGGATGGGGTTGGGTCTCTGTGTGGAATCAGAAAGTTTTTCACGTCAAAATTCATTTTGCCCATTTACAGATGTCCATTTCGTCCGGGCATTGCCATATCTGTTGCCATATCTGGTCGGCTGCACCTGTTATTCATCTCGGTGTTCTTGATAAAATCCAAAGAAAAGATCTGCAGTGTAATTGGTTCTGACTTGGCATCTTGACTTCAGTTACTTTCTCACCGACGTGACATCGCTTCTCTCTGTCTTTTCTACAAATATTTGCACGGTAACTTCAGTGATGAGAGCTTTTTCTCTGGTGCCCTGACCGCATGAATTTACGCGTGCTACTAGATTGGTATTTAGGTCCCAACCTTTTACCGTTGAAATAATTAAATGTAACCACTACTTCTACTCCATCAGTTTCTTTTCGCGCACGTCCCGCCCGTGGAACTTCCTTGCTTCCCTGATAGCTGCAATCTCTAAAAATTTAAATCCGTTGCCATCTTTTATTATTTTAAATCCCGTCTATTTTTCATCTTTTCTCTGACACCGCATGTACCCACTCACTGTAACTCCTAGCCCACTTATGGCAGTCCCGCCTAATTTGGAGTGAAATGATTAAAGAAATAAATAAATAAACACTTGCATATCGTATTCCAACAATTATGTCGGTGAAAAATAATAAAAATTTAAGATACATTATAACAAAAATCATTAAATAAATTTAACTATACATAGCATAATATATATTTATACAATTCCCTACACTACATTAGTACATTTTAAATAAACAACTATTTAAAAGGTGAAGAGGCTATATGGATCACGTGACTTGATGGTAAATAAATAAATAGATGCACGCTGATTTGCTGCCGTTACGTATATTGAAATGAACGCGAGGAAGAAACAAGTATGTATAATTAAAATATATTTATTATTTCGGAAAAGACTACACCAAGTAGGAGAGCCCATTAATGGCTGTCAAATTCTGTGACCACATCACCCCTTACATTTGGTCACCTAACGCCACAGTCTGCCACCTCAGTAATTATTATGTCTTAGGTGCTGATGGGCAAGAGATCAACAAAACTCCTTGAACTGAAGGTAAGGATTATGGCAGCATTCACTAACTTAAACAAAGAGGCCGACCAAAATAATTGCAGGAGATTACGAAATCGGCTGGAGGCCGTAATTGAAGCCAATGGCTATTTTGTTGA